>CM074490.1:22279647-22337704 GCA_037389245.1 Oryzias sinensis
ATAATTGTGCACGCCCAATATTTCAGATTTTAATTTGTTAAAAACAGAAATATACCATACATTTCGTTCTACTTCATGATTGTGTCTGTCTGGTTATGACTTTTCCCTAACAAAGAGAAGAACCATACTGGAGATAAGAATTTTTTTTAGACTTCTGCAGAAGGAGAAGACCGTCTGTCACAGCGCAAGGTTGTCACAGAGGAGTTCTGCCTTCACTGTGTATCCAGTCTTGTTTTATTGGTTGCCGTGGGTCATAACATGAAAGTGGGTCATTTAATCAAGCAGTACAGGAACATCATATCTTGTATAATCAGAATTTTTCACGTCATTGTTTTCTTACAATTTAAGGTAAAAAAACAATGGTGGCGGTTCTCCCCTGTGAACCGCCACGTTAACGTGGTGGGGGAGTTTGAGAGCTCGAGTGATCCCAGGAGCTAAGCTGTCTGGGGCCTAAGCCCCTGGTAGGGTCACCCATGGCAGACAGGTCCTGGGTGACAAGCCAGACAAAGAGTGGTTCAGAACCCCCTGATGACGTGTAAAAACAAGGATCCTATTACGTCGCCGGTATTGGCGTCACCGGGGCCCCACTCTGGAGCCAGGCCCAGGGCCGGGGCTCGCAGGTGAGCGCCTGCTGACCGGGGCTTTTCCCACGGGCCCCGGTCGGGCACAGCCCGAAGGAGCGACGTGGGACCACTCTCCCATGGGCCCACCACCCGTAGGAGACCCCAAAAGGGGCCGGTGCATTGTGGTTTGGCTGGCAGGTGCCTCGGCGGCCCAACCCCCGGTCATGGAACTTGGCTTTTGGGACATGGAATTTCACCTCTCTGGGACGGAAGGAGCCTGAGCTTGTGCGAGAGGTTGAGAGATACCGTCTAGATATGGTTGGGCTCACCTCCGCACATAGCCTGGGCTCTGAAACTCAGTCCTTAGAGAGGGGTTGGACTCTCTATCACTCTGGAGTTGCTCAAGGTGAGAGGCGGCGGGCTGGTGTGGGCTTACTCGTGAGCCCCCAGCTTAGCCGCCAAGTGTTGGAGTTCACCCCGGTGGACGAGAGGGTCATGTCCCTCTGCCTTCGGGTGGGGGGACAGGTCTCTAACTGTGGTTTCGGCTTACGGGCCGAACAGCAGCTTGGAGTACCAGGCCTTCTTGGTGTCTCTCTAAGGGGTCCTGGAAAGTGCCCCAACGGGGGACTCCATTGTCCTCCTGGGGGACTTCACTGCCCACGTGGGCAATGACAGTGCCACCTGGAGGGGCGTGATTGGTAAGAGTGCCCCGCCTGATCTGAACCCTAGTGGTGTTTTGTTTTTGGACTTCTGTGCTCGTCACAGTTTGTCCATAACGAACACCATGTTCGAGCACAAGGGTGTCCATCAATACACCTGGCATCAGGACACCCTAGGCAGGAGGTCGATGATTGACTTTGTAGTTGTTTCAGGCGACGTTCAGCCTTGTGTCTTGGACACTCGGGTGAAGAGAGGGGCGGAGCTCTCCACCAATCACTACCTGGTGGTGAGTTGGATACGCTGGCGGGGAAGGAGGCCGGAAAGACTTTGAAGACCCAAACATACTGTGAGGGTCTGCTGGGAACGTCTGGCTTAGCCCTCCGTTAGGGAAGTCTTTAACTCCCACATCCGGGAGAACTTCAAACAGGTACCGAGGGAGGTTAGGGACAATGAGTCAGAGTCGACCATGTTTTCCACTTCCATTGTCTCTGCTGCTGCTCGGAGCTGTGGTCGCAAGGTCTCTGGTGCCTGTCGCGGCGGTAACTCACGAACCCGGTGGTGGACACCGGAAGTAAGGGATGCCGTCAAGCTGAAGAAAGAGTCCTTCCAGGTCTGGCTGGATTGTGGGACTCCAGAGGCAGCTGACAGGTATCCGCAGTCTAAGCGAGCTGCGGCCCGGACCATTGCGGAGGCAAAAACTCGGGTCTGGGAGGAGTTCGGTGAGGCCATGGAGAAGGACTATCGGTTGGCCTCGAAGAAATTCTGGCAAACCGTCCGGCGCCTCAGGAGGGAAAAGCAGTTCTCCACGGGCACAGTTTTAAGTGCAGGTGGGGGGCTGTTGACCTCGACTGGGGACATTGTCGGGCGGTGGAAGGAATACTTTGAGGATCTCCTCAATCCCACTGACACGCCTTCTTTTGAAGAAGCAGAGAATGAGGACTTTGGGGTGAGCCTGTCTATTACCCGGGCTGAAGTCACCGAGGTAGTCAACGAGCTCCTCGGTGGCAGGGCCCCGGGAGTGGATGAGGTCCGCCCTGAGTACCTCAAGACTCTGGATGCTGTGGGAGTGTCTTAGCTGACACATCTCTGCAGCATCGCGTGGCAATCAGGAACTGTACCACTGGACTGGCAGACAGGGGTGGTGATTCTCCTCTTTAAGAAGAGGGAGCGGAGGGTGTGTTCCAACTACAGGGTAATTACACTCCTCAGCCTCCCTGGGAAAGTCTATGCCAGGGTACTGGAGAGGAGAGTCCGTCCGATAGTCGAACCTCGGGTTCAGGAACAACAGTGCGGTTTCCGTCCTGGTCGTGGAACAGTGGACCAGCTCTACACCCTATCTGGGGTGCTGGAGGGATTGTGGGAGTTCACTCATCCAGTCCATATGTGTTTTGTGGACTTAGAGAAGGCCTTCGACCGCGTCCCCCGTGGTATCCTGTGGGGGGTGCTCTGGGAGTATGGGGTCCGGGGAGCCTTACTAAGGACTGTTCGTCTTTGTATGACCAGAGTAGGAGCTTGGTTCGCATAGCCGGCAGTAAGTCAGACCTGTTTCCGGTCCACGTTGGACTCAGGCAGGGCTGCCCTTTATCACCGGTTCTGTTCATAGTTTTTATGGACAGAATTTGTAGGCACAGCCAGGGGCCGGAGGGGATCTGGTTTGGGGACCACAGGATTTCCTCTCTGCTTTTTGCAGATGGCGTTGTCCTGTTGGCTTCATCAAGCCAGGACCTCCAGCGTGCATTGGGGGGGTTTGCGGCCGAGTGTGAAGCGGCTGGGATGAGGGTCAGCACCGCTAAATCCGAGGCCATGGTTCTTGACCGGAGAAAGATAGCTTGCCATCTCTCGGTGGGTGGAGTATCCTTACCCCAGGTGGAGGAGGTTAAATATCTGGGGGTCTTGTTCACGAGAGGGGGAAGACCGGAGCGTGAGATTGACAAGCGGATCGGAGCGGCGTCCGTAGTTATGCAGTCGCTGTATCGGTCCGTTGTGGTGAAGAGAGCTGAGCCGAAAGGCAAAGCTCTCAATTTACCGGTCGTTCCAATACTCACCTATGAGCTATGGGTCATGACCGAAAGAACAAGGTCCCGAATACAAGCGGCTGAAATGAGCTTCCTCCATAGGGTGGCGGGGCGCTCCCTTAGAGATAGGGTGAGAAGCTTAGTCACCCGCGGAGAGCTCGGAGTATAACCGCTTCTCCTCCACATCGAAAGGAGCCAGTTAAGGTGGATCGGGCATCTAGTCTGGATGCCTCCTGGACGCCTCCCTGGAGAGGTGTTCCGGCATGTCCCACTGGGCGGAGGCCCCGGGGAAGACCTAGGACACGCTGGAGAAACTACATCTCTCGGCTGGCCTGGGAACGCCTCGGGGTTCCCCCAGAGGAGCTGGAGGAAGTGGCTGGGGCGAGGGAATTCTGGGCATCTCTGCCTAGACTGCTGCCCCCGCGACCTGGTCCTGGATAAGCGGAGAAAGATGAATTGATGGATGGATGTTTTCTTACTGAAAGATAGAACTGAGATGATCAGATTATGGTGATAATAGAGTGTAAGCAAATCATAATTTCATAATCCTAACAGTGTCCCACTTGTTGATTCTTCACAAAGAAAATAGTTTTAAATCTTTATGTTTACATCCTGAAATCTCGCAAGAGGTTGAAAGTTCAATGGGGCCAAATACTTTTGCAAGGCACTGTAAATGTTTGTTGTTCAGATGAGCCCTAACCATTTATGAAATGATATTTGTGCCACCACATTGCAAATAGAAGTAACAGTTTTGAAATTAATATTTCCTAAATTGCAAACAAAACGTTGAGTCTTAAAAACGAGACTTTTAAAGTTGCAAATAAAAATGTTAAATGTTTGCTTCCAAAACCTTTTTTTCCCTTTCAAAATTCTTTTTTGCGTTTGCAACATAAAGATTTTCAGTTGAGTTGTCTCTCATCTTGCTTTCTTCCTATCTTTGATTTTGCTTTTATAGATTTCACTTTAGTGTGACATATGTGCCAGCAAACAGCCAATCACAGATAAGAAGATTCATGATGTGTAGATTCTATCCTATCAAATTGCTATATTTATCTAACATTGAGTCTGCTACCGAGTCTCAGATGCCAAACCGGCTCTTTTACCCTCCATTTTGCAATCTTTGGCTAAAGAAAAATTATGTTTTAATCATTTTTAAAATAATTCTATGGAGCCCGCCAGGTGCCAGTGGTTAAAAATAAAAAAAATCTGATAAACTGTGCTCACAGAATACTAAACTGTGCGCACGGAATACTAAATTGTGTGCACGGATTAGTAAACCGTGCACACCATTTAGTAAACTTAATCAATTGCGCTCGTACTGTTACGCAATCGTGCGCGCATGCAAAGTTAAGGCATGTGCATGCCTCTGAGCATAGAAGATAAACTCTTAGCTTCGTGTTTGCAGTATTGTGAGGGTGCTTTGGTACAGTGTGCGCAACGGAGGAAACTTCAGGCCGCACTCCGTTTCCCTGTTCTGCTGCGTTGACTCCAGAACCGTGTCCCCCAGGAGATTTGTACTATCTCCAGACCGAGGACGGGGGGAGGAGGCTTTTGGGGGACCAGTCCTGACAAACCGTGCACACAATCATGTGAATTTGTGTTACCATTCAGGTCCAGACAATGTAAAGGCTGATGGTTATTCCAGTTTATATCGATCCACGGCTAAATCACTACCGTAGACATCATCGGAGAAACGTTCAGCCAATCAAAAGGTTGTTACGTCATCATTAGTCGAAGACCACCGAACACAAGAAGTGACTAATGATTGGCTGTAGGTTGGTCCGATGAAGTGATTGGTCTGGATAGTTCATTGAGGAAGAGAAGTCTTCATGTAAACAATGCTAAGCTCAGATAGACACAGGGAATTGACAATTTAAACATGTTTTTATTATTATGATTATTACTATGTGCATGTTCGCTTATAGTTTTTTTTTTTTTTAATTCCGTGCGCCCAGGGCTTTTTTGGGCTGAACTGACACGGAAGAAGGGTTAAGATTAAGTTAATAGGTTAATACAGTGGTTCCCAAACTTTTTCTGCAGGGCCCCCCTTTTTGAAAATTAAAACATTTTCGAGCCCCCCTACACTGACACAAACATACAAATCCTTTGTTTCTAAACTCCACCGTGCCTTATAACATGTGGTTAATGAGAAATCTTTCTCTGAACGCTAGAATTCTGTTATCTAAAGCTGAAGGAATCTCTAGATCTGTCTATGTGTCTCTGTCTTTAGAAATGCCAAAACACATCTGTAACCTATTAAACAAAACATTATTTGATTTTATTTGGAGGAAAAAATGTCATTACTTAAGGAAAAATGTTTTGTGTAACACCAGAAAACATGGGGGCATGGATGTGTTAACCTTTGAAACTTTAAACAACTATTTTAAAATAAAGTGGTTAAGTAATTTATTGGAAGGGGAAAACAATATCTGGAACGCGTTTCCCAAATATATATTTGACACAATGGGAGGCATTAAATTCTTGCTAAAATGGAATTATAAAATAGAAAAATTGCCCACAAAACTTTCAAACTTTTACAAACCAGCCATGGTGGCCTGGAAACTCCTTTATAAACATAATTTTTCTCCAACAACTTGTTTTATTTGGAATAACAGTAATGTACAATACAAGAATAAATCACTTTTTTTCCTAGATGGTATGATAACTATATTGTTTTAATCAGACAACTTTTCAATTCTCATGGACATCTTCTGACGTATGAAGAATTTCTTTTAAAATTCGGTATTCCTGCTCCACCCAGAGAATATGCAATAGTGTTAGATGCCGTTCCAACCAGTCTACTTCAACTGTTTAAAGGGATTTAGAACACCAGTCAATTAAGAACCCAGACAATTTTTTTGGACAATGTGGATATTTGTGTTAATTCAGTTTTCAATAAACAAATAAGAAATCTTTTACATCCCACAACCTTACCTGCTGGGAGGTTTTATTGGGAATCCAAATTTGTGGACATAAAATGGACTTATGCTTGGACTATTAGCAATGAATACTGTCTAAATAACAAAATAAAAGAGGTGTCCTTCAAAATATTGCATTGTATATATCCTACCAAAAAAACTTTGAGTAGATTTGTTGTGGACATGGACCTGTTTTGTTCATTCTGTGGAACTCAGAAACTATTTATCATCTGTTTGTTGACTGCAGACATACAAATAAGTTTTGGATTGAAGTGGGAAACTATATTGGAAATATAACTAAACAAACTGTTACATTTTTAGATAAAGACATTATTCTGGGTTACCTTAATGTCAAAGTAGACAAAGATTGTATCTTCATTACACAATTGTTTTTATTATTGGCAAAATTCCATATCCATGAAGCCAAATGGTCAAACTCCAAACCTAAATTCCAGCAGTTTTTGAGTGAAATCAATCAGTGATGTACCATTATCAAACATCTGCAAAACCAAAAAGCAATTCAAACTAATTTAATTTTTGAAAGATTTAAAATTTATTAAACCCCAAAGATTTTTGAAGTAATAAGTCTTTTTGTCTTATGTTGTATATGTATGTGCATATATTTATATACTTTTTGTTTTATTTCTTATATTTTTCTGCAACATGTACACATTTCAATTCCCCCTGAGACATTCACATTGTTATTGTATTATGTTGTTTGTCAATAAAGTATGAAAAAAAAACTCCACCGCGGCCCCCCTGCAATACCTCCACGCCCCCCTAGGGGGCGCGCCCCCCAGTTTGGGAACCACTGGGTTAATACAACATCCATGCTAACAACATTAGCCGTGCTAATGAGCGATTTATCCGTGGATCAATTTAAACTGGAATAACCATCAGCCTTTACATTGTCTGGACCTGAATGGTAACACAAATTCACATGCACTGTCAGAAAAAAGGGTACGGTTGGGGTACGTTTGTGAACACTTAGGGTACAAATGGTGAATTTGTACCCTAAGTGAGTCATAATTACACCTTAAGGTACTCATATGTACCATTTAAGGATAAAAAAGGTACAAATATGTTTCCAACTATCAGAGGGCCCATATTTGGACCATTTATTCCACAAACAAAGGTACAATCACTTGTGTGACAAAAGTAGTAATTCAAAGTGTATGAAACGTCACCCAAAATAATTTAATGCGTTGTTGGTTATTTGGAAAAGATGCACAAAATAACCAAATATATTTATGAGACCACACATATTTTATGACTGGTTCTGAACAGTACACAAGCACATTATATTGTATTGATTGTGCAGAGCATCAAGATAATAACTTTTAAACATGTATTAGGTTGAGCCTGTTTTTTTTACTTATATAACAGCTGTTTTAAGTTTTGCTTTTAATTTAGAGCAAAGGCACAATGTAGACAAAATTATTTGATGTTTTTAACCGTATATGGTGTACTTTAACTTGGCCTAAGTTCAATTTAAATTTCTAGTCTTTGAGCTATTAATTTAACTTATTTTTTTTTCTAATCATACATTTTCATAAAAATAAGTTAAATTTCTCTGTTAGTACGTTACATTAAGTGTACATATTAGTACCTTTAAGCTTTTGTACTTACACAGGAAAAATGAGAGTACTTTTTTCGGAGTTACCATCATTTTTTTCTAATTGAGTAATTTCTACTCGTTTTAGACTAAAGTCTTTTCGATTTGCTGTTTAAGTGAGTAAGCCCCAGGGGTAGTTGGTTTAAGTAGGTGTAAAAACGTAGAGGAAATATGTTTTGGTAAACCAGCAAGACCACGCCCACTCAACTTTCTTAAGTTTCGTTTCTTCCGCCATTTTGTTATCCCGCAGTGGACAGAGGAAGACAGAGGCTGTGACCGAGGTAAGTCTGCTAATTGCTCAAAAATAAGCTGGAAGCTTGTTTTAATCGGGTTCGGTTATTTTATCTGTAAGGAATAACTTTTGTGTAGTGTAATGGTGCTGTTCCGCCGTGTATGTGCCTGTGAGGAGATTGCAAACTACGGGCGGGAGTTTGCTAACGGTTAGCCTCAGCCATTTGAAGTTCAGCTATGTAGCCATTAAATAAATTAAACTGTTTTTATTGGTGTTGTACCCCGCTCCGTTAAATACATTCAAATATACATATTTTTCACTAGATAATTCTGTCGCCGTTTTACGGATGTACGGTGGCGTTGATGCAGCGGTGTTGCCTTACCCCCCCCCCCCTTTCTTTCTTACTTTTTTAGGAAGTAAGCCAGCTACTTTTGAAACGACCAGCTCCATAATTCCTACTGATATATCGATTTTATTTATCAGGTCTGTCAAATCCAATGCGTTAATCTAATGTGTAGGAGTCCAATAACGTTTAATTTTTTACACTGCGCGCTAAAAGTATGGCGGTCCTTCCCATTTATGTCAGCCTGCCTTAGCTGCTGTGCGCGGGCAGCCACCATTTCTTCAATGCAAGACAGTGACAGAGACTGTTTAGGTTGTCATGATCGCTCATTGTTGGTCAAGCGAAGTGCACAATGTGCATCATTGATTTTGATCATTCTCCACTCCTACAGAGATATTTTTAAATGGAGGTCCGTGATTCCAGATACTCGTCACGATTTCCCAAACCAAAAACTCATCTATAAAACCAGAAAAAAAAATGTTTTAAATAAACTTCCAAGAAATAAATCTGCAGGCCGTTGGAAGCCAGTGGATTGCGGTCAGTGTTTTTGTTAGCAGTTCTGCAAATTTTGCAACATTGCTGTGGCAACTAGTGTGAACTGTATATTTGCCATTACTATTTTAAAATCTATTCATCTATTTGGAACAGGGCTTAGATCTGAATAAATGCTGTGTTGGTATCTTTTGGGGTTTTAATGTTTTTTTCTTTTTTGTAATATATTATTTTTATTTCCCACTAGGAAAGATACAAGCTGTGCGTGAACACGTCAAACGCCAAAATATGTTTTGAAGGTCAGCTTACCTACAAATCCTTTTGGGAATGCGGTGAGTGGAAACCTCAGAATCAGTCAACTTTGTGGATAAACTGTCAGCTGTGATGCAAACAGATTTTTTTTAATTGTTTTTTAATTTAAAGATAATTTCTGTGCTGTAAACATAATTTTGCTGTGTTCACAGCTGCCAAAAAGTTCAACATCCTAACCTTGGACTTGAAGTGTTTGATGACTCAAAGACAGAAGTTGAGGAGGTTTTTGATCTCCTGTTGAAAAACCCAAACCTTGGTGTGTTGGAAATTTGTCTGGCCGAAGATACAAATCCAGAAGGTGAAGTTGTTCTTTTAAATTGTAATTTATCTATTTTGTTTTGAATGGTTTTGGGTAAATTCCCCTTTGATGCCCGGGTTTACTTCCAAGGGAAACAATCTGTGTTTTTGCTTTCAAGTACATTAAGAACATTTTTGAGCTGAAGAGTTTTGATTATGTATTTGCATCAATAGGAGTCTAAGGGTTAATGATTTATTTGACAGGATAGTGTGGGGAACAAAACACGGGCAAATAAGTGAGTTTTATATCCTATTGCTGTCTTCAACAAGATAATAAATCTGCTAAACTGTTAATTCAGTCAGTATTTAAAAATCTTTGTTTTTACTTTTTTGTTTTTGCTATCATACTAATTTAAATATTACAGTAACTGAAAGCTTTAATGCTTTGACAGATCAGCTGAGTTGTCCTGCAAAGGGCTGCAATACCAGTTCAAGTGGAGATACTGAAGTGGACTCAGATGACACCATAATATTACAACACAGTACTACAACAAGACGAAGAGTTGAAGACATCTCTCTTGCCAAAGTAAGTAAATCTTTTCACAAAGTCATTTCAAGCATTCAAAGTCATGCTTTCTTTCCAATTCAGTTTAGTTGTCCAACAGTGCAGTAAGGCAGATCATCCAAACTAGTTTAAAGTTTTTCTAGGGAAACAGCAGATTGCACCGAGTGAGTAAGTCACAACATATTCGAATACATTCTCGAATACTGTCCTCATCATACAAACATATAATTCTTCTGTATTTCCTTCAACAAAGCTCTGCATATCAATAAGATATTGACTATACAAAGACAGACATTGATTATGCAGTTTTTGAGGGGGAAAATGTTTTCTGGGACATGGTTTCTGCAGTTCAATTGGAATTCACCTTCAAGGTCTTGACAGGACTGTTATTGCAGAGTTAACTGGCCTTAATTTCCCATCATGCCATTGTTTACGCTCCCATTACCTTACAGTCCCTCACAACCCCTAAGCAACAGAATTGGCGAGCAATATTGGAGCTATCCAGCTTTTTAGATGTGAGCCAGATGCCAACTCAGACGAGGAAAATGAAGACAAGCTTGTGGCCTGCCAAATGTAGCTTGTACGTCACAACTACAAGCTTTCTCAAATTACATCTTTTCATCTGCTCCTGATTTATCCCAATTTGAGAAAATAAATACTCAGAAACGCAGTTTTATTCTTAAATCTTATAACAATGTCATCATAAAAATGCTACATTTAAAAAAAAAACTTTCATTGGAGTGGGTCCCCCATTAAAATAAAAATTGAAGTTTGGGTGTTTTTAACATGTCGCAGTATTTTTCTCATGATGAGCATGTTTAAAAGAACACTTTTAAAACTGCACTTCTGAGTATTCACTCAAATTGGGATGAATCAGGAACAGACAAAATGAATGCAGTTTGAGGAAGCTTTCTATTGTGACGCACCACATTAAATGAGGTGGGTCAGAGTCCCTCTGCTCTGCTCTATTCTGATGCGTCCACTTGCAGACGAACAGATCCATTAACATCGTCATCATACTTGTCTGAGCTTAATCTAAATATGGCCAGAAAGCTTCAATATTGCTCACCATTTTTGTTGCACCACTAATGTTAGTTTGTGGTTGGAAGGACTGTAAGCCAGCGGGAGAGGGCGTAAACAAAGGGATGATCGGACATCAGCAGAGGGTAACTACTGTGTCAAAAGCCCCACCTACAACTCAGAAGTTAATTTCTGATCAACTCCAAACCACTCTGCACAAACTGTCTTTAAATATCATCTTAAAGTGCTTTAACCCCAATAATCACTGCTTGCAGTTGTATTTTTTTTTATCATTATTAATATGGACTTTTAAATTTGATCCAATAGGCGGTTGCTGTCATTGGTGAGGATGCATCATCCGTTGAAGGTCATGTGAATGTCCTGCATATCCAGGACAGCAAAGTGCGACCAGACACCATGGTGGTCAAAGACCAAATGCAGCAAACCTTTGCATGGCGAAGAAGGGAGATAAGAGATGGAATGACTGTGGAGGATATACCAAAGAAGTACCCTTTCTTAAAGACGACCTCAGGGGTCAGTGACATTTTAAATCAGTTCTCAGCTTAAAATACATTTTGAATGTCAATATGAACTGAGACATCTGCTAAAATGATCATTAACAGCTTTAACTCTATTGTAAAAACATTATAATTTTCTAAACCTATATATAAATATATAGTCATTCAAGCCAAGTAATATTTATACAATGAGTTAACTATAGGGAAATGGCAATGAAAGAGGCAACAAAGAATATTAGAATGTTTTATGCCTTTTGTTTGTTTTAGTTAAAGTGAATGATTAATTTTTATAATTTTTTTCAATTTTCAGTTGTTTGAAGTTGACCGAATGCATCCATCACCTGTCAGTTTAAGCCAGCGCTTCAAGGACGGTTTTACCAGTATTGTGCCAAAGGTGCTTGAGCTTGTTCAAAGAAAAGCTCCATTGGCCAAAGTCTACAAAGAAGTAAGAGAAGAGATGCTTGCAGAGGATCTACTAGGTATTGACATAAAACCTAATCCTGGGTAATCTTTAGTGTGTTTTATAGTTCTTCTTATTAGAATTCGTATCAATATTATCTCATCAGTATTTTTGTTAGTTTTTCTCCTTTATTATTTATTTATTTTTATTAACAAAACCACTGAATGACAAACAAGCACCAACTCCATTCCAGTTGAAATGACTAATATGCATTTAAACTTGGTTATCAAGTTTACTTTTTTATTTATTTTTAGAAAATGTAGAATGCAGTAGAAAGATGTACTTAAATTGAGGTCTAGTGCTGCTTTTGTTAATGTCACAAGTTTTATTTCATGGTTTAAAAAAATGGTTAATGAAATGCTATGTGCTGTTTACAATTGATCAAATGTTAAGGTTATAGTTACAATGAATGCAATCTGAACTGAAGGAAAAATATAGATTTTTGATTATTGTAAAATTGCTAATAATTGTAAATGTATGCATCCTGTTGTGACACTGGATCTTAAAACATTTATACTGTGAAATGTCAGAATTGAAATTGTTTTGAATGTTTAATAAACGCGATAAACAGTATACTGGTCTTTCAATGTTCTGTATCTGGTACAAATTTGCCATCAAAGGGTACAAAAGGCTTGTTACTGGGGCAGTACCCTTAAAAGAACGAATTTGTACCTTTTTTAAAGGTACATTATGGTACCATAGCACTATAAGGTACAATTTAGTCCACAGAGGTACATATTTGCCTTTGAAAGGTACATACTGAAAGGGTACAGATACGTACCAATATGAAAGGGTACAACATTTGTACCCTTGAGGGTACTGCCCCAGTGACAAGCCATTGTACCTCTAAAGGTACAAATTTTGCACTTGTGTGCACGGTTTGTCAGGACTGGTCCCCCAAAAGCTTCCTCCGCCAGTCCAAAAGCCCGTCCTCGGTCTGGATTCACATGTCCCGGGAGACGTTCTGAGTCCCGACAGCAGAACCGGGAAACGGACTGCAGTCCGAAGTCTCCTTCATTGCGCACACTGTACCAAAGCACATTCACATCCCTGCAAACATGAAGCTAGTAGTCCATTTGCTCTGCTTAGAGGCATGCACATGCGATGAATGTGCGTGCGCATCAGTACGAGCATAAATGATAAATCCCTGCGCACCATTTAGTAATCTGTGCGCAAAGATTAGTAAAGCGTGCGCAAAGTTTATCAGAGTTTTTTTCCCTTTATAACCACTGGCACCCGGCAGGCTCCGTATAATTCATACTTTCTTTTAGCATTGATTTTTAGTCAGATATGTGAATTTATGGCTGAAGATCTTCTGAAACCATCAAATAAACTATGAAAGTTTATCTGCTGACTTACACTAAACAGGCCTATGTGATCTTTAAATCCCCCGGAGCAAAGTATTGGTAGTTTGATTTTCTTTAAAGTTGTGTTTGACTGGACACATTTGGCCTGCTTTAAGTGACCCAGAGTTTGTTTTCCTCGATAATCCAGAGCAAATTTTCAGTCTGAATACATCCAAGCATACCCTAGTCCAGGACCAGAAACCGTTCTTCGATCCATCTCTGGAGGTGGCCTCAGAGTGTTTCTAATAGGACTGAGCTTCTTTTCACTCCGAAGTTCCTGTTTCTATCCTCGGAGCAGAACAGGTGAACCAAAACGGCCGCTGTAGACAGCATGAACAGAGTAGGAATGAAGTAACATTTGAGCCGCGCACAAAAAGAAGGCAATAATGGTTGTGTAATCAAACAGTAAATAAAGGTTCAACTGCTTACTTGTTGGACCCTTTTAATTGTTTATTCTACCAGTGCTGAAAACTCTCCTTACATGCTTTTCTGTCTCTCATTACACAGCACGCGCCCGTGACGTCACCCTTAAAGCTACCTGGTAGTTACAGAACTTTCTTTAAAAAATGCCATAACACCACAACGATGTGACACAGCAACTCTTTGAAATGTGGTCTGATGAATGCTGACTCATTAGAAAAACTTTTAACTTGATACATATTGTTTCTCACTGTTTTTCCCTACAATCTATACATCATAAACACTTACCAGCCTACCTTCATACCCTCACACACACGGTTAGAGCACACACAGAACGTCTCCTTACCAGTAACTGCTTTGCAGCATGCCTCCGCCGTACCAAAGTAACAACTAAAATGTGTTGTTCCTAACGTTCAAAACTGATAATCAAGCTTTGGTTTGTAACAGAAGGGCCCGGCCGCTTGATGCCAATACACAGCAAACGCAAGGTTTTGGACTTGATACACCCTGCGATCTATTTGGTAAAAAAAACATTTAAAGGATATCTTATCTTATGCTGCACAACAGTTTTGGATATAATTAACAGCAGTAGTAAGTAATGAAAAGAATGATGGCTCACCAAAGTAGACTTAATGCATATAGCCGAAAATTTTGCATTTTTAACTATAGTTAATTTTTACTTTGAGTAAATTTGCTTCAGCAGATTATGTTGTGTTGCAAAGGGTTTCTTATTTTTAAGAACCTGTGCGGTTTGTCTAAAGTAAAAAACAACATTATCCATGGTGAAAAAATGCTATTTTTTCTTTCAGATACAAATTTTAATCGCAACATAATGTTTAACAGATGTTGTCTTTGTGCAGCACCCGTCTCACAGTGAATCATCTCTAGCCATGGGCAGTTCAGAGGGCAGCCTGCAGACCACGGTGGAAGAAGGACTTCGTTGTGGGGTTTCCCGGCTTTGTGACCTGAATCTACACAGCACCAACCCCAGACATTCCTTGTGCCCACCAGGACCACCTGCAGCAGTTCAGGGCGAGCCTTTGCTGAAGAGACGCAGCACCACAACCACCCACCAGGCCTATCTGAGGCACAAGGAGAACCAGAACAGTGCTAAAGGCAGCAGCATGAGTGCTGAATGCCCTCAACAGGTCTCAACTCAATTCAGTTGAGGTGGTGAGTATGAAGAAAGGAAGCCGAGGATTCTTCCAGCCCCTTAACAGTGAACACTTGTCGGAGATGCTGAACAGCCTCTCCTTGATGTCGTTGTTCATCCCCTGCTCCCTGGCACCAACATTAATTAAGAAATGTAACAGCACCGGCTCTTTGGTCCAGTCTAATCATTCATCCCAGAGGTGTCACTTTTACACCACTGATTTCTTATCCAATCCCTGGACAAAGGGAAAGGGAAGGGGAACAGAAGAAGACAGTGTGACAGCCTATGAAGAAGAAAGCAGAATTCATCCAGCAGACTTAAGCTCCAGGAAAAAAAGACGAAAAACTTGTTGCTTCTTTGTAATTGGATTGTTAAAACATTGGAATCTCTGGACCTTGATCAGAACAGGGAGAGACCTCGTAACATGTCTACTGTGAAATGATTCTCCCTTTTCAGTGTTCTGTTCTGTTTCTTGCCTCCTCTTATTTAGCTACTCGGGATAAGTCTTTAAAGGCTTTTTACTCCTGTTTTGCACAGGACATTTGATTGTTTTCCAATAGGTTCAAAAGTCATTAGGGGGGGGGCTTTTAGCACAGCTACAATTTCACTTTGGTTATTTGTATTTAATCTATTATGGCAGAATATTCTTAAAGGTCAGTAACATTTTGCTAAAAAGTATAGCTACGGTGGAGTTAAATTACAAAAATGTAGGGCTTGCCTGGCCTGATGTGCCCCCAACCTTTGTGCAAAAATACCTTTCAGTCTTAGACTTGAGGAAAACTCTGAAGCTCATTTTGTGGAAAATGTCATTTTTTTACAGCTAGCTTTTGTTTTATCAGTTTGTTTTCCAAATCTCCATGATTAACTGTAGTATTTACTCATCTCCACTTTAGCAGATTTGGTGGGTTATTAAAATATGAAAAAAAAAAAATTGTATTTAATCTTTAGTCATGTTCGAATGCTTTTAAAAAAAAGAAAAATGTTGTTGTCAGGTCGGTCTCCATGATTAAAATGGGACCCAGACAAGAAAACTTACAAATGGCTTTTTGGAAGATGAAATAAATCAATTAAAACCAGGTGATTACTGCTTTGATTAAAATTGGGAAGTTTGTTGGAATGCTTAGCCACTTTTAAGCTATGGACACACTGGGTATGTGAGGCTTATTCAAGAACAGAGATTCTTGAACGCATTAATAGCCCATGGTGTTCACACTGGACAAGAAGGGAAAGGCTTCTTTTTTGCTATTGTTTACTAGCGCATATTTGCCACCTACAGTTGATAGAGACCTGGTGCGAAATGTCGAAGCAGTGTACATCTTGTCAATCTTGCTACAGACTTTTTCTTTCACAGCTCTATTCCAATACATGAAAAGACTTGGTGTCATATAATACCTGTCGGGCACAAACTGCAATTATTAATTTCTCTTCCATGATCAATTATTTTAAAACAGTTGGCTTTTCCATTAGTAAAACGGAACGCTATCCACGTCACTACCAAATCTGAGTCCCTGATTGGTCACAGTTTAGATAGTTGAAGTTTCATCGGGCAACACTGAAACGCGCATTTACGCGCTTTTACTTTGCGCGTACAATAAAAAGTCCAAGGGTGGTGTGACCTCAGCTTCAGAGTGAAAGGGCTAAAAAATAGTAAATGAAAAGCTAGGTCAAACAATATCAGCAAATAATACTCTGATACCAACAAAGTGTCAGCAAAATTCCTTTCCAATATTTCAAAACAATGTGCTCATGGAATTAGTTTCTGCATTTTACAAGTCTGTTATTCAGTTTATTTAAACCAGGGGTGCCCACACTTTGGACATACAAGCTACTTTTGAGATGACAAGCTCCAAAAGTTATATATACACATATAAATATAATTTATAAATATACAAGGTTTGGTGCTTAGCCCACTCCTGTTCATCCTTTACCTCACTCCCCTTGGTGACATCATCTGACAACATGGTCTAAATTTTCACCGTTATGCTGATGACATACAACTATGCGTCTCCACCAAATCCATCAGCTCCACCACTTACTTCACACTTACCCGCTGTCTAACAGACATCAAAACATGGCTTGAGCACAATTTTCTCAAACTCAACGTATAAGACAGACATAATCATAATTGGCCCCAAAAACCATACAAAATACATTCCAAGTTTTTAGTTAAATTTCAATAACACCACGCGTTCTTCGTCACCAGTCATCCGTAACCTTGGGTTTCTCTTTGACACTAATTTATCACTTGAACAACATGTTAACTAAATCACTCGGTCTGCTCTGTTCCACCTGATAAAGCATTGTCATTTCTGTTCATCCCTCTCCTTGCTGCTGCTGAAACCCTCATTCATTCCTTTATTAGCTCCCGGTTATTTGTTGCCAGCATACCCATGCACACCCTACAGAATAATAAATAAGCTGCACATGATTCAGAACTCTGCTGCCGTCTGCTCACACACACTCGCTCTTGTGAACAAATCACCCCCCCTGTTCAGAACCTTTAGTGGATCCCCATCGCTCAGTGTATCAAATTTAAAATTCTCATCACTTTTAAAGCCCTTCATAACCTGGCCCCACCCTACTTCACCATTCTCCTCCAGCGTCACACCCCTTCCCGCTCTCTGCGCTCGTCCAATGCCAACCTTCTGTCCCTCCCCTGTCGGACCAAGCATTGAAATTGGGGAGACAGAGCCTTCTCCATTGCTGCTCCAACCCTATGGAACACTCTGACCCAACAATCTCAGAGACTGCGCTGACCTCCCAATTTTTAAAGAATCACTTAAAACTCATCTTTTAAAAAAAGCTTTTAATCTTTAATCTGTGTTCTATGTTTTTATTATTATTTTTATTTTATTAGCTCTGTTCTTATTACTGTTTCTGCTCATGTGTTGTAAAGCGTCTTTGTGTGCCATTTAAAGGGGCTTATACAAATAAAATTTATTATTATTATTATTATAATATATGTAACAAACGCCTCTCACCCTTCTTACACAGCCAGAGACCTGGGGGCTCGTAGCGCAGTATCTGAGCTGTTCCTAGCACTGCGCTGTTCTGGACTGAGAGGTCTGAGGTCTTTCCAGGTATCTGTTGTAGCCACTCCTCCAGCTTGGGGCTTACTGCTATGAGTGCTCCAATTACCACAGGCAACATTGTCACTTTCACTTTCCAGGCTTTCTGCAGTTCTTTTCTTAGTCCCTGATATTTCTCCAGTTTCTCATGTGCCTTCTTCCTGATGTTCCCATCGCTTGCCACTGCCACATCCACCACAACGGCTTTCCTCTGTTCTTTATCCACCACTAATATCTGGTTGGTCCGCCATTACCATTCCATCAGTCTGAATCTGGAAGTCCCAGGATCTGCTCTTTTCATTCTCTACACCTTCGGGTGTTTCATTTTGACCTTGGGGTTTCCAGTCCATATTCTGCACACATGTTCCTGTAAATTATTCCAGCCACTTGATTGTGGCGCTTCATGTTTGCTTTCCCTGCCAGAATCTTACACCCTGCAGTTACAGCAGAGAAAATAAGTATTGAACACGTCAACATTTCTCTCGAAAAACACATTTCTAATCGAGCTATTGACACTAAATTTTCACCAGATATCGGCATCAACCCAAGTAATGCACACATAGAAAGAAATCCAAACATTGATGTCCGTAAATGAAGTTATGTGTAATAAAGTGAAATGGCACAGGGAATAAGTATTGAACAATATAAAGAAAAAGAGGGGTAGTGCTGTCTGGCAAGCCAAGAAAGCAGCTGGAGTTTGTCAGTATTCAGAAGGTTAACCTCCCCTATTAGTGCAAAGTAATCTGGTATAGTCCTGATTGATGCCTTTTAAAAAGGTTTCTCACCAGCAAGGTGTTAGACAAGAAGCATTGCATGATGGGTAAAGCAAAGAGCTGTCCAAAGACTCTACAAATAACCTTATTGTTGCAAAACACACTGAAGGCATTGGTTACAGGTTCATTTCTAAACTTCTGAAAGTTCCAGTGAGTACCATTGGGGCCATCATCCGGAACGGCTAGGTATTCCTCACAAGATTTCAGACAGTGGAGTCAGACCAATGAAGGAAAGAGATTCGTCCGTTTTTGAGTTCTTTCCATCCATGCGTGTTCGATAGTCGAGAGTGGTAAAACAAACAAGGATTCAACCAAGCTTAAAAATACACATTATTTCCTGACAATAGTTCTAAAGCACAGATTAAACATTAATGCAGATATATCTGGATTCTCGCAGTATCTACTGACGCATGCTACATGCGAATTACTCAGAGATTTTCTAAGAACAATGGAAAGTTTGAAACAGTCTTTTTAAGATGTGTTTGAATCCTCGCTCGAAAGATCATGGTCGCTGGTCCTCCGCCTCGGTCGCCTGATTCGGCCAGCCGATAGCCCGCCTGCTTCCTTTCTGGCCAATAGCTGACGACAAGGCTTCGATCCGCTCCGCCTCGGGGCCTATTTCACCGGGCGCATTACAGTCCGAAGGATCAAGAGAGTCCCTACCTGTCAGAGTAAACTCCTGACAACCTAAGGTTCCTTTAATGTATCCAGAGCAAAGGTCGCCTAACCTACATGAGAACACGACCACACTTTCCCAGGGAAGAATCTTCAACCCAGATGGTACTTGGATATCGCCATGGCATATTTATGGCACCTATGAAAACACCTATTTGTACAAAGAACATCCTATGTCTTCACAGGATGCTGCAACCATAAAGCAAAAAGGAATGTCAAACTAATTACAAATCTGATGGTTCAAAATAAGTTCACTTCACACTAAGGGATAAAGCTGTAACATAATAAAGAATAAGATATTAAAACATACATTTTCTACATTTCCCTCTCTTGATCACACAAAGTGTGATCACCTAAAAGATGTAACACTACAAAACTCAAAAACAACAAAACAGTGCAAACAGGTCTACCTGACCTGACAGCTGTGGTCTGAAGCCCGCACAATCTGTGTCAAAATATTTCAAAGGAGTTAGGCGTCCACGCATGAACGTGCAAGCGAAACCTGTCGGAGCATCAGTTAAACATTCAGTGTTCAGTCTGACAGGAAAAGTCTTGCGACGGCTCCGTGCTCCTGCGGCAACCACCCCTAAGGATGCTCATGCTCACAAGATCGACCTAACCCCTTGGCACAATGTCATTAATAAAAGTTACATAGTACTAAAACTAAAGTAGTAAATAAGGTAAATAAAACAAATTCAAAGTCTAATTCAGTGTAATTCAAATTCAAATAGTAAAAAAGCATAACCGTAAAAAAGATAACAGTTCCTGTAAAGCAAAAGAACACCTAGAATTAAGGGGGAGGAATGTGAGACATGTTAAAGCAGAACAAAATCACACAGACTGATTTCACAGCTGGGGTGGGGGAAAAGGATCACTGACAGGTAACATGGCATATTGGCCATGCTCACGATCCTGGTCGCCCACCGCCTTCTCTATGAGGCGTGTCAGAAGTGACCTAATGCAGGGAATGCAGCAACAACCACAGAGTGAGAATAGCTGTAAAACGGCAACTGAAACAAGAATAGAGGAGATCAAATTCTTCCAGGGACCAAACACTTTCATCCAGTCATCCCACATGGATGTGTCAACACCTGAATGGTCATTCATTTTCTTATTTAATGTGTGCATTCCTTCAATAGCAACTGACAACTTACCACCAGCTTGCGTATTATTGGGAATAAAAGTACAACACTGATCACCAAAAATACCACAAACACCAGATTCCTCCGCCAATAACATATCTAATGCAATTCTGTTTTGGAATGCCATTAGAGACGTAGCCTTCAATTGTTCATGCACAGCTTCAAAACCTGCAACAGTGTAATTGCCTAACTTCTGAACATTGTAACGAATGTAGTTAATTCTGTCCACGTTTTTATTAGGGGTAATCCCTAATAAAATACTTTCAAACCCAGAAGCCACCTGATTTACTAATTTATACTCATCTGGAACGCCTCTAGGGACACCAAGAGAGTCAATGTATGTCGGATCATTCTGGCCCATCCAGCCCGTTTCACGCTTGGACCGTCTCCAGGTAGGCTGGTGGGTCAGCGGGGGTGCGACACCTGTCAAAGCTATGGGTTGAATAAGAACGGGTAAGATTAAAGTGACCAATGCACACCGTCCGGCTGCATTTAGGGGTAATCTGTCAAAAATTTGATTTGTGCCACACCATATCCAAATGTCCGCTCGTGAGAGTGGCTGGAAATGAGTCAGAACTTGTGTGTCATTACACCAATTGTCAGTAACATTACCTATAAATCGACTACCATTTCCATAACGTAACACGAAACATGAGAAATTTTGAGGGGCCACACGTCGGTCAAAAACAGGCTTACCCTTACCACTGGGGGCCAGAGGATAAAAGCGATCCAGTTTCCGACAGTCCGGGCTAAAAGGAATTGTGTTAGTCATTAAGTCAGCGACACATTCTGCTGGAACTGCTGCGGGAATCACACGCAACAAAGGACGGGGGCCCATACACACAACACAGTCTTCCTCTAGTACATTCGCTGCTTGTTTGACCATCAGCAACCAGTCGTTGGCTGCTCCACTGATGCCTGTCACAATCTGGAACCAAACATCTGTAGAAGGAATTTCAGTTATGATGTTTACCTTTCCCGGAGAGTCAGAGCCTGGTTCTTTCCACATGGGGCTAGTGGGAGTAGTAATGTTAACAGTCATGTCTGGACAGAAACCAACCTGCCAACACGGATCACGCCCATTTGCCCACGCACATATAAACATGCGGGAGCAACTGGATGTTGGACTAACTTCCGAATATGATTCAGTAGCATCCTGTGATATTGGATCGGAAAAAGTTGTCTGGTAGTGTCGACACGGAAGGTGAAAAGCGACTCAGCGACTGTGAAGTTGGAAATTATTTTAGACCAATTTTGAGCTGGAGGTGTCCACACAT
Organism: Oryzias sinensis; assembly: GCA_037389245.1. Lineage (NCBI taxonomy): Eukaryota > Metazoa > Chordata > Actinopteri > Beloniformes > Adrianichthyidae > Oryzias > Oryzias sinensis. Next base: position 22,301,452 of record CM074490.1, read on the forward strand.
ACGTACCTTCTCCCCAAGATGAATCTGCTGTGGATCTAAATATTAGTGTTAGGGTCAGTAACTTTTAAAAATAGAAATCAATAACCAAAAACCATATCAGAAAAACAAAACACAAGACATAATGAGCTATGAATCATGTTACGCCTGTGCAGGGGAGAGCAGCAAATGTGATTGAAAAAGTCCATCAGTGTTTCTCTTCTGAAAGGTCTGCTTCTCCTCATGCTGTCCTTGAGAACACAAGTGGGGAAGAAAAAATTCAAGACAAAGAGAAAGGTTCATTAGAGACAGTCGTATAACTGCCTTATCAACCCAGGACAGTGTCGTAAAACTTCCTCATCCGTGCTGAGGATGAGTGAACCAGATGAACACACACAAAGCTGTAGAAAAAGTAAAAAAGGTCAATCTGAGTTACCATTTAAACATCCTTTCTAAACAAATACAGTTAAATGATAATAATAAAACAATTTGACGATGATAATAAAAGAATTTCCTTAAGACTCCCTAATGTCCATCTCCCTCTCTTGGAGTGGAAACATTGCAGAGTCAAACAGAGATAAGGCACAAACACAAAACCAGAGAAATTGAAAGGAAAAATATAAATTGATTAAAAATAGAAATCGAACATAATATAGGAGAACAACAAACAGTTCAGTGCACCGTTCAGATTAACAGGCGTCCTGTCCACGGTGCTGTGAAAAGCAAGATCACAAGGTGAAGAAATGAAAACACTTATTGTCGTTGCCTTGCAGCCATGAGGTCTGTCACCCTTGTCGTTTAGCATTGACCTCAAGGAGCAGTAGGTTTCACAAAACAAAGAAGAAAATGACTTCCATAACCACAAAGACTCAAGAAAACCAACATGTCCAAACTATCACCGGATATTTATGCTGCAAATTACACTGTCTAGGCTCCATAGACATCGAAGATCCTGTGCTGGAAACAGTTGTATCTAAAAATGTGACTTACCTTCTGCAACTTTGCAAATTCCTGTTAGACACTTCAAAACCCAAATCAAACAACCTCAAAAACATAACCTTCTAAGAGCATAATATTCTGTCGGAGAAACTTTAAAAAGTGATTGAAAATGCCAGGAGAATTTTTGAATCCTTGTGGCAAGCGTGTGTACTGCAAGCGGACACCTTTATACTGAAAGGCGAATAGATGTCTGCTATTTTCATGTAATGGAATGCAAAAGAAGGCACTTGCTAATGCAATAGCAGTGAACCTCGCACATTGTGGGGTTAAAGTTGACAGCATGCGATGTGGATCAGGCACAGGGAGGACTGGAGTAATGATTACATCATCAACAGCCCTTAAATCATGTGCCATTCGAAAAGTTTTATTATCTGCTTGTAAAACCGGTCTCAAAGGAGTAAACCGTGAAAAATACGAATGCTCAATTACACCAGAGTTCCACAACCCAATCAGAATTTCCTTCATCTGCATCCTTCACTCAGCTGCACTGAGATCTAAAAACATTTGCTCCTGCAGTTACCTGAATCACCACCGGGGAACGGTGGAGCATGAACAAACATCAAATGAACCTTTTGACCATGAAGCATCAGAGAGCGTTTTTAACATCACCTCTGCGTCTTCATGATCTGTCTTCTATCTGCTGCGATGACTGACGATGCAGAAATGCTCCAGAGCTGAGGAGTTAGTTCTTGAATGCAAAGTTATCCTGTACATTTTTATTGAGGGAGAGAAGTGAACACCTGAAAATCACAGTTTAGACAGTTGTTTTGTTTACATCCCTCTCAGTCATGGGTCTGAGTTGCTGAACTTCATGACCAGGGGAGTGCTAATTCTATGTAATATACAGGTGTGACTAACTTCTGGTATCATTGCAAATGTGAGTGTGTGAAGGCAAAATAAACTATAAACCCTCTTGACCAATATATATGTCAGTGTAGTTTAAATGCCACGTATGGCTGTCTACCTGATGAAATGCTTCTTGGTACAGTTGATCATCCTCTCTGTCATAATAGAATGCGCAGTTCAGGTCATCGGAGGCGGAAAAATATTGCTTCTAGAACAGGACTCATGGCATCCAAACCCGAAATACATGGACACACCTGGCGTTTCAGGGCCCTCTGGATCCAGCAGGTGTCAGCAGTAGGGGTTGGCTGTGGGGCGTGGCATGGCATCCAGTCTGAAAGAATGCCGGCTCCTGTTTTGACAAAAACGTTCCGTCCCGACAGATTCACAGGCGTGTGTGGTGAATGCACAAATGAATGTTCCACCATCTGGTCAAAAGTCAGTTGGATGGTCTTTTGCCGGGTTTGAGGAGTCATATGTTCATTCGTCAGAGCTGATGGAGGCAACCGGCAGTTTATAGAGGAACACACTGTACCAGTGTCCATTCATGGAGTTACCTCTGAGCTTGAAAGGGACCATGGCTCCTGCATCACCAAGTGGTATTGTCCGACTTGCCACCTGTGGTCCTCGCCACGGTGGAGGAGCTTGGAGCAGTTGTGGGTGCTGTACATGTCCTCTGCTCCTGGTCTGTGCATTCTGCTGTTGGGTACCTTGTTGTGGGCAGTCGTTGCCATTTGTCCCGGGCGCCACAGATGCCATTTCCAGCTGCTGCTGGGGGTTCCTGGGTGGCCCACGCCTTCCAGGAGGGGATACCTGTCCTCCTGTCCCGGCCTCCGATACCTGAACATTGCTACAGGTCCTGAGGGTATTTAAACTCATCATGTTATTTGCTTTTTTTTTTTTCTTTAAACACCTTCATTATCCAGAATGGATTGTTTTCTGCAATATAAATTACGAAATGATGTTTTTCAGTTGTTCAACTTCTCCCTCTGCCCTTTTTCTTCATAATGTGCTCTGCAGTGATGAATCAGATGTATTTTAAATCGACTCTTATCACCTCGCAGACGCTCCAAAGCATTCTCCATGCATGCAGTCATGGCTTCATTTGATTAGCGGAGCTGACCTGAGGGTCAGACACTCCTAACACGGCTCTTTCCTGTGAAGCCACAGAACTGAGAAATGCTCTTTTTGTCACTCACCCAATGAAGCAGAGGGGGTTTTCTGTGTAAAGATTTATGAGGTCTCAGGACGGCTCTGCTCTGTGCCTTTCCTGCAACATTAAAGCTATGTGCTGCTTGGAAAAAACATGTTGTTAAAGCAGATTTGTTACTGTCATGCTTTGTTTTCACCATCGCCAACACTGCGGATGCTAAAGTCAGTTAATCAATGATGAAAATCAGCAAAGGAAAAAATCCCTAAACTTTTCTCTGAACTATATGACGGATGTGGAGCAAAATCTTCGAAAAATACATTGTCTTGGATGCATTCTGGTGCATACTGGCAGCTAATCATTCACTTTTAATCCAGAAAAAAAAAGACAAATTGTTTTGACTTACCATTAAGGAGTTGCTGTCCTACAAAAATAATTTGGAGAAGTGCTAAAAGCAACAAAATTTCACAATTTAGGCTTTTCCTTATTTAACTAATAACACAATTCACACTCAAACAACAGGTTCATTAAAACACAGACAATCAATACGCAGACAATAACTTTTAACCGTTTTCTCAAAACCACACCAAAAGACATAACACAACAAATTAGGTACCTTACACACAAACAAAATAAACCATTTCACTGAAATGAATCGTTTATCACTAGAATTAACATTCATGTTCTCCCTTCTTCTGTTCTACTAGAACCAGCACCTTACCTTACCTTACCATACCTTTCTGTGTCCACAGACCCTCTATCACTGCACAAGCCTTTTATCTCTTCTCTAGTTCACTGCTTTGTCCTTTTCCCATTCTGTACAACATCCACTTACACTGTCTTCAAACTATAATTACATCAAAACATGGGATCTGCTTCAACTTTCATCTTTAAACACCCATAAATCCTTTGACACCAACACTAAGTAATCTGGGAAATATTAAAACAAACATACAAAATAAATTAAACATTGCAAACATTCTTTTAAAGGGAGTCCGGATCTAAACCAACAAATACTTACAATTAGTGTCAATAACATTACTTTTTAGCAAAACTTAACTAAATCATGGTAATTAGAAATTACAAAATAAAGTAGAGACATTTATTCAAAATAAGAAAACCGAAATAATTGCAAAATCATTTTACACAAAATATGTTAGACCGATATTACCTTACTGTGTTTTAGAAAGATTTGCCCAACTTTAGGCAAATGCCCGAGAAAGTTATTTTCGTTCGAGCAGAGGCAGAACAGAGACTGTTGCTGCAGCTGCAGTCAAGCTGCTGTTGTGGCTAAAACTTCCGTCGGAAGCGCCGCTCATAGACGCCTTTCTACGTAAAAATCTTTTTCGTCGAACCAAGACCACTGAAATTTGTTTTTATCGACGTCTTACAACCGAGGTCATGACCACGCTCAATAACTACAATGTCAGTTGTTATTTTACCACAAATTAGATCGCAAACTCTTAAGTTTTGTTCCAGGAAAGTTTAGCGCAGGTTGAACATTTCGGTCTCCATGGACGCCGTCACGCCGACCACATGGTACAAACAAAGCCAATCAGCGCTGTCGACGCATTCGACAGAAACTAAAACGTCCCGTTATTGGCTAATTCGAAACAAGATGGCAACGTCCATAGAGAAAACATTTCACACAGAAACATGGAAAATAAAGTAAAAATTCGCCGATTTCAAACAGTTTTTCATCCCATACTTTCCAAAATCTCATGCATACATTTCATTCAGAAGCAGTCACGTCTCCAAAATCTCATACATTCAAGTCCGTTCATCAGCGATCACGTCTGTATTGTCGTCAGTCAGTCGTCAAGTCATGTTGTTGTCGTTGTTGTCCTGACAAAACGCACAATTTTCCTCATCTTTTGTCAAATTCAGCGCTCATGTTTATTTTGAATCCTTCTTTGGTTTCTCTCCGCGTATAAAAAAATAATTTGTAGAGGCCGAAGCCTCCTTGGCGTTTCCGAAAATCCTAGACGCCCAAAATTAATTCCTATAATAACTCTGTTTTTTGTAAGGGATTTTTTAACAGGTTGAACAGACGCAAACCTTAGTGAATTTGCTGCCGTCCAAATATCACAAGCTCCCAATTTGCCACCGTTCAATTTTTGTACAGGCCGAACAGACGAAAAACCTGCATAATTTATAAGTGTCCAATTTTTCAAAGTTTGCCGCCGCCCAAAGTTTATATTTTGCCACCGTTCAATTCGCTGTTCTAGGGAGGGTGAACCCAACACTTATTCGGGTGCGCTCGCCCGTTCGTTCGTATAGGGAACACTGTGCCACCCATACAATCGACTTCTCCTTTAATTTGAGATCATCAATACGCAGACTTTACAAAAGGCTCTGCTCACCATGATTATGAATGAGGCCTCTGAAGAAGTCGACCGCATGGCAGGAAGCATCCCCAGACTTTACGTTGAAAGTCTCAGAAATCTCGTAATAAGCCACTATGTGGTCCAACCGGTCTGGTCCGCTTTCTTCCGCCCCCGACTTCACGTCTCGGGGTCACCAAAATTGAAGGAAAGAGATTCGTCCGTTTTTGAGTTCTTTCCATCCATGCGTGTTCGATAGTCGAGAGTGGTAAAACAAACAAGGATTCAACCGGTTTAAAAATACACGGAGTTTATTTCCCTGACAATAGTTCTAAAGCACAGATTAAAACATTAATGCAGATATATCTGGATTCTCAAGTAAAGATCTACTGACGCACAAGTTACATGCGAATTACTCGTAGATTTTCCTAAGAACAATGGAAAAGTTTGAAAACAGTCTTTTTAAGATGTGTTTGAATCCCCGCCTTCCGGAAAGATCATGGTCGCTGGTCCTCCGCCCCTGGTCGCTCTGATTCGTCAGCTGATAGCCCGCCTGCTTCCTCTGGCCAATAGCTGACGATTGCCAGCTTCGGATCCGCTCCGCCTCTCGGGGGCCCATTTCACCGGCGCACACAGTCCGATGATCAAGAGAGTCCCCATCTGGTCAGAGTAAATCATTCCTGGACAACTCAAGGTTCCTTTTACCGGTATCCAGAGCAAAGGTCAGCTTCAACCTCCACATGAGAACACGAATCTCCACACTTTCCCAGGGGAAGAATCTTCAACCCAGATGGTACGGATATCGCCCATGGCATATTTATGGCACCTATGAAAAACACCTAAGTTTGCACAAAGAACATCCTATGTCTTCACAGGATGCTGCAACCATAAAGCAAAAAGGAATGTCAAACGACCATAAATCTGGATGGTTCAAAATAAGTTCACTTCACACTAAGGATAAAGCTGTAACATAATAAAGAATAAGATATTAAAACATACATTTTCTACACCAATCATCAGAAGGGTTCTCCAACAGCCCAGGAGTTTCAGAAAGACCTGGAATCAGCAGGAACCGTTGTTTCCAGAAAAACAATAAGTAATGCACTCAACCGCCATGGCCTCCATGCATGTATGGTCATCATAACGTCACCCAAATATGTGCATCCACATTTGGTATTTATTTTAATTTAAAAGCCATTATTGTGTAGTAATTAAAATAATTATTCTTCAGTGCATTTATTAAAAATAATCTGTGGAAAAAAATAAAATAAAAAGGAACTATTTTATGAGTCTGGTAGGCGGAACCTTTCACACTCTGGCAGCGCCTCCAAGTGGCTGAAGACGGATCAACTTCCTCTTTCCGTTAGAAGTGATTTGGAGAAGGAAAGAGTGTTCGTGTCGTTTCTGCTCTGAGACTCATTTTATATTTTCACAGGTTAGTATGTGGTTTAAACCCAGCAGATGAAAGCCCTAAGCTTTGGTTTACTTCCCAGATGATTGTCAGTGTTGTTCAATTTGTAATTTTGATGTAAACTGGAGAAGTTTAATTCATTTTCGGAGAGTTTCGGCGGGAAAAGCCGGACCGGAAATAGCGGGTATTATCGCGTTAGCTTGTATTCACAAGACATGATGTTGTTAGCTCGCCCTAAATGAGCCTGTATTGCCAAAGCAACTATGCAAACTAGTTGGATCCGTGACTGTGTGTGTTTTAACAGTTTTATAAGATTCCTGACGTGACTTTAAACATGTTTAAAAGTAACAGAAACATTTTATTTTTATTTATTTATTTATTTTCTTTTATTTTTATTTTAAGTTCATATTTCTAAAAGTGCAGTGTCCAGCGTTGATAAGCTAAAACAATATGCTAAAGTAACAAAACAGAGAAGTATTTCCTTTGGTTATGTTGACTACAGAAGTTAAAGTAAATTAAACTTATGCAATTCTTTTGTTTAGTTTTGAAATGGAAATGTAATGTATTTGAAAACAGTAATTACTGATGTGGGATATTCGTCAGATATTTAATTTAGACTTAATTTAGAGGTCAGATTGTACATTGGACAATTACATGCACTGAAGTTAAATTGTAAGTGTGTTGAAACATTTAAACAGAAGTGATTTGGAGAAGGAAAGAGTGTTCGTGTCGTTTCTGCTCTGAGACTCGTTTTATATTTTCACAGACACAATTCTTTTTGTTATTGTGGTCGCCGCACCCGGGACCCATAACAAACTGTGGGGGCTCGTCCGGGATCTCTCCTCTTCAGTCGTTGAGGAGCAGATCCAGTGATAACTGAACCGAGAGACTTCCGAGACCAGACCACCATTCAAGTCAACTCAGTCCGTGAGTGTCCAAGGAGGGAGATCAGGGAGCAAAGGATCTTCACCTCAGAAAGGAACCGCACTGCTGAAAGGAAGTAAAACACATAAGTCAAAGAAAAACTATAACAAAGCGCACCAAAGAAGAAAACAGAACCCGTCATTGACAACATGTCAACAGTACGCAAAGAACTAGTGTGGGAAATTAGAGGACGCTTATTCACACTGTCCACCACAAATCTCTTTGATCTGGCAAGAAGCATCGCTACAGCCAATAGCGACTCCACACAATTCAGTCAACATGACAAGGAAAGCTGCATGGACTATGTCACCTCTTATATACAATCAGACAGCCTGCTGGACCTTGAGGATGAGCGGATGAGCCACCTGCTCATGTTGAATGACCTAATAAGCCAAGCTATTCAAACTAATGATCCAGAATCTCCAGCTGATGCATCCGCCAAAACTGAAACACACACTATGCCCAGCTCACTGCGGCCTAACATATTACCAGACCCTCCGGACAGACACCTTAGCACAAATACTAACACAGAAGAACAATCAACAGAAGAACTAAGAAGAATGTGTGAGGAAATGATTGAGAGGCTAAGGCAATGTGAAGTTACAGCATCACAACCTGCCACAACACCAAGTCATCACAGTCACTCACAGTCCCAAAACAGACCACAACAAAGTCCAGAAAGATCCGTAACTCTGAGAGACCTTTCCTACCTGCCTCGGAGAGATTTCAAGGTGTTTGGAGGACAGATCGGAGACAACAGCTCTGACATTAGCTACAACAGTCTCACCAAACAGATCAGCGAAGGAGCTAAAGAAGGTTTTGTCAAAGCTGAGATTGTGAGAGGTGTACTGAGAATTGTAAAGCCTGATACCTTCAGGGACGTGTTCATGCACAAGGATGAACTATCTCTTTCAGAACTACAATGCTTCCTCAGGTCTCACCTTGGAGAAAAAGCTACAACGGAGATGTTTCAGGAGTTAATGTGTGCCAAACAAGCCGAACATGAATCACCTCAACGATTTTTGTATTGCATGATTGGACTCAAGCAGAAATGAATCTTTCACTCAAAACACGCCACCTCTGACATTTCCTATGACCCCAAGACAATTCAGGAAGTGTTCCTTCACACAGTCTACCAAGGCCTGGGAGTTAGATATGCAGACTTGTGCTTAAGACTGAGACCCCTTACTTCAAATCATAACGTCACCGATGAAGAGATACTTAGCGAAGTCACAAAGATAATCAGCGATGAGAAAGAACATCAGCGGAGATTAGGCCAAGTACCTCGCCAGAGAACCGTACAAGCTCAAAGTGCAGTAATTGAGACAAAAGAAACAAAAATAACCAAAGATCAACAAACGGCACAAACAATCAAACAACTCACAGACCAAGTAGAGACATTACCCAGCCTGGTGGCTAGTTTGATGGAATCAAAAGCCTCAGTCCCATACCACTATGCCCCATCACCACCGACCCAAGCCCAAACTCATGTCACTACACCTTCGCCTTCTCAGTCACAATACTGTCAAGCTCCTCAACCCTTTAATCGCCAAACTACAACCCCATTGAAAAGAACATTCCGCTGCCCAAAATGCAGTAAGCAAACCTGCAGGACTGTTGCCATTGTTTTGTGTGTGGTGAATCAGGGCATCGAGCAATTGGATGCTTCAAGCGGACCAAGTCTCAGGGAAACATGAATCGGCCTCTGTCGAGGGACAGCCAGAGACCGGTCCAGAGCTCCAGTCCCAGCCAGTAAAACCTCCTCTTGCAAAACTGCATGCAAGACACAACAATAAACAGTCAAAAAAAAAAAAAACTCAACACCATCAGAGGAAAGCCTATGAGAACTCCATTCAAAACATCACAAGATGTAAAGTTCCCCTTGTCGGTAAGAAAAGTCTTTTAAAATGTTTGATCAGTGGTTATCCTGCAACAGTATTATTTGACTCTGGTTCACAAGTGAGTATGGTAGACCAACTGTGAGGAAACTGGATTTTCTAGGAAGGACTGTATTTAATAAAATATTAATTAGGTTGGTTCGTTTCCCTTTTCAGTTTCCAACACACAGAAATAATGAATAATGACTCAGAGACAGTTACTTAGCTTTTGTGGAGGTTTTACTTCGCACAAACACGAAGGGGACAGACAGATGAACATGGTACATTCAAAGTCCGAAACAAAGAGCTCAGGGATGGGCTTTGGTATAAAAACCCTGCATTTGCATATTCAGAAGATCATCCGATGGACCTCGTGTGAAAATTACGCCCACAGGTTACTGCTGGAGGGAAGCTCCAAGGCTAAAGTGAAGATAAGTCTGAGGCCTGCTCAGCAGAAAACATTCACAGAAAAAGGGAGGATGAGAATGAACTGTGAGGACAATAGCTTGGTTGTGCTGTTTCAGGATGCAATATAATTTTGAGATGACACACAGTAAAACACAGTAACACACATCCTATCATTATTCGGAGAGCAGAGAAAGCTGTTATATCTGCTTACAACGGAGAAATCACCCCTCCTTTCTGCGAGTCCTCATCAGCCTGTCTTAGAACGAGGCATTAAACAAAGCAATCATGAGGCATTAATCAAAGCGAGCACACCCCACAGAAGCCGTCGCAGAAAGCACAGTCAGACACAGACAGATACATAAAAAAAACATTACACACACATGAATTCCCCGGAGCTCCGTTTATTCCCAAACGTCGGTTCACACAGCCATCGACGCGTTTCAACCTAATCTTTCCCTGCGTCGGATCACACAGTCATCGACGCGTTTCAACCGAACCTTTCCCTGCGTCGGATCACACAGTCATCGACGCGGTTCAACCGAACCTTTCCCTGCGTCGGATCACACAGTCATCGACGCGTTTCAACCGAATCTGTTAAGCTACACACTTCTCCCTGTCATCTCCCGTGAAGGAGGACACATGCACCCGCAGCAGGCTGACTGCAAGTGCTTCTGTGGTCAGCGTGCACGCGCAGCACTGTTACTGCACGCGGCTCTCTCTGTTCTTCCCCAAAAGATGATGCGCCCACACACAAGACACAGACACAGTCAACATAAAACCCTAGCAAGTAAAGAGAGGACAAACTTTCTGTGTGGCGTACTCACTTCAAGCAATGAACCTCGTTATTTGATGAGGGTCCGACGCCGCCGGGGGCATCACCGGATCCAAAGGGCGAGGGCCGCTGATCCTGAAGGCGGATGTGTCAATGCTGAGGCTGTGATCTCAGACCGCATGCGGTTTTCAGGCAACCTCCCCCCCGGGGCTCCAGCGATGTCCAAGGCGCGCGCCGGCCGGCTCGAAAGGACCAAATGTGAGGAAACTGGATTTTCTAGAAAGGACTGTATTTAATAAAATATTAATTAGGTTGGTTCGTTTCCCTTTTCAGTTTCCAACACACAGAAATAATGAATAATGACTCAGAGACAGTTACTTAGCTTTTGTGGAGGTTTTACTTCGCACAAACACGAAGGGGACAGACAGATGAACATGGTACATTCAAAGTCCGAACCAACGAGCTCAGGGATGGGCTTTGGTATAAAAACCCTGCATTTGCATATTCAGAAGATCATCCGATGGACCTCGTGTGAAAATTGCGCCCACAGGTTACTGCTGGAGGGAAGCTCCCAGGCTAAAGTGAAGATAAGTCTGAGGCCTGCTCAGCAGAAAACATTCACAGAAAAAGGGAGGATGAGAATGAACTGTGAGGACAATAGCTTGGTTGTGCTGTTTCAGGATGCAATATAATTTTGAGATGACAATACATGCTCAGTGAATTAAGTTTAAATCATTAGTGTAATAAAAGTTAAAGGCAGTTTCTAACTATTCCTAACATACCCCCCTGTTTGTCATATCAAAATTATATGTGTAAAGTCAGCAGAACACTTCTCATCATCAACCATATACCATTTCACAAAGATTTTCAGTATAGGCAGCATATTGGCTCTGCATCAAAAACAAAAGTTTAGAGGTACAGGTAAATTCAAAAGAAAACATAAAATCAACGTGAATAAATGAGCATATCAGAGGTGGTAGGTGATACATGAGTGTTGATGCGAAAACCTCCAGGGCTAAACTTATACCATCTGTGTGAAACATTCAGTGAGCAGTCAGGGAGGGCAAAACTCATCAACGACTCTGTGCCCTTCAGCAGCCACCACTAAGGATACGCATGCATCACCAGTCCAAACCTCGGCACAAAATCGTTAATTAAAGTTACATAGAACAAGAAACAAATTAAGAAATAAAGAAAATTAAAAAAAAATCAAATCAAACAAAAGAAAAATGATAAAATAAATCTGTAAAGACCAGTTTCAACCACAAGCGGATGCGAATTAGGTTAATTGTAGGCATAATGCTGATAGAGTCGGCCTGACAGCGATCATTCATTTGACACATGGAATCAAACAGGTGACGAAAAGAAAAAAAAGAAAAACAACACACAGAGGACCGGAGTGACTAGTTTTAGCAGTACACTCCACCAGAAGTAAACCAATAAAGTGGGGACCCAGACCAGTAGGCGTCAGTCATCTGAGAAGAAATTTGTGATTAAAGGGCCTTGACCTCACTGATTATGTGAGTGAGATCTCCAGAGGAAGAGGGAATAAAAGTACAAGATGAAACCACGAGCAACAGCTGGACCCATGTCAGCTGGTTCGAAGCTCACTGTAGCTGGAAGAGAGCAGTGCTAGAGGAAACACACCACACAGAAAAAGGGAGGATGAGAATGAACTGTGAGGACAATAGCTTGGTTGTGCTGTCTTAGGATGCAATATAATTTTGAGATGACAATACATGCTCAGTGAAATAAATTTAAACCATTAGTGTAATAAAAGTTAAAGGCAGTTTCTAACTATTCCTAACACCAACAGTGGGCCAAGAAGTATATCCCCAGCTATTCAGTGAGACCACTAAAAGAACTTCTTAATGATGGGTTTGAAGTGTACGCAGTCAATGGCGAAACAGTCCCCTACGACGGGTGGGTAGAACTCACAGTCACACTTGCTGGTCATGAAGATCCTAATCTCACTGTACAAGCACCATTCCTTGTTAGTAGATTGTCACTACCCCAGTCATTAGTGGGAGCTAATGTGATTGGAGCAATTATTGAAAGACAGGAGTCAGATGAAGAAGCCTGCACAGCTCTATACAGCCTCCTTCGTCAGGTCTTGGGAATGGATGAAGAACAGGTAGTTGCCATGGTGAACTTCATTCAAACACCAAAAAGTACTGGTGGAGGCCCAGCCACAGTAAGAACTGGCAGAGACAATGTAACTATCCCTGCTGGGAAAGCAGTTCAAATATGGTGCAGAGTCCCCCAGAACTTTGACATCTCTGACCCCCTGGTGCTGTATGAACCTGCAGAGGAGACCAATATGCTTTGACAGTTAAGCGTGGGTGAGGGACTTTTAGAGGTCAACAACCCCCAAAGACCCTACGTAAAGATCCCCATTTCCATCTGCGTAAGGAAGAAAGATGGGTCATTACGGCTTTGTATTGATTATCGCCTTCTAAACAGTAAAACAGTTCCAGACAGACATCCCCTCCCCCGCATCCAAGACCTCACAGACTCACTTGGAGGCTACAGTTGGTTTTCAATACTGGATCAGGGTAAGGCCTACCATCAGGGTTTCATTGCTGAAGGGTCAAGATTCATGACTGCATTTACCACTCCTTGGGGACTATATGAGTGGGTGAGGATACCCTTCAGGCTGTCAAATGCACCTGCAGCCTTCCAACGAAGCATGGAGGAGATGCTTGACACACTCCGTGATGAGTGTTGCATTCCCTGTTTTGAAAAGTCTTTTGAGGAACATGTTCAGGTGCTTAGTAAAGTTCTGCAAGCCTTACAACGCCATGGAGTGAAGCTAAAGCCAGAAAAGTGCGAGCTGTTCCGTAAAAAGGTTCGATATGTTGGCCGTTTAGTGTCTGCAGAGGGAGTAAGAGTGGACCCTAAAGACATTGAGGTTGTGCAGGCACTCAAACATAAAAGACCCCAAACTGTTGGAGATTTAAGGCAACTCCTTGGATTTCTGAGCTATTTTCGAACATACGTGCAGGACTTCTCGCGAATCGCCAAGCCTCTATACGACCTACTCCAGATAAAACCAGACGCAGAAAAACTCAAACCAACCAGAGGCCGAGCTAAACATCCACAACTGTCCTCCCGTGCCCCAATACAATGGGATGAGAAACACCAAGAGATTTTGGAACGCCTGATTGACATGTTAACCCAACCACCAGTGTTGGCGTGACCAGATTTTACCCGCTCCTTCATATTACACACAGATGCTTCCTAGAAAGGCCTCGGAGCAGTCCTTTATCAAAACCAGGACAACAAAATTAGGGTGATAGGGTACGGGTCACGCACACTAACACCGGCTGAACAAAACTACCATTTGCATAGTGGAAAACTGGAATTTCTAGCCCTCAAGTGGGCCGTCTGCGAGAAGTATAAAGACTATCTTTTCTACGCGCCCCACTTCACTATCTTCACAGACAACAATCCCCTAACATATGTCCTAAGCACAGCAAAACTTAATGCAGTCGGACATCGTTGGGTGGGACAACTGGCAGATTTCCATTTCAATATAAAATATCGGCCAGGAAAAGCCAACAGTGATGCAGACGTGTTGTCACGTTGCCCTCTTGACATTGAGACCTTCATGAAAGAGTGTTCAGAGGAGTTACCTGAAGAAGCAGTTGGTGCAGTCTGGGAAGGGAGCAGAAGAGCAAAGTGTGGAGATGTGCCTTGGATAGCAGCCCTCACCTTTGCCTCACCAAACCATTCTTTTAAAGAGCCTCTGCAAACCATCAGTCATGAAAGCCTAATTCAAGAACAAAGAGCAGATCCAGCTATCGGCAAAGACTTAGAGATGAAAGAAAGAGAAAACGCCTACAGATAACGACAGAGAAAAAGTGGACATCAACACAAAAAGACTTTTGAGAGAGTGGAGTCAGTTGCACATGGAAAATGGCCTTTCTTTACAGAAAGACGACAGAACGAAAACAACTAGTTTTACCGGCTGTTTACAAACAGACAGCTCTGATCCACCTTCATAACAACGTGGGCCATGTTGGTGTGGAGAAAGCATTAAACCTCGCCCGAGAACGATTCTACTGGCCTTTCATGAAGAAAGAGATTGAGGAGTACATCACCAGAAAGTGTCCGTGCATAAAACAGAAAAAGCCAACAACACATGAGAGAGCACCTATGGGCAGCCTAACATCCAGTGAACCACTTGAACTTGTCAGTATAGACTTTCTGCATTTAGAGTCCTGCAAAGGTGAGTTCGAGTGCATTTTGGTTGTGGTGGACCACTTCACAAGGTTTGCACAAGCGTATGCCACCAGGAACAAGGCAGACACCACACTAGGGAGAGACGACCAAACACAATCTTCACTTATTCTTCCCTGGGACGGCCAGCATACTTACCTCATCCCACGGTGAACTCCATGAATGTTCAGCCAGCATACTTGCCTCGTCCTACAGAGAATGCTGAGAGAACCCAGCCAATATCATATCCTTTTATGGTGTACCCTCATCTTTACTCTCAACCCCTTAACCCATACTTACCTTTTCCATATCCAGTTACATGCTTTTGAACTTCACAGAACACTGAAAGAGACATGGACAAGCCAGTTGATGAGAGACTTTAGTGCTATATGTGTTTAAAGTTTAACAGTTTTAAGTCAAGTGTCAGGAGCCACTTTTGTTGTTGGGGAACGTGTGGTGCACCCAAATATGTGCATCCACATTTGGTATTTATTTTTATTTAAAAGCCATTATTTTGTAGTAATTAAAATAATTTTTCTTCAATGCATTCATTAAAAATAGTCTGTGGAAAAAAATAAAATAAAAAGGAACTATATTATGAGTCTGGTAGGCGGAACCTTTCACACTCTGGCAGCGCCTCCAAGTGGCTGAAAACGGATCAACTCCCTCTTTCCGTTAGAAGTGATTTGGAGAAGGAAAGAGTGTGGTGTCGTGTCGTGTTGTTACTGCTCTGAGACTCATTTTATATTTTCACAGGTTAGAATGTGGTTTAAACCCAGCAGATGAAAGCCCTAAGCTTTGATTTACTTCCCAGATGATTGTCAGTGTTGTTCAAGTTGTAATTTTGATGTAAACTGGAGAATTTTAATTCATTTTCGGCGAGTTTCGGCGGGAAAAGCCGGACCGGAAGTAGCGGGTGTTATCACGTTAGCTTGTATTCACAAGACAGGATGTTGTTAGCTTGCCCTAAATGAGCCTGTATTGCCATAGCAACTATGCAAACTAGTTGGATCCGTGACTGTGTGTTTTAACAGTTTTATAAGATTCCTGACGTGACTTTAAACATGTTTAAAAGTAACAGAAACATTTGATTTTTGTAACAGTTGTAAAAATGATGAAAAGTTTACAGATTTATTGTTCTTTTATTTTTATTTTAAGTTCATATTTCTAAAAGTGCAGTGTCCAGCGTTGATAAGCTAAAACAATATGCTAAAGTAACAAAACAGAGAAGTATTTCCTTTGGTTATGTTGACTACATAAGTCAAAGTAAATTAAACTTGTGCAATTCTTTTGTTTAGTTTTGAAATGGAAATGTAATGTATTTGAAAACAGAGTAATTACTGATGTGGGATATTCGTCAGAGATTTAATTTAGACTTAATTTAGAGGTCAGTACATTGGACAATTACATGCAAGTTAAATTGTAAGTGTGTTGAAACATTTAAACAGAAGTGATTTGGAGAAGGAAAGAGTATTCGTGTCGTTTCTGCTCTGAAACTCCTTTTTATATTTTCACAGACACAATTCTTTTTGTTATTGTGGTCGCCGCACCCGGGGACACACGCAAGACTCCATTTTTGAAGAAGAAGCATGTGTGGATGAATGGGCCAAAATCACACCTGAGCAATATATTCGACTGGTTTCTCCATACAGGAGGCGTCTTGAGGCTGTAATCGCCAACAAAGGTTTTTGCACTAAGTATTAAATAAATTTCACTAAGCTTGTTCAATACTTATTTCCTGTGCCATTTCACTTTATTACACATAACTTCATTTATGGACATAAATGTTTTGATTTCTATGTGTGCATTACTTAGGTTGATGCCGACATCTGGTGAAAATTTCATGTCAATAGCTCGATTAGAAATATGTTTTTTGAGAGAAATGTTGACGTGTTACTTATTTTCCCCGTGTATATGTTGGATTGTTTCAGGCACCTCTTAGCACAGCCTACACCTTGGTTCTTGTCTGGTGTGGTACATCTGAGCCTCTTTTGCTCTGGTGCTCAGGGCTTGTTCCTGAGATGCCAGGATGAGTGCTTCAGTGCTGTCATGTAGGCCAGCCCTTTCTAGCAATTGGTAGGACTTCTTGATATCAGCCACTTTAGTTATGGTCCGGTGGTACATCCCATGCAGGGGTTTGTCCTCCCATGAAGATCTGTCCTCCAGCACTGTATCCTCTGCTCTCCATTGCCTGAAACATTCACTGAACACAGTTGGGATCTTGAGCTTCATGTATTCATGCATCTTGGATGTTTCATCCTGGATAGTGGCTTCTATGTTCATTAGTCCTCGGCCTCATTCCTTGTGGCTAGCATCCAGTCTCAGGTTGCTGGATTTGGGATGGAACCCTCCATGCATGGTGAGGAGCTTTCGTGTTTTAACATCAGTGGTCTGTATCTCTTCCTTTGGCAATCTTATTTTTCCTGCAGGGTATCTGATAACTGGCAGTGCGTAGCTGTTTATTGCCCGGGTCTTATTTTTGCCATTGAGCTGGCTTCTCAGGACATGCTTAGTCATTAGCTGTGGCAGCTTTCGTTGTTGCCTGCTCCAGGTTGCCATTTGCCGACGGAATTCCAAGGTATTTGTAAATGTCTTTAATGTCTGCTGTTGTTCCTTCCTCCTGTGTGGACTACCTTGCATCTCTTTGTCACCATCTGGCTGCATTTCTCGATCCTGAATGACATGCCAATGTCACTACTGTAGATCATGGTGGTGTGGATCAGGGAGTCAATGTCACGCTAGCTCTTAGCATATAGCTTGAAGATATCCATGTAGAGGTCTTGTTAATTATTTGGCTGAGGGGGTTCAGACCCATGCTGAACAGCAGTGGGGACAGAGCATTACCTTGGTATATCCCACATGTGATGGACACTTGATGTTGTACAGCTCCAAGCATTCAGTGATCCACGTGTCTGGCATAGGCTATCTTCTAATCAATACAGGCTATGCACAGGTTGGTGTGTCGTGACATGCAGTCTTGGGCGACTGTTCTATCAACCAGGAGTTAGTGTTTGGGTCCTCTGGAGTCTCTACCACTGCCCCTCTGTGTGTTGCTCATGTATTGATCCATGTGCACATTTATGTTGGTTTCAATGATGCCTGACATGAGCTTCCATGTTGTTGAGAGACAGGTTATTGGCCGGTAGTTGGATGGGACGCGGTGCGTGTTTGCCTTTTCAGTTCCCCTGTCCTAAGTTTATCCTTGACTTCTTGCTGCTCCATATCGGGGATACGTAAACAAAATAGATGCGGACTTGCGGAGGGAAGATTACATTTACGACACGTGCGCAGAGCTGCGGGTGGCCAGTGCCCCCCTCTTTCTGCCAGTTGCTGGACCACAGTGTGTGTCAATCAACGGTGGGCTGGTGACTGGTGGGAGGAGGGCGGGGTCTACCTGTGTGCGTGTGTGCGTCAGGTGAAAGTTCTCCCTCTGAGTAAGAAGAAGCTGGCTGTGCCTTTCAGTTCGCGCTGTAACCGTTCTGACATACAGGACTAATAAAGAGCTGTTTGACAACAGCCCGCCTATCAGAGAATCAGAGATACTTTATTGATCCCACACGTGGGAAATTTGTTTGTCACCATAGCAACTTACAGCAGAGGGGGGGAAAAAGACTTAGAATGATATAAAAAAACAAGAACAAAGAAGATGTAGCATAAATGCAAACACCTAAGGTAGTATAATTTAAATTTAAAAAGCTATTTACAGAACAGTGCAGGTAAAAAGATGTGCAAAAGACATGTGCAAAACAGAAAAAAAAAAAAAAAAGCTAAATAAATAGATAATAAAAATGTGCAAAAGGTTATCTTCTGCATAGTGAGTTGTTGAACAGGGTTATTGCATTGGGTATGAAGGATTTCTGGTACCGGGCAGTTTTGGAGCGGAGCTGTCTGAGCCTTCTAGAGAAGGAGCTCCGCTGTTTGTCCAGAACAGGGTGGAGAGGATGCTCTGGGTTGTCCATGATGGATAAGAGCTTGTTCAGTGACCTCCTCTCCATCACTGCTTCAAAGGTTTCCTGTTTGCAGCCAATGACAGAACCCGCCTTCCTGATGAGCTTGTTCAGTCTGTTGGTGTCACTGACTGCAATGCTGCTTCCCCAGCAGACCACGGAGGAGAACAAGGTGCTGGCTACCACAGACTGGTAGAAGAGCTTCTTTGCAGCCATTACAATATCTTCTTTCTCTTTCGGCTTTTCCCATCAGGGGTTGCCACAGCGAACAAGTCGCAATGGTAAACCTGGCAATGTTTTACGCCGGATGCCCTTCCTGACGCAACCTTCTCAAAGCAAGGCTTGGGACCGGCACAGAAGCAGAGAAGGGAACAGGGAGCAGCCCGGATTAGAACCCTGGTTTCACGGACGGAAGGCTTCGCAAACCAGCACGAGCTAAACCGGCAGCCATTACAATATATTTATTAAAAAAGTCAGCGAGAGAGAAGCCCGGCCCGAACCGACCCGAACGTAATGATTGTCATTTAGAACAATGATGTCGGGTTCTGACTCGGGCTAGGGCTTAAGATCTTACCTCTAGAGTAGCCATGTGTCATGTCAGGGCCTGGTGCTGCCAGTTCTTCATACCTGAGACTCTTTCCTGGATGTCTGCCACTATGATGGTTTCTGGATTCTGTTCAGGGAGGTTGCTATGTTCTTTTCTCAGAGAGACCAGCCACTGGTCATTGCTGTTATGTGCTGTCTCTTTCTCCCATATTCTTTTCCAGCACTGTTCAGTTTCTAGCCTTGGTGGGTCTGCTCGACTGTTTTGACCTGCAACTGAGCGTACATTTTCGCAGAATGAGTTGCGAACAGCCTGTTTATCGGTCTGGCTTCATTGTCTCTTGTGTACCTCTTTTTGCGACTGCTCAAGGCCAGGAGCCTTTGTTTGGCAGTTTCCAGTGCTTCAGGTATGGGCATCTGGCTGTATCTCTTAGGTACTAGCATTCTCATTGTACATCTTTGAGCCTCTGTCAGCTTACTCGCATTGTTCAGATTTGCCTTGATTTTGGCATCTAACCGTTCCTTCCATAGTGGGTATTGTTTTCTCCCATGGTTTCTCTTATAGCCAAGCATCTCAAGGATCGCTGCTGAAGTGTAAACCAGTGGTTTCTGTTATTGTTGTGGTAGGAATTGCCCTCAATGCTTCATTCACAGTTTCCAGAAGACTTTCAGGTGGTACATCACTTAACCCTGGGGTCGGCAACCCAAAATGTTGAAAGAGCCAAATTGGACGAAAAAAACCAAAAAACAAATATGTCTGGAGCCGCAAAATATTAGAAGCCCATTTTAAGCCTTATAATAAGGCAACACATGCAATGTGTATCTATATTAGCTAAATTAGCCTACTATCAGAATTACTAAGTTGCTACAAATACTTTAATTAACGATTAAATTTAGAGTTTAAATTTATTTGCCCTGCAGTGCATTCTGCGGAGAACGACGCGTCAAGTGACTGCTCTGTTGTGCAAGTTCAACTTCATTACAATATCAATGAATTATGTTTCATTGCTTTGATAAAATTAAAGAAATGTAATAAAGAAATCAGATTTTTGATGTCATTTTTATTTTGAGGATTCGAACAAAAAAAACAACAAAATGGAACGTGCGTGACTTGCCCCTCTCGGAACTAAACAGAGTGCAGTTACACGCAGCCTGTGTAGCCTTTTGAAAAGGTAAAATATATAAAATCAAATTAACACAGTTTAGTTTGATTTCTGTGCAAATGCCAAGCAAGTCAGTGCACGGGTAACACGCAGCATCATCCTCTTCTTTCTCTGTACATCTCTGGCAAAGACAGTCAGCTTGGCTCTAATGACAGAACAGCTTCAAGCATTTGCGGCGCCTGTAGACTTTGATTCAGCTCGTTTAGGTGGCTTGTCACAGTCATTTCCACCAATACGTGCAGCTTTTCCAGCCACTGAGTATCTTCCAGTTGCGGGTTGTTCAGGTCTTTGCTTTTCAGGAATGTTTTCACGTGTTCGAAACAGACGACAAAGTGACAAAAAAAGTCACCCCTGGACAGCCATTGGACTGTGTTGTGTAGCAGGAGATCAGAATATTCACTTTCAACTTCATCAAGCTGTAATGGTTGCCACTACAGATGAGTTTCAGCGCATGACGTAATGATTGAAAACTTGGTTATTTATTTAAGAGTTTTATTTCAATAAAACTTTGTCATCATGTGTTGTATTTGTCGTCACCCCATTGGTTGAACTGTACCAGCTGACAGGTGACAGCCAGGTGACAGGGCGACACACCTTTTATTTGTAAGGAGACACGGGAGCGCGCGCGGGGGGATGCACAGCTGACAGAGACGCAGAAGCACGGAGGAGCAAGCGATCTCTCATACGGATTACCTTTCCCAGCTCGGATTGTTTGCCTACTGAATATATTTTCCCAAAGAGCTTGGATCGTCCAGTACGAGGATCTGTGCCAGCTTCTTTGACGGGTGGAATGCGTTCCAGCAAGTGAGGCGGAGCGGCCTCTCACTACGCGTGAGACTGTCGAACACTCATTTTTCCTCCAGAGCATTTCTTTTTTTTGCTTGCAAAAATGCGGGACCTGGGTTTGAACTGTGGGTTTTTTAATATATTGTGTATTTGGGGAAATTGGGTTTTTGATGTTTGAGTGTTGGGCGATGTGTTTAATGTACGTTTGTCACGCTCACACAATACACGGCTGCACAACAAACTGTTATGTTTTTTTTTCTTGGTAATATTAGAGGGCAGATTGTCTTGATATTTAATGTGCCAGCCGTAGAACGGCGTTGTGACGTTCCCCTCGCTAAGTGGAGGGTGGTTCGGTTTAAATCATACACCTGCCTAGCGGTCCGCCGCCCTGCGTGTGTCGCAGGCAATGACGCAAAACTAAGTTGACAGAAATGTTGAAATTTTATATTTATTCTACACATTATTACAGCATTGGAAAACGTTAAGAATGTTTGTGTCATGTTTTTCCTCCTACATAAACCATGTTAGAACAAAAAATATATTATTCTCCTCCATCTTTTTACCCTCCCTGGAGCCCCCAGTGGCTCCAGGGAGCCACTAGGGCGGCGCCAAAGAGCCGCATGCGGCTCCTGAGGTTGCCGACCCCCGACTTAACTGTTGTAGCTGGTGTCAGGGTTGCCTGGTGTTCATTATAGACATGATCTTGTCTTTCAGGTCAGTTGCTGCCTTGCTTAGCGTATTTGTCGTTGGGGCTGTGTACCCAAGCTCAGGGTGGGAGTGTGGTATAGCCTCCTCTCTGCAATTGTGTAGGAGTTGTGAGTTGTGATAGGAGTTGCCGTTTGTGGATGTTTGAGCATTGGACTAACAGTGGGTTTTGAAGCATCCATTCATTCCACATTCTCTGCATGTAACCATTCTGGGTGAGATTGCTTGAGTACTAGCATTCTAACAGGACCTTGTTCTCACATCTAGTCCATTTCCGTCTTGTTACAGTAGCCCACTTTCCATCAGGGTGCTCTGGTCCCCCTGCACCTGACGCAGACCTTGTTTGGCCGGGTGACGTCTGATGCAACATGACATGTGGTTCATTGTCTCTCATGTTGTGAGGTAGGCAGTAGCGTTAAGGGTTTTGCCCTAGAACCCTCCCTGGGTGATGTTCATTAATTGTTCATTTGGAATCGAACCCTGCATGTCAGTCCTGCACCTTACCAACTGAGCTACCCAGGTTATTAAATGAATATATATATATATATAGATAGATAGATGGACGGACGGACGGACACTGGTGCGTATATATGTGCACTAAGGTCACTTTAAATTAAACTTCAAAATTGACAACTTAAACGTAGTACTTTAGACTAAAAATACTGTATATGTACTATAATTAAAAAATAAAAAGGACATTTGATTGGCCGTCCTGCATCTCAATCAAGTGACGTATTTTATGGTGAGGATAATGCTTCACTGACAGATTTTTTTTTCAGTACTCAGTACTAACGTTCAGTACTCCCCCCATATTCGCAGGGGTTAGGGAACAAAGACTCCTGCGAATCCGCATAATCCACAAATACAAAGAGCCACACCCCACCCCTGCGGCCGAAGAATGTCCATTACCCATCCTCACTTATCAAAAACCCTTCTGAAACATTTATAATGCTTTATATAACATTTCTTAAAGAACATCTGAATATTTCTCAATATAAAGAGTTTTTTATTCAAAGCAATAGACTGTACAATAGCATACTTTATTACGCACATTGGGAGTGTCTTTCTGTAACTCTGTGCCTTAAAACCAGGAGCCTGTGCTTCCTCAATCAGTTACGTGATGAAGTGTGACAGGTCCTGCACTACAATTTGAGCGTTGCTTCGTCTAGAAGAGTCTGGTTTCCTCCATCATTCATTCATCCGGATGACATTTATTCTTTGCAAATATCTTTCTCAGCATACCAGGATATTTTCCGGCTGCTTTTGAGTCAGCTGATGCAATTTCTTCGTGCAGTGGCAAACTCCTGTTATAGCAATTCAGGAACAGGTGGAACCAATTCTGCTGGCTGTTAAATATTATTTTGTAGCCGGCAAGGAAGCCGGCTGCCCCCCTTCCTCAAAAATTTGTGCAGCACCTTCCTCAGATGCAATATTCTCATACAAGCGTCTTGAGTTGTTTAAGCTTTTGTAATGAACCGAAGGAGTCACATGACCGGATTAACAAAAAAAAACTGTGAATACGTGAAACCGTAAATAGTGTAACGCAAATAAGTGGGTTTAATAAGGCTAGAAACTGGGTTTATTTATCTTTGAGCACGCAATGAGCACCCCTGATTTAAACAGATTAGGACAGTAAGTGTTTAAAATTCATGTCCTGTTGTAGGCCTGCTGGTTATTGGTATTCAAACATACCAACTCTGTGGCTTAACTAACTTGGTGCTCATGTGGTCGAGTGTCTGCCCCAAGAATAGTAGGTCATGGGTCAAAATCGAAAATCGCACCAAATTTTTCTAGAAATGGGACCCGATGCCTCCCTGCTTGACACCCAATATTAAAGAGTTAGATTGGAGGGTGGGTTAAACCTCCAAATAGCTCTTCATTGGGGTTGTGTCTGCAGCTCATCCGCCAAGGGATGGGTCAAATGCACATAACAGAATTCACACATCTAGGTGTGTGACTACCAACAGGACCTTCCTTTCTTTCTTTTTTTTTAAACTACCAGCATATTTGAAGTCAAAATCATACTTCTGCCAGAATAAAATAGAGTACTATGATGACCTATGTGACTATCTGTAGGGGGACTATCTTTAAAGGAGGAAACCTGGATGTCTATTTTTGCATTATGTGATTTAAAAACATTTACTTGACCCAGGTGTTCTTGACTGTAGCATGAAATAGGAAAATAGATAATAAAGAATGTTCCTCAGACGTGTAGCGTGATACTTTAAACACTTGCTGTTTTGATAAAAAAAAGAAAAGTTGGAATCCTAACCAGTTAGACCTCAGGGGGACTTATTTGCACTTAACACAGATGGTCACGCACACTAACAGACAGTCTGCTCATAGACAACCACAGAAACACCCTACTGTGTTTTGACATCAGACACAAGAAAACCTCAGTGCCGAAGTCCTTCTCTAATTTGTCATGTTTATTCAATTGTAATATCTCCCTTCTCGAAGGAAGGCAGTAAATTAAATTGATTGAATTGATTAAATTGACAATCCAACTCTGTTGGAGATATGCAGTTTATGCACGGGATGTACAGTTAGATATATGAGACTTGTATAGATAGGCTATATGGTGAAAAGAAAACTGTATTTATGAATATATGTAATTCAATAAAATGTCATTTAAATTTAAAGGTAACCAGAAGGCGCAAGATGTAATCCTTGTTTCAAATTGTGAGTGGAATCAGTTTACCTACACTTCCCCAATCTTGTTGTTTTTCCCTTTTGTTTTCTTTTAAAATGCATGTGGTTAACCTTTGTTTGTCTGAAATGTCATTTCTGTGTCATATAAAAAAATGATATAGCGTTTTAACTGCTGACTCTTAGTGGTGTTCATTTCCATCATCTACATCATATTACAGATAGTCCTCCTTTTATTGGTTTTTGATGAAACATGGTATACTATGTTACCATGTGGGAATAATGTTTTCACAGAAAAAATCAGACAGGGCTCTTGGGCACTTACGATCTCTCTATTTTCTCTCTCTTTTTTTTTCTTTTTTAACTTGTCCTGTCCAACAGCTGGGCAAACAGATGAGAGCTAAGAGCCTCTTGTGTTGGACATATTTTACTTTAACAACAGGGGTTATAAATCTTCTGACAAACCAGAGGTATGTCTGAATAAACCCCTTTTGTAATCAAGGCCAAACTTTATTCATTTTAATCATACGTGAAACTCTTTTGTGTTGGACCGGACCGGGGAAGAAGAGAGAGGGATATTAGAGAGGGAGGGATAGGAGGGTGATTTGGGGGGGGGGGGGGTAAAACCATGAAGCAGCGTGAAGCAGCAAGTTTTTGGATGGTTATACTGATTACAGTGAGGTTTAGATGTAAAACAAGTTTTTTTTAGAACTTAAATCTTATTCAAACTTTTTGCAACAGAGCATTACACACGGCTTCCGCAATAATCAACCTTAACACAGTGAGTACATTCGAACGAGGATACACACAGGAAGTTGAATTACTATAAGACTCTTCACCTAAAACAGAAATATCAAATCTAATCATGACAGCATTTGACTAGTTAGAGGTATTATCAACCTGATGGCAGTATCAATGATTTTGCTGGGCCCCATCTTATTAAAATTTTGCATTTGATGTCTTAATAGGAAAGTTATTCTTTCCATTCGAAAGAGTTCTCTTACTTTCTGAATCCAGGTATCTAGGGTGGGTGGCTCTGTTTTCATCCATCCAATTGTAATGCATTTTAATGCTGCTGTGAAAAATACATTTAGAAGGTATGATTCTGTCCGCCCTCGTATCTGTGCTGGGATGATACCAAAGAGCTCTACTGTGATGTGTATGGTTTGGCACCGCTGATCCATAGTTCCTCCAGCACAGGCTTGGTACATTAGGATTCATCTTGGATACAATGTCTGGGGTCCTGAAGTATCTACTGATTACCTTCCATTTAAATTCCCTCCATGTGTTTTAGTTTGTGGCCAAGTGTGCTTCTGTGCATGCCTCCTCCCACATCTCATCGGGTATGCCTCTGGCTGCCTCCGCCTCCCAACCCTGCTTAGCCCTAACAGGTCCATCATTAGATATTGACACAAATATTTTGTAGCCCTTTGTTATCAATTTTTTATCCCCACCCTCTTTTTGATACTGTATTAGCAGAGCTTCAATTGGTGTGGGGTTTAATACTTTGTTCCACTCTTTCTGATTATTTCAGAAAGGACCGCATCTGCAGGTATCTGAAATAATCAGACTTTTGAAGTTGAAACCGTCTGCTTAACAGTTCAAAAGACATGAGATACTCCGAATCAATTAGTTGATGGATCCCGCTATTTCCGGACTATAAGTCGCTGCGGAGTATAAGTCGCACCAGCCCAAAAATGCATTATAAAGTAGAAAAAAACACAGATAAGTCGCACTGGACTATAAGTCGCATTTTGACGGGAAATTTATTTGACAAAGTCTGAGACCAGGGACAATAACTTAACAATGTATTTATTTCAATATATTTGTAATATAAGTCGCTGCGGAGTATAAGTCGCACCCCTTGCCAAACTATGAAAAAAAGGGCGACTTATAGTCCGGAAAATACGGTAAATAAAAGTCCCTGGTTTGACCATTTTGTAAAGCCCTTGTAATACAAGTTTTAAGGGCAGGGCCTGTCCACACACACACTCAAATCTTGTAAACACACCTGTTGGCTCAAAAAAAAATGTTCAAATGTCAACATGTACACAATACAAATAATGTTCACACACACATACTCATGCCTTTAAACCAACTAGTGTGAAATATTTCATTCAATCACGCAATTTATGTAGAGTTATTTATGTAGAGGCAAGCTAACACCTGTGCTTAAGTGAGTCTTTATGTTCTTCTAAAATGGATGATGGAATGTGAAAAGGAGGGAGAGTGCCCAGCTATCCCCACACCAAGACCCCCGCTGCAGTGGTAGCGGCAGCCAGACCCCCCCCCCAATGCCCACACGGCAGCAGATAGAGAACAACCGCCCCCCCGGGCGATCCCATCCGTCACCCAGGCCAGGGCCAGGCAGGGAGGCATGGGGGGACAGAGAGCGCAGCCCCGGCCCAACGAGGAGAGCAGCCCCCCTGCCCTGCCGGGAGGGCCCAACGTAAGGCCCCGCCCGAGAGGAGCGCCCACAACGCCCAGGAGTTCTGGGCATCCCCCCGCCCCAACCCCAGGTACGAGCCAGGACCCCCCAAGGGAGACCCGCTCCGCGCTCTAGGCAGCCACCCACCTGGCCCACGGTTGGTCCAAGGTCCAAGGATCTCTCTAGGCTGCTGCCTTAGGCACAAGGAAACAGGAATTGCCTTGACAAACCACAAAACCACATCCCAACTTGACATCACATCCAATGGCATTATTAACAGTCCGGTTGAGCCTCTATAACAATCGGGGACAGCTGTTTAAATTGGCTTTCAAGACACTCTAATTTCAGTTAATTATTGAGTGTAAAATATTGGTTTTTTCTTTAAAAGTTTTTATTGACCCAAATCACTCTAGAATAGTAAAATTGAGTAAGCACTATCAGGGACAACTGTTTGAATCATCCTTTAAGAGTTTTTGAAATGGCTGATGTTATTTGTGTGCTGGCTTCTATAACCCTCCCACTGCCCTTAAGGCAGATTTAGCGATCCCCTGCCCTTCCTTTTGGGGTCCCTGTGACCCTAGACCAGTGCTTCTCAAATAGTGGGGCGCGCCTAGCCAGGGGGGGGCGCGCGGTGGTGGTGGTTTTAAGCACAGGTAATACAGGCAATTGTCCGAGCGCAAATTTAACGTGGGGGCGGTGGTGACAGCGGCTCAGTGCTTGGATAAAATCTGGTCCACTATTGGTTTCCTATTGTCTGTTCTATCACAGTTTGAAACAGCCTGAAACCTTTGAATCCCAGTCCGTGCAGCGACTCATGTCTCGTGTCACATGCAGCTCCGTGTGTGAGAACGAAAGGGGAGGGGTGGTGTTGGATCTGTCTGCCAGGTGGAACGGCGCACGCGGAAAGCTGCCTGTTGCCCAACACCAGGATCATCACGTGCCTTTAGATTCCTCAGCTCATGCTAATAATGTCAACAATTGTTGACATTTTGATGATGAGTCTTTATTTTCCATCAATGTTTTCTTTGTCTGCCTGTCGTTTAGTTGGTGTCAAACAGACAGAAAGACAGCAGGTAATGCAGGAAAAAAAATCCATCATTTAGAAAAAAAATTAGCACTATGTTTTTTATCTATTTCTTCAGACTAAAAACGTTAAATATATTGGTGCTGTTACTGTTTCAGATCAATTTAGATCTAATATTATTTTTTAATTGAATTATTTTTTTCTGCATCAAATGGTTCAGTTGGTCAAAATGTTTTTTGACCCTTTTAGGCACTTCCGACTTACAAAATGATTTTTGTTTTCAAAACTTACTCAAACGTGAAAGCTCTCATTTGGAGTTAAAGTAAGTGTTTTTTTTTGTTACATTGTAAGTTGAAAAGTCAAAACAGTCATGGTCAGAGCCGAAAACTCTTTTTTCACACTTATGACTGACAAAATTATTTTTGTTTTCAAAATGCACTCAAAAGTTAAAGTTCTCATTTGCATTTTAAGAAAGTGTTTTTTTTTGTCACATTGTAAGTTGAAAAGTCAAAAACGGTCATATATTTGAGCTGAAAACGCTTTTTTGACTCTTTTGGCACTTCCGACTGACAAAATGATTTCTGTTTTTAAATCGCACTCAAAAGTCAACGTTCTCATTTGCAGTTCAAGAAAGTGTTATTTTTCGTCACATTGTAAGTTGAAAAGTCAAAAAAGTCATATCTTTGAGCTGAAAACGCTTTTTTGACAGTTATGGCACTTCCGACTGACAAAATGATTTTTTTTTCAAAAAGCACTAAGGAGTCAAAGCTTTCATTTGCAGTTTAATAAAGTGTTATTTTTTGTCACATTGTAAGTTTAAAAGTCAAACAGTCATGATCAGAGCCGAAAACTCTTTTATCACACTTTTGACTGACAAAATGATTTTTGTTTTCAAAACGCACTCAAAAGTCAAAATTCTCATTTGCAGTTTAAGAAAGTGTTTTTCTTTGTCATATTTTAAGTTGAAAAGTAAAAACAGTCATATATTTGAGTTGAAAACACTTTTTGGACACTTTTGGCCATTCCGACTGACACAAGGATTTTTGTTTTTAAATCGCACTCAAAAGTCAAAGTTCTCATTTGCAGTTCAATAAGGTGTTATTTTTCATCTCATTGTAAGTTGAAGAGTCAAAACAGTCATATTTAGAGCTGAAAACGCTTTTTTGACTCTTTTGGCACTTCCGACTGACAAAATGATTTGTGTTTTCAAAACGCTCTCAAAAGTCAAAGTTCTCATTTGCAGGTAAAAAAGTGTTATCTTTTGTCACATTGTAAGTTGAAAAGTCAAAACAGTCATCAAAATCAAAAACTGTTTTTTCACACTTTTGACTGACAAAATGATTTTTGTTTCCAAACGCAATCAAAATTGAAAGTTCTCATTTGCAGTTCAAGAAAGTGTTATTTTTCGTCACATTGTTAATTGAAAATTCAAAACAGTCAGGATCACAGCCGAAAACTCTTTTTTCACTCCTTTGAATGACAAAATGATTTTTGTTTTCAAAACGCACTCAAAACTTTTTTGTCACTTTTGAATGAAACACTGATTTTTGTACACAAAAAGCACTAAAAAAATCAAAGTTGTCATTTGTAGTTGAAGAAAGTGTTATTTCTTGTCACGTAGGAAGCTGAGAAGTCCAAAAAGTGCTATTTAGAGCTAAAAACGCCTTTTTGACACTTTTGAATGAAAAACTTATTTTTGTATACAAAAAGCACTAAAAACTCAAAGTTGTCATTTTTAGTTAAAGAAAGTGTTATTTCTTGTCACGTGGTAAGCTGAGAAGTCCAAACAGTGCCATTTAGAGCTGAAAACACTCTTTTGACACTTTTCAATGAAAAACTGATTTTTATACACAAAAAGCACTAAAAACTCAAGGTTGTCATTTGTAGTTGAAGAAAGTGTTATTTCTTGGCACCTTGTAAGTTTAGAAGACCAAAAAGTGCTATTGAGAGCTGACAATGCTTTTTTGAGACTTTTGAATGAAAAACTGATATTTGTGCTCAAAATGCACTCAAAAGTCAAAGTTCTCATTTGCAGTTGAAGAAAGTGTTATTTCTTGTCACGTTGTGAGTTGAGAAGTCAAAACAATGCTATTTAGAGTTGAAAATGCTCTTTTGACACTTTTGAATGAAAAACTGATTTTTGTACAGAAAAAGCACTAAAAACTCAAATTTAGTGTTATTTCTTGTCACGTGGGAAGCTGAGAAGTCCAAACAGTACCATTTAGAGCTGAAAACGCTTTTTTGACACTTTTGAATGAAAAACTGATTTTTGTACACAAAAAGCACAAAAAACTCAAAGTTCATTTTATTTTTGTCACGTAAGTTGAGAAGTCCAAACAGTGCTATTTAGAGCTGAAAACACTTTTTTGACCCTTTAAATGAAAAAGAACAGACTAAAGGTTTTAAGAAGTTACACATTCCCTCGTATTTCCCTGATTTGAAAGCTTTTTATGTGTCTGCTAAGCACCTCATAAAAGCTGAGTCTGACCTGACTGATCAGGAGGTTTACAGATTGAGGAAACAGATGCAGAAAGTCTGACAACAACTTGGTTTTTAAATTCATGATGGGTTTGCTTATTTATTTTATTTCCTGTTTTTTCCCCCTTTAATTTGATGGATTCCTTTAAAGTGGGCAGCTTGAATGTTAATGGGACCAGAGAACCCTTGAAAAGAGTCCTGCTCTTTGAGACCATGAGGGCCAAACACCTGAATGTTTTGTTTCTTCAGGAGACCCACAGTGATCCCAGTCTAGAGGTGGACTGGAACAGAGAGTGGGATGGTGAGGTCATTCTGAGCCATCTTACCTCAGCTAGTGGAGGGGTGGGCTTTTTGTTCTCCAGGAGGTTTACTCCAATTTCTATGGAGGTGGAACATTTGGTTGCAGGAAGGGTTTTACTGGTCAGAGCGGTGTTTGAGCGTTTTGCTGTGCTTTTAGTGAATGTTTATGCTCCGACTGCTGGTGCTGAGAGGAAGAGTCTTTTTGCACGACTCAGTGTAAAACTGGATAGCTGTAGTTCGGAGGATTTTTTTTTTCTTGGGGGGGGGGATTTTAATTGTACTGAAAATGAGCTTTTGGACCGCAACCACATAGAGCCTCATCA
Organism: Oryzias sinensis; assembly: GCA_037389245.1. Classification (NCBI taxonomy): domain Eukaryota; kingdom Metazoa; phylum Chordata; class Actinopteri; order Beloniformes; family Adrianichthyidae; genus Oryzias; species Oryzias sinensis. The sequence goes on from CM074490.1 coordinate 22,332,703, forward strand.
GGCCTCACAGCGTGCTTTGAGGCAGCTGGTCTGCTCTCATGGCCTGGTGGACGTATGGAGAAGGATGCATGCAGACTGCCGGCAATATACTTGGTCCCGCATGTATGAGAGCCGGTTGACTCTCACCTGTCTTGATCGTTTTTATTGTTTTAAGCACCATTTTAATGTTTTTAAGCCCTGTAATATCTTTCCTGTTGCTTTTACTGACCATTCTCTTGTGGTTTGTGTCTTTTTTGTGAAGGATTTTACGCCTAAAAGTGCATATTGGCATTTTAATTCAGTTTTAACGTTTGATGCTGGTTTAAAGGATGTTTTAAGTTTCTTTTGCACTCAGTTCCGACAAAAGAAACATGATTTTAGTTCTCTTGGGCAATGGTGGGACCGTGGTAAGACTGAAATTAAGCTTTTGTGCCAGCAGTACACTCTCAACGTTACGCGTGATTACTGTCGATTTATTGAAGACTTGGAGACTGATATTGTGGGCTTGGAGTCTTTGAGTGAGTCCACTCAAAATCAGGGGCATATTGAGCTCCTAAAAGCATAACGGTTGACTTTGGAGCGCCTGCTGGACTCTAAAGTTCAGGGGCCTTGGTTCGGTCTCGGTTTCAGGATGTTTCTGAAATGGATGCTCCCTCTAGCTTCTTTTTTGGTCTGGAGAAGAAGCATGGACAGATGAAGGTGATGCATTCCTTGTTGTCTGACACCAGAGAGGAGTTGCTTGGACCTGACCAGATCAGACAGAGGGCTGTGGACTTTTATTCCTCACTCTACGCCAGTGAGTGTGATGGTGATGACGGCCTGTTGGACGATTTCTGCAGTGGACTGCCTCATGTCGCAGAGGAGATGAACTCTCAGTTGGACCGGCCTCTCCAGCTTCCTGAGCTGTCCGCTGCCCTTCAGAGCATGAAGGGCCGGCAGGCTCCTGGGATCGATGGCCTCACTGTGGAGTTTTACAAAGCTTTCTGGGACATCCTTGCTCCTGACATCGTGGAGGTTTTCAATGACTATTTGTTCTATGGTGCTCTACAGACGTCCTGTCGCAGAGCTGTTGTTGCTCTCCTGCCAAAGAAAGGGAACCTTCAAGAAATTAAGAACTGGCGACCCGTTTATCTGCTGTGCGTGTACTACAAAATTTTATCCAGGACCTTCTCCAATAGGCTGAGGGATGCTATGGAGAAGATCATCCACCGGGACCAGACCTACTGTGTCCGAGGTAGACTCATGGTCGATAATGTCTTTTTAATTCGAGATGTTTTGGAGGTCTCTGAGCTTTTGGGCATACCAACAGTCTGATTTCTCTGGACCAGGAAAGGCTTTTGACCGCGTTGAACACAGCTTCCTTTGGAAAGTTATGGAGAAGTTTGGGTTCTGCGCTGGTTTCATTGCCAAAATCAGAGTATTGTAACGTTCCAGCCGGACCGTCACTTTCGTGGGGTAGCTAAAGCCAGACTGCAATTTAGATGGCTTCATTGGAGAGCTGTCCATGCCCCATACACCGCACGACCCCGGACAGCCTCAGGGAGGAAATAAACAGGCAGAGCACCAGAGATTCCTTTCCAGCACAGAGCCCGTTTAATCAAGCACACACACAGCCCAAACAGCATGGAGCGTCACTTCAGCTTCCAGCCCTCTGACTCAAGGTTTCACCTAAGCTCCCCACTTCCCATGAGCCTTAGGGGCTGAAGGCGGGGCTAACCCCCAGGTCGCTACAGTATTTTACGCCGAGGCTGAGAGTGTGCTGAAGGTGAACGGCAGTCTGTGTGCTTTTTTTAGGGTGGGTCGGGGCATACGGCAGGGCTGTGCTCTGTCTGGCATGCTCTACGCTCTCTCCCTGGGGCCCCTCCTCCATAAGATCCGTGCAAGTATTGAGGGTCTGTGTTTGCCTGGTTTCCGGAGGAACATGGTTTTATCAGCTTATGCTGATGATGTGATTGTTTTTGTTCAAAATCAGGCAGATGTGAATGTGTTGGTAGATGCAATACATGCTTTTTCTAAGTTGTCATCTGCTAGGGTTAACTGGCATAAGACTGCGGCCCTTGCTGTGGGAAAGTGGCAGGACGCTCTCCCGACTCTCCCATCCAATGTGATATGGAGGAAGGATGGTTTGAAGTACCTGGGGGGTTTTCTTGGTGGTCCTGTCACGGAAAAAAAGAACTGGGAGAAGTTTGTCCATAAACTGGAGGAGAAGATGAACAAACGGCAATGGCTGCTTCCCCAGATGTCTTTTAGGGGGAGAGTTTTGGTTATTAATAACCTCTAAATGATGCAGTTCTTGTCTGGCGCTGCAATATCCGTTCCAGGCTAAAATTAGAATTTTCTTGTTATCTGTGATCTGTGATTAAACTGATGTTTTAAAACTCAAACTTTCATTTGCAGTTGAAGAAAGTGTCATTTCTTGTCACGTTGTAAGTTGAGAAGTCCAAAAAGTGCTATTCAGAGCTGAAAACACTTTTTTGACGCTTTTGAATGAAAAACTGATTTTTGTACACAAAAAGCACTAAAACTAAAAGTTCTCATTTGCAGTTGAATAAAGTCTTATTTCTTGTCACGTTGTGAGTTGAGAAGTCAAAACAATGCCATTTAGAGCTAAAAACGCATTTTTGACACTTTTAAATGAAAAACTGTTTTTTATGCACAAAACGCACTAAAAACTCAAAGTTAGTGTTATTTCTTGTCACGTGGTTAGCTGAGAAGTCCAAAGAGTGCCATTTACAGCTGACAAAGCTTTTTTGACACTTTTGAATGAAAAACTGATTTTTGAGCACACAATACTTTCAAAAGTCAAAGTTCATGTTAATTCTTGTCACGTTGTGAGTTGAGAAGTCAAAACAATGCCATTTAGAGCTGAAAACGCATTTTTGACACTTTTCAATGAAAAACTGTTTTTTATGCACAAAACGCACTAAAATCTCAAAGTTAGATTTATGTCTTGTCACGTGGTAAGCTGAGAAGTCCAAACATTGCTATTTAGAGCTGACACGCTTTTTGGACAGTTTTGAATGAAAAACTGATTTTTGTACACAAAAAGCACTAAAAACTCAAAGTTAGTATTATTTGTTGTCACGTGGTAATTTGAGAAGTAAAAAAAGTGTCATTTAGAGCTAACAAAGCTTTTTGACACTTCAATGAAAAACTGATTTTTGTGCACAAAACGCACTAAAAACTCAAAGTTCATGTTATTTCTTGTCACGTCGTAAATAAAGAAGTCCAAAGAGTGCCATTTAGAGAGACAACGCTTTTTTGACACTTTTGAATGAAAAACTGATTTTTGAGCACACAATACTTTCAAAAGTCAAAGTTCATGTTAATTCTTGTTACGTTGTGAGTTGAGAAGTCAAAACAATGCCATTTAGAGCTGAAAACGCTTTTTTTGACACTTTTGAAGGAAAAACTGATTTTTGTACACAAAAAGCACTAAAAACTCAAAGTTCTCATTTGCAGTTGAAGAAAGTGTTATTTCTTGTCAAGTTGTTAGTTGAGATGTCAAAACAATGCCATTTAGAGCTGAAAACGCTTTTTTGACACTTCAATGAAAAACTGATTTTTGTGCACAAAACGCACTAAAAACTCAAAGTTCATGTTATTTCTTGTCACGTCGTAAATAAAGAAGTCCAAAGAGTGCCATTTAGAGAGACAACGCTTTTTTGACACTTTTGAATGAAAAACTGATTTTTGAGCACACAATACTTTCAAAAGTCAAAGTTCATGTTAATTCTTGTCACGTTGTGAGTTGAGAAGTCAAAAAAATGCCATTTAGAGCTGAAAACGCTTTTTTGACACTTTTGAAGGAAAAACTGATTTTTGTACACAAAAAGCACTAAAAATTCAAAGTTCTCATTTGCAGTTGAAGAAAGTGTTATATCTTGTCACGTTGTGAGTTGAGAAGTCAAAACAATGCCATTTAGAGCTGAAAACGCATTTGTGAGTTTTTTTAAATGAAAAACAGTTTTTTATGCATAAAACGCACTAAAAACTCAAAGTTAGTGTTATTTCTTGTCACGTGGTTAGCTGAGAAGTCCAAAGAGTGCCATTTAGAGCTGACAACGCTTTTTTGACAATTTTGAATGAAAAACTGATTTTTGAGCACACGATACATTCAAAAGTCAAAGTTCATGTTAATTCTTGTCACGTTGTGAGTTGAGAAGTCAAAACAATGCCATTTTGAGCTGAAAACGCATTTTTGACACTTTTCAATGAAAAACTGTTTTATGCACAAAACGCACTAAAAACTCAAAGTTAGATTTATTTCTTGTCACGTGGTAAGCTGAGAAGTCCAAACATTGCTATTTAGAGCTGACACGCTTTTTGGACACTTTTGAATGAAAAACAGATTTTTGTACACAAAAAGCACTAAAAACTAAAAGTTAGTGTTATTTGTTGTCACGTGGTAAGCTGACAAGTACAAAAAGTGTCATTTAAAGCTAACAAAGCTTTCTGACACTTGAATGAAAAACTGATTTTTGTGCACAAAACGCACTAAAAACTCAAAGTTCGTGTTATTTCTTGTCACGTCGTAAGTTGAGAAGTCCAAAGAGTGCCATTTAGAGTGACAACGCTTTTTTGACACTTTTGAATGAAAAACTGATTTTTGAGAACACAATACTTTCAAAAGTCAAAGTTCATGTTAATTCTTGTCACGTTGTGAGTTGAGAAGTCAAAACATTGCTATTTAGAGCTGACACGCTTTTTGGACTCTTTTGAATGAAAAACTGATTTTTGTACACAAAAAGCACTAAAAACACAAAAAGCTCTAAAAATTCAAAGTTCTCATTAGCAGTTGAAGAAAGTGTTATTTCTTGTCATGTTGTGAGTTGAGAAGTCAAAACAATGCCATTTTGAGGTGAAAACGCTTTTTTGATAGTTTTAAATGAAAAACTGATTTTTGTAAACAAAAAGCACTAAAAATTCAAAGTTCTCATTAGCAGTTGAAGAAAGTGTTAATTCTTGTCACGTTGTGAGTTGAGAAGTCAAAACAATGCCATTTAGAGCTGAAAACGCTTTT
>CM074490.1:22338204-22357377 GCA_037389245.1 Oryzias sinensis
ACAGAGAAACCCTTCTAAAGTGAGGACCAAAAATATAATTTCCTTCACTCTTCAGATCTAGAAGTCCCGTCTCAGACAGTTCACACGGCTCCATTGGTGCTCCTAGCTCTTCAGGTGGTGTGCTAAGTGTGGAGCTAGCTGAATGTTAGCACGCTTTGCTAGCAGAGGCAGCCGCAGCAGCTTTGACCGTAAATTTATATTTGCGGAGACGACTTGCCATCTCAGCTTGCAGAATAAAATCCAGTCGATGAGGAGCGAGGATAGGTTGCTCAGCTGCACGAGTTTTCTTGGCACTTTTTAGAGTATTTTGGCTCTTTTTTGCTAATTTATGCAGAGCACGCAACATGCGACCTACTCCATTGCCTGCTTGCTAGTGCCTCTCGTTAATAGTGTTTATTTGTCCTTGATGCTTCTCCATTCTATAAAAACATGAGGAGTTTTGTTCTCCCTGCTCCAGCCATTGTTTTCTGGATCAAGTGAAAGCTCCGTCTGCTTTTCTTTTATAAACTTGATCCAAGTCTTCCTGTAGTTTGATCATTTGTAGTTTCTGCTCATTTGACAGGCTGTCTGGAGGTTTTTGTGATAGTACTGAGATGCCTGTGATTAAGTCATGCTCTTGTTGCTTTCTTAGTTTAGCTAAGTTGCCACCAAATGTTCTTAAAAACTTGGCTGATTCATATTTAAACAACTGCCAGTTAACTGAGAGAGTTCTCCAATTTGGCTTTATTAAAACATTTTGAAAGAAGATTGTTTATTTTTGTTTGCACTTCTGTCATTTTGAGCAGCCAGTTGTTTAATTTCCAATAATGAGATTTACTGACATTTTGTGAGGGACATATAATATCTATACGGACAGCTTGATGGTCACTAAGTGGACACGGTAAGACATTGACTGAAATATCCTTATCCTGTAAATGACTAGAAATGAACCAAAAGTCTAATGGAGAGAGGGCTGTTCTAGATTTATTACTGCATGTAAAAGATGGTATATTAGGATGTTTGAGTCTCCAGATATCCACCAGTTTAAACTGTTCCATAAAAGATTGGAAAAAGATGTTTTTGCGATTATGATGCGAGGGTGGCCACTGAAGAAATGAGCATTTTCTGTCATTTCATAAAACCATTCACGTGAAGAACAAAACTGACTTTTCACCTCAGTGCATGCTGTGAAACTCCTGTTGTCCAAACTGAGCATGTGCAGACGTGGTGGCCATTTTGGTGACGTGCACCTCCAAATATGGACTGAAGGAAGCAGGCGGGCTCCTCTGTCAGCCAATCCAAGCATCCAGAGGAGGAGTTTGGCCGCCATGATGAGTCCAGAAGGAGGAGTCTTGATAAAACCATGCTCTGGAGGAATTTCCTTTGTCTCTCCAGCCGGCCTGCATCCTAAGACGCCTGTAACTTGTGCACAGTGTAGGCTTTAGAGTCTGAGACCCAGAGCTCTGTCTTAAATATGTTTTAATCTGTTCTACAACTATTCTTATGGAAATAAACTTTCTATTTTTATGCGGTCGAATACTGGTTTCATTCTCCCAACTTTTGAACACGCATGTAAAAGATCTGAATAGCGGACAGGTTTTTTCCTACACCACCGATCAATTTGAGGGTTTAAAGTCATGTTAACCCCCCCCCCCCCAATAATTGCACACTTTGGATATTTTCAAAGCCATTTTTTCAATGTACTCCCAATTATAAGAAATAGTTGTTAATTTTCTGTGTAGCCATATATATTGAGAATAATTATGATATTATTATTGTAATCAATAACAAAGTGTCCTTTAGAATCAGATTCTGTGTTCAGAACATTCCCGTTATATTTATGTTTTAGAGTTAAAACTCCTGCTGATTTTTCAGAGTAATGAGAAAACCATAAATCACCCCCCCCCCTCCACTGTGTTTTCCAGACATTTCCATCAGAACAAACAGAATGAGACTCCTGACTAAATCAAAGATCTGCATTCAGCTGCTTAAGAAATAGAAATATAGCTTTTCATTTGACATGACTTCTTAACCCGCTGGTGTTGAGGGAAACAACAGACAATGAAATATTTAGAACCAGAACAAATCCTCTCAAACACTCAGAAGAAGAAACGTGTTCTCTGAGCTTAACCTGCACATCAGTAAATGTGTCAAACACAACAGCTCAACAATATTAGTGAATACTGAAGGTATTTTCCAAAAGAGGAAAAAATGAACTAAGCCCACATCAAAATATTCCGGTTTATGTTTTCCAAGTGGGCCTCGGTGAGTTAGAAGTTCAGTCAGATCCTTCCTGTTTTGGTTTTAGTGATTCTCAACAATGTCAGAGGATCACATGACCATCAGTGATGACTTGACTTCTTGACCGTTGATGAACCCTCTGAAGCTCGTTCTCCTTCCTCTCTGGCTTTTTGGATGAGGGGCCAGACTTTCAGCTGTGGAAAGGTCCTCGGCAAAGCGGAGCTTTTTCTGTTTTTAGCGGCTCTCCAGACGGCATCTCTGTAGGATCTCTGGGAGAACCGGATGATGATGGCTGTGGGCCGTGTGCTGCTTGGATTGGGTTTCCCAAGGCGATGCGTAACATCAATGCTGCAGGTCGTCTACAGCCATGCTCTGACAGATCTCAGTGACCTTCACATCTTCATCAGTGACACCAAAGAGTTTCAGGTTCCACCTAATATGACTCCAGATCCAGATCCAGAACCTGTAGAGCTGCCACGCTTTTCTCTTCATTCAGACGTTGGTCAATATCTTTCAAAGACTTTTGTGTGTCTTTTATTTCGTTGCATGTGAATTCTTAGCTTCTCCTTCTCCCTTCAGTCTTCAGCGTGTTTCCATCTTCTTTGACTTTTCAGCTTTTCCAATGAATCTGCAGGCATTTCCAACCAGTCAGCTCGCTTCTTTATCAGCTCAGATAAAACAGCAATGACTTCATTAGAATCTGAGCAGCTCTGTCCAGCTGCCAGCAAAGCTTTTTTGCAGCTGGGGGCTTACTTGGAGTTTTAGGAAGAGGAGGGAAAGCTTCCATGTCCGAAGTTGGTGATGATTTAGCGTAGTCATGACACGCGGTGGTCCTCAATAGTCGAATAGTCCAATGAGCTCAAAAGTTTTATAATCACTGAACTCAAAAGTAACAAACAAGTTGAGTCAGCTTAAATCCTATAAGCCGATTCAACTTTTGCCACAGTTATATCTTTATTGGACTAAATCATTTTGAGTAAATGAAACCTTGGAGTCAAAACTTATGAGTAATGAGACGTGATGACGTCATAACGTACGCCCATGAACGTGAACTCAGCCACAGAAGTCTTCAAGATGGCGGAGGTCTGATGCGAGCTGGCCCAAGTTGATAACTCACATAAGTCTAGGTAAGTCGTATTATTTTATTTTTTATTGTATTTTATGACTTTTGCCTCTGTATTATATTTGTGTTGCTTCTTTTTATGTTCCTTTCCTTTGTATTCATGACGTGCTCCACGAGTTTGTATCTTCGAATATTTTTCTGAATAACAATTGTGTATGTTTTGCAGTATCATGTCATCAGAGAATTATTGCTTGTTGTTAAAAGAAGTTGTTGTTAGGGAGCCGGTTTAGCTCGTGCTGGTTTGCGGCGCCTTCCGTCCGTTAAACCAGGGTTTGAATCCGGGCTGCTCCCTGTTCCCTTCTCTACTTCTGTGCCGGTCCCAAGCCCGGTTGCTTTGAGAAGGTTGCGTCAGGAAGGGCATCCGGCGTAAAACATTGCCAAGTTTACCATGTGACTCGTTCGCTGTGGCGACCCCTGATGGGAAAAGCCGAAAGAGAAAGGAAGCTTAAAAGAAGTTGTTGGGGCAAAGTTTCAAATTTTACATTTACCGAGTTGGTTGCCGCACATTTTAAATTATCTAACCCTAATTACTAGCTAACCGTTACTGCTAGCTAACCGCTAGCTCTGGCAGAGCGGCTGCCACAGCCACATATACGACTCAGTGGGAATTGCCTTTTTTTTCTACTACTTTTTCACAGGCTCTGTGATTTGGTAATCGTTATGTTTTAGTGTAACTTGTATTTCACGTAGTAACCTAATAAATGCAAATGTGGGCAGCTGCCTTACGCTAACGTGTTCTCGTATCTTCTTTTAGTGAACCGGCGGTGCGTGTGAAAAATAAGAGCGGAGGTAAGTTTGGATTGTAATTAACATGGCTGCAATATCTAAGACACGAGCAGCTCCCAGTCCAATGAATCCTCCGGCTATGGAGAACATTTGACCTTATTGACGAATTAGATTAATTATAAATGAATAAGAATGTTCAAGCTACCTTAATGTTATGTAGCAGTTTTAAGTTTGTCCTGAATTGGGCTCGAGTTAAAGTACTAAATGTATCATAAAGTTTGCTTAATACTCAAAAACTGTATTTTGGCCCCTGGTTTGGTTGTGATTTGTGTTTCACAATGTCAAATATTTTAATATAACTGTTTTGTCTCTTCCTAAAACATCCTCTGAAATATGTCATTTCTAGCTGCTAATGAACAAATATAAATATGCATCCTAGATTACATATTGTGGACAGAGTATTGAGGCCATTGTAAAATGCAGCGGTTTTTTCAAGCTACCAGTAGATTGAAAAAGCTTAAAAATGTGTTTAACATTTTTAATTTTTTTGGAGATGTGAGCTGAGTTTCAGCACAAATGTCAACCTGCGAAAACAGTTTTATTTTGACCTGGACAGACAGACGCAGAGGATGCTGATCTTTTTGAGACAGAAGGCAGCACGAACCGGAAGGCTCTATGCGACATTCTGCACCTCTATGATAAACAGGTGAGGTGTAACTGCATGGCATGATCAACATTATGCATTAGTATAGCTAAAAGAATGGGCTGACTTGGATCGGTTCATATTAATAACTGAGCATTTCTAATTCAGTGAATGTCTGTAAATGTTTACTTCACTGGAGAAAAAAACATCAATGTTGATCCCAATGGAATTGTAGATATAAATGTAATGTCATCTTATGTTTAGTGTATTTTTTTAAACAACAGTACAATTTAAAGATAATTAAAAAGACTAGATGAACTGAACTGAACAGGAAAAGGGTGAAGTCATTTGAAATATGTTTGCCATATTAATTTGTATATGTCTCTGTGCAGCAAGAGCAGACTGCTGATGTCAAAGGTACTCCTGGCCTGTACTGGCTTCCCATATACAAACGTGAAGAGGACCCACAGTTCTTCAAAGTTTGGAATGTAAGTACTTTATGATGGATAATGGTTTGTTCACTAAATAGTACCAGTGACAGTGTGCTGGTTAATACTCCAGCTGTGTGGGCAGTATAACTTAACCAGAAAGTCATGCCAAAGCAATGTTATGTGGCAGAGCACATAGTCTCCTAAAATATTGTACTTCAGCTCATCTGTGCTCCTGTACCTCACCGTGGACCTCGCCTCTGGCTCGTCTCAGGCCCACAGCCGTCCCCTATTTCATCTGGATGACGCCAATCTGCTGGACTTTAAAAATGCAGTTCTTGAACTAGAAAATGTAATTCTTCTCTAAGAGTTCTGGTACATCGCCTGTCCGTCCAGGGGGAGGAGTCTTTTTTTTTTTAAAGGAGTTTTTCCTTGCTGTGTAAGAGGGTCTAATGGCAGGGATGCCCAGTTTAGTATAGCCAATACCTAATGTATTATGATTTCATGTTCTTGTACAATTGCCGGTATGAAGCCCATGGAGACGACTTTTGTTGGACTATATAAATACAATTGAACTGAATCTTTGCTCTTAAGTTGCATTGGCAAGAAGGTGACATTCTTTCCAGCAGGTTGTGTCATTTCTATGGAGATGTTCTGTGCCGTAGTTGAAAAACTGCCCCATAACAGAGACACAACCTGGTGGAGAGTAACGAGTGCTAACTGTGAGCATGACATCAGGAAAGAGTTCCAGAGGGTGAATACTTGGTAAGCTGGGCCGGATGGAATTCCTGGACGTGTCCTGAAAGGTGCTGACCATCCAGCAGAAGCTGAGAGTTCTGTTGGTGAAACTGGTTAGGTGGAGGGAGGGGTGGGGTTTGGGGGGAATAAATGTGATCCTGTTTTCAGATTGTCATGTTACAAAAGCTTTTGTTTATTTCTTTGTGTACAGTGTCTTATGGAATCATGAGGACTCTTACATATAGTCTTATTTTGATTTCATTTCATTTGGTATTATATAAGCTCTGTTCTTCCTGATTCTTTTCAAGCAATAAATCAATCTCTACATGACTTTAGTTAATGATCACTGTATTTAATTAAGGAAATGTGATTTAAGTGGCTTTAATGTTTTGTTTTATTTTCTCTCTTTTTAATCAATGAATTTAATCATTTCTGTAATGAGTTTGATAAAAATGTGTAAATTATTTATTGCTTTGACTAAAATGCTTGAAATCATGAATTTAAATCAACTTTAATCATTTTCTTGATGTGTAATTTCTGACCTCTTAAAATGTCAATTTCAGGCTGTAGTTTTTGCATAAAGTTTTCTTCCCTCAAACGATCAATTCTCTCTCTTTAATACTACACTGGTTTTTTTTTTCATTTCCAGATTAAAGAGTCACCAGAGCCAGACATCAGCAGCTCCTCTGTTGGCATTCTGACCGTCAGCAACAACAATACAGTTCAGTGCATTTCTGTCCGCTCAGTACAGCAGTTGTGGTGGAAGATGAGCTTGTGGTAGGCGGCATTCCCAAATGGGTATTTTTTTGAGTGCCAATGTTTGTGGGAAAAGGGCAGCCTAAGAAAATACAGTTTTATGTGGGAGAAGTGTAAAAAAGGCTGATACACAATTTTTGCTTTTCTTGAAATGCAGAATGCTTTTTTTTTAAATAAATCTGTATAAGGAAATGGTGTAAAAACAATTGGTGCACATTTGATTGTTTTAAAGACTGATATATTTTTTAATGGCTGATGCACTTTTTTTTACACAAATTGTGTAGTGTTGTACATTTCCTAGTACCACAAGTTGTTTAAATGTACTTGTGCAAGGTGGTTTAAAAATAAACTTGCAATTACAATTCTGCTTCGTTTCTCTTTTGTAAGAATGGTCCTGACTAAGAAAGATAAAAAAGACTGAGTTTAAACTTCAAATGATTAATTTTGAGTTGAGATATATTAAAGTTTTTTAGTTAATCAACTAATGTATTAAGGTTCAATAAAAACAAAAATTCTAGTTCAGTAAAGTAAGAATCTTTAAATGAATTAAATACAAAGTTATAGTTTAATTTTAGTTAAATTGTTTTATTTTATTCAACTCAAAGATTTTAAGTTCAAATAACTTATACTTTTTAAGTAAGATAACTTAAAAATTATTATGTAATCTGTTTCCTCAAAAATTTTGAGTTCACCTAACTTATTCAGGTTTACAGTGTACTGCAGCTCTTTTTCATTGTCTTTCTCTCTCGACTGAACATCAAGGTCAAAAATCAAAAGATCTTTTCTCTTCCAGAAAAATCTTGAGCTGTTTTCTTGGTCTTTTGGATGAAATGGATGTTATGTCCGATAACTTTTGCAGGAGTTCAGAAGGTACGTACCTACGCAGACGCCATCTTGGCCAGCCTCCCTGTCGTGTTCTTCCTGCTTGACGCGTCATCGGTGACGTCACACCCCTAAGGACCCTGGGACATTTTTTGTTATACATACATGGTGCTTTTCCTTCAAACCTGGTCTGGTTTCTGCTGTGTGGGCCATCATTGGATGCTGGCTTTGTTTTTGTTTCTTTTCTGTTAAAGCTGTGTTCATTTAATAGCTTAACCTGCATTTTGGATTGGTCCTTCAGTGGACCTGTCTCTTCTGTGGACAGTTTCCTTGTCATTGGTCTCTTTGTGCAGCATCTGTGGCTCCTTGCTCATTTTATTTCGCTTGGCTGACCATGCCATCTCTGTGATTAATTCCACCGGACGCAGTGCATGGCTGGGGAAGGAGGAGATTCCTGATGTTATCCCTGTTCTGCCTCTCTCTTTTTCAATCTTTGCATGTATAAAATACATTTTTGTTGCTGTTGGGCCACCTGAATTTTGCTATGTGCATTATTCTCGACGGTCATCTGTTCATCTTGTTTTGTAGTTCTGGGTAGTTCCGTCCTGGACCTCCGTGTTCCTGTTGTTCTGGATATTTCTGTTTTCTGGTCTCTTATTTTCTCTGCTCAGAGTGGTTTCGTTATAGGGAGCCGGTTTAGTTCATGCTGGTTTGCGGCGCCTTCCGTCCGTGGAACCAGGATTCGAATCCGGGCTGCTCCCTGTTCCCTTCTCTACTTCTGTGCCGGTCCCAAGCCCGGTTGCTTTGAGAAGATTGTGTCAGGAAGGGCATCCGGCGTAAAACATTGCCAAGTTTACCGTGCGACTTGTTCGCTGTGGCGACCCCTGATGGGAAAAGCCAAAAGAGAAAGGAGAAAAGAGTGGTTTTGTTATAACGATGTTTGTTTCAGGTCTTCGGTCTCCCTCCACTTCTTTTCTGAAGCTGGGCCCTCCGTTGGTTTTGGGGGGATTTTTATGAAGACTGGTTTATAAATGTCCAGCCGCCGGACATTTTGGTCGTTAACCCAAATCTACAGCTCTAATGGTCCTTTAGCAGATCATGTGGTGATCAATAGTCATGCATCGTCGGTTGACCTGGTTTAGTGTTTAGATAACTTTACATTAAGAGCTCATTTTATCCCTGGTCGTAGAAACTATATCACTATCATCCTCAGGCGGCCCTGCTTTTAATCAGATGACACTCGACTAAGAGTATCTCCATTAGAGACTTGTTGTCATCCACCTCTAAATGCATGAGGTTCAGCCATTTTAAATACTATCAGAACCTACGATCCCTCATCAATCTGGAATTGTTCTTCATTTTGGTATCCAGGCCCCCTTTGCCAATTAATATTTCAGTTATCTGTGCTGTTGTTGTCCACCTATTAAGTACCAATGGTATCAAGTACAAAACATCAAATCCAGCTGAGCTGCCGTCCATTGCTACGTGGGATGTTGAACTTCCTCATATAGGAATATCCTTGGTTATCCTTCTATTCGCCTGCTCCTCCATGGCCTGGAGATCTTTGCTTTATGTATCTGAATGGAGCCTTATGCCAAACTAAAAGAAGTATGGAATCAATCTTCTTTACTGCAAGAGTTGTCTGACTGAAATGCAGTCGTTGAAGTACATGGTTAAGGTTTCTGATACAGGCTACACTTGAAGGCTACACCCAAGTTTCCTGTTGAAAAACGGACAGCTGATCTCCAGTGGAGAATTGTACATGTCGCCATAGCTACAAACAGATACAAAGCACACTTTAATCCAACTTAATCAGACAAATGTGAGTGTTGTGGAACATCTGAAACTCTAGCACATTTGGCGATTTAGTGTAACAGGCTAAAAGGTTTGTTCAGTCTAGGAAGACAGGGGGTCTTCCAGAAAGCAGGTTCTGCTAGTTCCCACGGTAAGTTTGAGGCTAAGGAAGTTGATAACCTCAGCTTTCGGTTCCAGAAATGGAGGTATGTTTCAGGGTAGGTCAAGTTGCCATACCAACTCGTGCTCTGAACATAACCTGGTCCGGAGCAGGTTTAGTTGAAGGTTAGTTTGTTTTCAGAGAGGTGAAGCAGCATGGCGTGTCCATTTGAAGATGATTTAGTGGAGGAAGAAGCTCAGATAATACTTTTTCCACCGTGAGAGGGTGATAAGACCACATATGGATGTTGGAAAGAGAAACTTTTTACTTTGATTTAACTTTATGAATTGCTTCAGTTAAGATAAATCATTTGTTTGTTAAGTCAGTTTAAAAATAACACGTAGTTTTCAGACAATTATTTTCCTTTCGTTCAAATTAATTCAATTAAGTAGGTGTAACTTTGGTGCTGCTGTTAGATCGGCACCGCAAGGAATTGTGGGATATCATTCCCTTTGCCTGTCTGGACGGATTTGGGTTTAAGTGTGGATTTTTGACCAAATGTGTTTAGTTGTTTAACTGTTTCACCATGTTTTGTTGAGTTATTTTATCCTGTTGTTTAATTCTTTCTGCACCATGAGTGAGAGGGAGGAAGAGGAGGATCAGGATATTTAGCAACAATACTGGTTGATGAAATAATGTTAAAGTTGGAGACATGATAAATGATTTCATACTGCGAAGTTATATTATTTCTTCCATTTTATTGTTATAAAAATGAAAATATCTGCCGGCTCAAACTAAGACATAAGAGAGTTCAAGAAGTACAATAAATTAAAATGAAAAACATTTCATTGAATTGGATTAATATGACATTTAGTTAGATAAATACGTAAATTTGAGTTGTATTAACAATGATTGTGTCACAGTGATGGGGTGGCTCGAGAGCCGGATGGACCCAGATGCAGAGGCAGGAGGCACAAAGTTCCAGGGCAAGGGGTTTAATTACAAACACAAACAAAAAGCGCTGCTGAGCAGGATGACAAAACCAAAAAACAAAAACTCACTGTGACGTGGCATGAGACAAGGAACAAGGAACGAGGAACATGGCATGACATGACATGAACACCAGAACAGGAATAATGGACCAGCACAGGAGGAAGGCAGAGACAAGACTTAAATACAGGCAGGGCAGACAAGACACAGGTGGACACGATCAGGGCAGATGGGCACCAAAGGAAGTAAAACTCATACCAGACAAGACAGGAGACTTTCAAAATAAAACAGGAAACAGAAACAAGACAGAACAAGGACCAAAAACAAGACAACAAATTCAAATCATGACAGATTGAGTTTTATAGACGTAAGAAATTACGTTGAATAAAATTAACTCAATTACTTGTCACCAATAGAAGAAATTCATTTAAGTTGGAAAAGTTGGATACGGTTTATATATATAAATTGAAGGAAAGAGATCGTCCGTTTTTGAGTTCTTTCCATCCATGCGTGTTCGATAGTCGAGAGTGGTAAAACAAACAAGGATTCAACCGGTTTAAAAATACACGGAGTTTATTTCCCTGACAATAGTTCTAAAGCACAGATTAAACATTAATGCAGATATATCTGGATTCTCAAGTAAAGATCTACTGACGCACAAGTTACATGCGAATTACTCGTAGATTTTCCTAAGAACAACGGAAAAGTTTGAAAACAGTCTTTTTAAGATGTGTTTGAATCCCCGCCTTCCGGAAAGATCATGGTCGCTGGTCCTCCGCCCCTGGTCGCTCTGATTCGTCAGCTGATAGCCCGCCTGCTTCCTCTGGCCAATAGCTGACGATTGCCAGCTTCAGATCCGCTCCGCCTCTCGGGGGCCCATTTCACCGGCGCACACAGTTCGATGATCAAGGGAGTCCCCATCTGGTCAGAGTAAATCATTCCTGGACAACTCAAGGTTCCTTTTACCGGTATCCAGAGCAAAAGTCAGCTCCAACCTCCACATGAGAACACGAAACTCCACACTTTCCCAGGGGAAGAATCTTCAACCCAGATGGTACGGATATCGCCCATGGCATATTTATGGCACCTATGGAAGACACCTAAGTTTGCACAAAGAACATCCTATGTCTTCACAGGATGCTGCAACCATAAAGCAAAAAGGAATGTCAAACGACCATAAATCTGGATGGTTCAAAATAAGTTCACTTCACACTAAGGATAAAGCTGTAACATAATAAAGAATAAGATATTAAAACATACATTTTCTACATTTCCCTCTCTTGATCACACAAAGTGTGATCACCTAAAAGATTTAACGCTACAACACTCAAAAACAACAAAACATTACAAACCTAACCTAACCTGACAGCTGTGGTCTGAAGCCCGCACAATCTGTGACAAAATATTTCAAAGGAGTTAGGCGTCCATGCATGAACGTGCAAGCGAAACCTGTCGGAGCATCAGTTAAACATTCAGTGTTCAGTCTGACAGGAAAAGTCTTGCGACGGCTCCGTGCTCCTGCGGCAACCACCCCCAAGGATGCTCATGCTCACAAGATCGACCTAACCCCTTGGCACAATGTCATTAATAAAAGTTACATAGTACAAAAACTAAAGTAGTAAATAAGGTAAACAAAACAAATTCAAAGTCTAATTCAGTGTAATTCAAATTCAAATAGTAAAAAAGCATAACCGTAAAAAAGAGAACAGTTCCTGTAAAGCAAAAGAACACCTGGAATTAAGGGGGAGGAATGTGAGACATGTTAAGGCAGAACAAAATCACACAAACTGATTTCACAGCTGGGGTGGGGGAAAAGGATCACTGACAGGTAACATGGCATATTGGCCATGCTCACGATCCTCGTCGCCCACCGCCTTCTCTATGAGGCGTGTCAGAAGTGACCTAATGCAGGGAATGCAGCAACAACCACACAGAGTGAGAATAGCTGTAAAAACGGCAACTGCAACAAGAATAGAGGAGATCAAATACGTCCAGGGACCAAACACTTTCATCCAGTCAACCCACATGGATGTGTCAACACCTGAATTTAATGTGTGCATACCTTCAATAGCAACTGACAACTTACCACCAGCTTGCGTATTATTGGGAATAAAAGTACAACACTGATCACCAAAAATACCACAAACACCAGATTTCTCCGCCAATAACATATCTAATGCAATTCTGTTTTGGAATGCCAGTAGAGACGTAGCCTTCAATTGTTCATGCACAGCTTCAAAACCTGCAACAGTGTAATTGCCTAACTTCTGAACATTGTAATGAATGTAGTTAATTCTGTCCACATTTTTATTAGGGGTAATCCATAATAAAATACTCTCAAACCCAGAAGCCACCTGATTCACTAATTTATACTCATCTGGAACGCCTCTAGGGACACCAAGAGAGTCAATGTATGTCGGATCATTCTGGCCCATCCAGCCCGTGTCACGCTTGGACCGTCTCCAGGTAGGCTGGTGGGTCAGCGGGGGTGCGACACCTGTCAAAGCTATGGGTTGAATAAAAACGGGTAAGATTAAAGTGACCAATGCACACCGTCCGGCGGCATTCAGGGGTAATTTGTCAAATATTTGATTTGTGCCACACCATATCCAAGTGTCCGCTCGTGAGAGTGGCTGGAAATGAGTCAGAACTTGTGTGTCATTACACCAATTGTCAGTAACATTACCTATAAATCGACTACCATTTCCATAACGTAACACGAAACATGAGAAATTTTGAGGGGCCACACGTCGGTCAAAAACAGGCTTACTTTTATCACTGGGGGCCAGAGGATAAAAGCGATCCAGTTTCCGACAGTCCGGGCTAAAAGGAATTGTGTTAGTCATTAAGTCAGCGACACATTCTGCTGGAACTGCTGCGGGAATCACACGCAACAAAGGACGGGGGCCCATACACACAACACAGTCTTCCTCTAGTACATTCGCTGCTTGTTTGACCATCAGCAACCAGTCGTTGGCTTCTCCACTGATGCCTGTCACAATCTGGAACCAAACATCTGTAGAAGGAATTCCAGTTATGATGTTTACCTTTCCCGGAGAGTCAGAGCCTGGTTCTTTCCACATGGGGCTAGTGGGAGTAGTAATGTTAACAGTCATGTCTGGACAGAAACCAACCTGCCAACACGGATCACGCCCATTTGCCCACGCACATATAAACATGCGGGAGCAACTGGATGTTGGACTAACTTCCGAATATGATTCAGTAGCATCTTGTTGGTGGTATTGGATCGGAAAAAGTTGTCTGGTAGTGTCGACACGGGAGGTGAAAAGCTACTCAGTGACTGTGAAGTTGGAAATTATTTTAGACCAATTTTGAGCTGGAGGTGTCCACACATACGTACCTTCTCCCCAAGATGAATCTGCTGTGGATCTAAATATTAGTGTTAGGGTCAGTAACTTTAAAATAAAAAACAATAACCAAAAACCATATCAGAAAAACAAAACACAAGACATAATGAGCTATGAATCATGTTACGCCTGCGCAGGGGAGAGCAGCAAATGTGATGGAAAAATGTCCACCAGTTTTTCTCTTCTCAAAGGTCTGCTTCTCCTCATGCCGTCATTAAGAACACAAGTGGGGAAGAAACAAATTCAAGACTAAAAGAAAAGTTCATTAGAGACAGTCGTATAACTGCCTTATCAACCCAGGACAGTGTCGTAAAACTTCCTCATCCGTGCTGAGGATGAGTGAACCAGATGAACACACAAACAAAGCTGTAGAAAAAGTGAAAAAGGTCAATCTGAGTTACCATTTAAACATCCTTTCTAAACAAATACATTTAAATGATAATAATAAAACAATTTGACGATGATAATAAAACAAGTTCCTTAAGACTCCCTAATGTCCATCTCCCTCTCTTGGAGTGGAAACATTGCAGAGTCAAACAGAGATAAGGCACAAACACAAAACCAGATAAATTGAAAGGAAAAATATAAAATAGAAATCGAACATAAAATAGGAGAACAACAAACAGTTCAGTGCACCGTTCAGATTAACAGGCGTCCTGTCCACGGTGCTGTGAAAAGCAAGATCACAAGGTGAAGAAATGAAAACACTTATTGTCGTTGCCTTGCAGCCGTGAGGTCTGTCACCCTTGTCGTTTAGCATTGACCTCAAGGAGCAGTAGGTTCCACAAAACAAAGAAGAAAATGTCTTCCATAACCACAAAGACTCAAGAAAACCATAATTTCTCTTACTGTCTCTGGACATTTATGCTGCAAAACAGACTTTCTATGCTCCATAGACATCGAAGATCCTGCGCTGGAAACAGTTGTACCTAATAATGTGACTTCCCTTCTGCAACGTTGCAAATTCCTGTTAGACACTTCAAAACCCAAATCAAACAACCTCAAAAACATAACCTTCTAAGAGCATAATATTCTGTCGGAGAAACTTTAAAAAGTGATTGAAAATGCCAGGAGAATTTTTAAATCCTTGTGGCAAGCGTGTGTACTGCAAGCGGACACCTTTATACTGAAATGCGAAGAGGTGTCTGCTATTTTAATGTAATGGAATGCAAAAGAAGGCGTTTGCTAAATCAATAGCAGTGAAACACGCACATTGTGAGGTTAAAGTTGAAAGCATGCGATGTGGATCAGGCACAGGAAGGACTGGAGTAATGGTTACTTCACTAACAGCCCTTAAATCATGTGCCATGCGATAAGTTTTATTATCTGTTTGTAAAATCGGTCTCAAAAGAGTAAACCGTGAAAAATATGAATGCTCAATTACACCAGAGTTCCACAAACCAATCAGAATTTCCTTCATCTGCATCCTTCACTCAGCTGCACTGAGATCTAAAAACATTTGCTCCTGCAGTTACCTGAATCTCCACCGGGGGAACGGTGGAGCATGAACAAACATCAAATGAACCTGTTGACCATGAAGCATCAGAGAGCGTTTTTAACATCACCTCTGCATCTTCATGATCTGTCTTCTATCTGCTGCGATGACTGACGATGTAGAAATGCTCCAGAGCTGAGGAGTTAGTTCTTGAATGCAAAGTTATCCTGTACATTTTTATTGAGGGAGAGAAGTGAACACCTGAAAATCACAGTTTAGACAGTTGTTTTGTTTACATCCCTCTCAGTCATGGGTCTGAGTTGCCAAGCTTCATGACCAGGGGAGTGCTAATTCTATGTGCAATACAGGTGTGACTAACTTCCGGTATCATTGCAAATGTGAGTGTGTGAATGCAAAATAAACTATACACCCTCTTGACCAATATATATGTCAGTGTAGTTTAAATGCCACGTATGGCTGTCTACCTGATGAAATGCTTCTCGGTACAGTCGATCATCCTCTGTCATAATAGAATGCGCAGTTCAGGTCATCGGAGGTGGAAAAATATTGTTTTCAGGACAGGACTCATGGCATCCAAACCCGAAATACATGGACACACCTGGCGTTTCAGGGCCCTCTGGATCCAGCAGGTGTCAGCAGTAGGGGTTGGCTGTGGGGTGTGGCATGGCATCCAGTCTGAAAGAATGCTGGCTCCTGTTTTGACAAAAACGTTCCGTCCCAACAGATTCACAGGCGTGTGTGGTGAATGCACAAATGAATGTTCCACCATCTGGTCAAAAGTCAGTTGGATGGTCTTTTGCCGGGTTCGAGGAGTCATATGTTCATTTGTCAGGGCAGATGGATTGTCCACTAGACTGTCATGGGTTACCTCTGAGCTTGAAAGGGACCATGGCTCCTGCATCACCAAGTGGTATTGTCCGACTTGCCACCTGTGGTCCTCGCCACCGTGGAGGAGCTTGGAGCAGTTGTGGGTGCTGTTCATGTCCTCTGCTCCTGGTTTGTGCATTCTGCTGTTGGGTACCTTGTTGTGGGCAGTCGTTGCCATTTGTCCTGAGCGCCACAGATGCCATTTCCAGCTGCTGCTGGGGGGTTCCTGGGTGGCCCACGCCTTCCAGGAGGGGATACCTCTCCTCCTGTCCTGGCCTCCGATACCTGAACATTGCTACAGGTCCTGAGGGTATTTAAACTCATGATGTTATTTGCTTTTTTTTTTTTTTTAAACACCTTCAATATCCAGAGTGGATTGTTCCTGCAATATAAATAACTGTTTTTCAGTTGTTCAACTTCTCCCTCTGCCCTTTTTCTTCATAATGTGCTCTGCAGTGATGAATCAGATGCATTTTAAATCGACTCTTATTACCTCGCAGACGCTCCAAAGCATTCTCCATGCATGCAGTCATGGCTTCATTTGATTAGCGGAGCTGACCTGAGGGTCAGACACTCCTAACACGGCTCCTTCCTGTGAAGCCACAGAACTGAGAAATGCTCTTTTTGTCACTCACCCAATGAAGCAGAGGGGGTTTTCTGTGTAAAGATTTATGAGGTCTCAGGACGGCTCTGCTCTGTGCCTTTCCTGCAACATTAAAGCTATGTGCTGCTTGGAAAAAACATGTTGTTAAAGCAGATTTGTTACTGTCATGCTTTGTTTTCACCATCGCCATCACCAACACTGTGGACACTAAAGTCAGTTAATCAATGATGAAAATCAGCAAAGGAAAAAATCCCTAAACTTTTTCTGAACTACATGACGGATGTGGAGCAAAATCTTTGAAAAATACATTGTTTTAGATGCATACTGGCAGCTAATCATTCACTTTTAATCCAGAAACAAAGACAAATTGTTTTGACTTACCATTAAGGAGTTGCTGTCCTACAAAAAGAATTTGGAGAAGTGCTAAAAGCAACAAAATTCCACAATTTAAGCTTTTCCTTATTTAACTAATAACACAATTCACACTCTCAACCACAACAGGTTCATTAAAACACAGACCATCAATACGCAGACAATAACTTTTAACCGTTTTCTCAAAACCACACCAAAAGACATAACACAACAAATTAGGTACCTTACAGATAAACAAAATAAACCATTTCACTGAAATGAATCGTTTATCACTAGCATTAACATTCATGTTCTCCCTTCTTCTGTTCTACTAGAACCAGCACCTCCTTACCATACCATACCTTTCTGTGTCCACAGACCCTCTATCACTTCCTATGCCGTTCATTTCTACTTTAATTCACTGCTTTGTCCTTTTCCCATTCTGTACAACATCCACTTACACTGTCTTCAAACTATAATTACATCAGAACATGGGATCTGCTTTAGCTTTCATCTTTAAACACCCATAAATCCTTTAACACCAACACTAAGTAATCTGGGAAATATTAAAACAAACATACAAAATAAATTAAACATTGCAAACATTCTTTTTAAGGGAGTCCGGATCTAAACCAACAAATACTTACAATTAGTGTCGATAACATTACTTTTTAGCAAAACTTAACTAAATCATGGTAATTAGGAAATACAAAATAAAGTAGAGACATTTATTCAAAATAAGAAAACCGAAATAATTGCAAAATCATTTTACACAAAATATGTTAGACCGATATTACCTTACTGTGTTTTAGAAAGATTTGCCCAACTTTAGGCAAATGCCCGAGAAAGTTATTTTCGTTCGAGCAGAGGCAGAACAGAGACTGTTGCTGCAGCTGCTGTTGTGGCTTAAACTTCCGTCGGAAGCGCTGCTCATAGACGCCTTTCTACTTAAAAATCTTTTTCGTCGAACTAAGACCACTGAAATTTGTTTTTATCGACGTCTTACAACCGAGGTCATGACCACTCTCAATAATTACGGTGTTAGTCGTTATTTTACCGCAAATTAGATCGCAAACTCTTAAGTTTTGTTCCAGGAAAGTTTAGCGCAGGTTGAACATTTCGGTCTCCATGGACGCCGTCACGCCGACCACATGGTACAAACAAAGCCAATCAGAGCTGTCGACGCATTCGACAGAAACTAAAACATCCCGTTATTGGCTAATTCGAAACAAGATGGCAACGTCCATAGAGAAAACATTTCACACAGAAACATGGAAAATAAAGCCAAAATTCGCCGATTTCAAACAGTTTTTCATCCCATACATTCCAAAATCTCATGCATACATTTCATTCAGAAGCAGCCACGTCTCCAAAACCTCATACATTCAGTCCGTTCATCAGCGATCACGTCTGTATTGTCGTCAGTCAGTCGTCAAGTCATGTTGTTGTCGTTGTTGTCCTGACAAAATGCACAATTTTCCTCACCTTCTGTCAAATTCACCTTTCATGTTTATTTTGAATCCTTCTTTGGTTTCTCTCCGCGTATAAAAAAATAATTTGTAGAGGCCGAAGCCTATTTGGTGTTTCCGAAAATCCTAGACGCGCAAAATTAATTCCTATAATAACTCTGTTTTTTGTAAGGGATTTTTTAACAGGTTGAACAGACGCAAACCTTAGTCAATTTGCTGCCGTCCAAATATCACAAGCTCCCAATTTGCCAACGTTCAATTTTTTACAGGCCGAACAGACGAAAAACCTGCATAATTTATAAGTGTCCAATTTTTCAAAGTTTGCCGCCGCCCAAAGTTTATATTTTGCCACCGTTCAATTCGCTGTTCTAGGGAGGGTGAACCCAAAACATATTTATTCGGGTGCGCTCGCCCGTTCGTTTGTATAGGGTACACTGTGCCACCCATACAATCGACTTCTCCTTTAATTTGAGATCATCAATACGCAGACTTTACAAAAGGCTCTGCTCACCATGATTATGAATGAGGCCTCTGAAGAAGTCGACCGCATGGCAGGAAGCATCCCCAGACTTTACGTTGAAAGTCTCAGAAATCTCGTAATAAGCCACTATGTGGTCCAACCGGTCTGGTCCGCTTTCTTCCGCCCCCGACTTCACGTCTCGGGGTCACCAAAATTGAAGGAAAGAGATCGTCCGTTTTTGAGTTCTTTCCATCCATG
>CM074490.1:22357877-22399580 GCA_037389245.1 Oryzias sinensis
TGTGAAGAATAGTTAGAAACTGCCTTTAACTTTTATTACACTTATGGTTTAAACTTAATTCACTGAGCATGTATTGTCACCTCAAAATTATATTACATTTGAAGACAGCACAGCCAAACTATTGTTCTAACAGTTTCTTCCCATACTCCCTTTTTCTGTGCATGTGTTTTCTGCTGAGCAGGCCTCAGACTTATCTTCACTTTAGCCTTGGAGCTTCCCTCCAGCAGTAACCTGTTGGCGTGATTTTCACATGAAGATCCTCAGACCATCTTCTGACTATGCAAATGCAGGGTTTTTATACCAAAGCCCATCCCTGAGCTCGTTGGTTCGGACTTTGAATGTACCATGTACTTCTGTCTGTCCCCTTCGTGTTTGTGCGAAGTAAAACCTCCACAAAAGCTAAGTAACTGTCTCTGAGTCATTATTCATTATTTCTGTGTGTTGGAAACTGAAAAGGGAAACGAACCAACCTAATTATTGTTTTTATTAATACAGTCCTTTCTAGAAAATCCAGTTTCCTCACATGTCTTTGGACAATTTATTTGAAGTTCAGTAAACAGGTGAACTGTCATGACTGGCTAGGCAAGGCAGACCCAGATGCTGGAACCCGGAAGGATGACAGGAGGTGAGTTATGGTAAGAAGTGGGTTTATTGATTCAGCTGGTGATGTAATCTTGGTACGGCAGGGAGGCGACGTGGCTGGAGGGACTCCGGGGATCCGAACACCAGACGAGGACAGGAGGCACCGCTTGAGGAACCGGACCGGGGCGTGAGACGTGGCTTGAAGTTCGACCAAAAGCTCCACTGAGAAGGTGAGTTTCTGGAGGGTTTCTGCTCGGCGAATCAGCTTTGCCGTCCACTCGTGGGAGTAGGTATTCCTGGAACAGGACAAGAGGTTCGTGAGACGAAGACGAGGGATTCTTAACATGAAACGAACAGAAGCCAGACTAAGCACCATTAGAGGCAACGAACTCGCGTTGAATACTGGTCCTGGAGCTCCTTATGAAGATCTGGCAGGTTGATGAGTAGAGTGGCGGCAGCTGCGGTGAATTAGGCCAAGCAGGGGAGAGGGGGAGGAGTCTGACAGAGGCACCATGACATGAACTCTGGTTTGCATGGAACCAATTATCTTGATCCTTTTGCAAGTGAATCCTGGTGAAGTTCACTCTACTCTACAGTGTAAAAACTCCCTAAAGAGCAGCCGTGAACCAAAGACAGGAGGTGAAGTTTCTACAGATTATAAAAAAGTCCACATCACGATCTTAAAGTGTAGGTACTGGCCCCTTGCCGACTGTGTGCAATACACATCTCAAAGGGTGTGAATATTATTGGTTCCCCTTATGTGTTGTTTAAGTGTTCACTGTGACTTGTCGCACGCAGCATGCAGATAAGTATCAGTATGACAACCTGTATCCACCTGTTAGGACAGTTGGGACTAAGGCTGATCAAACAGATTTATTGATGGAAGATAATGTTCACAGACTTGTTAATATATTAGATCACATTTCTATTAAAAATCTGGTAAACAATGAATTCTCAATAGATCCCGAAAAAGCCTTTGATGGACTGAACTGGAAGTTTCTTCTTGCTGTTATGTAGAAATGTAGTTTTGGAGAATCTTAGATCTTCCAGAGCTAATCACAATAAACGAAGACATATTTTAAATTTCACATATAAACAAATGAAACAGGAACCAAACAGGGTTGGCAACCCCCCCTCCTCTTTGCAATACCTTTTAAACCCTTTGGTCATAGCAATAATAAAGGAGTGGATAGAATTAATACAAAACACATCACTGTAGACTATTTCCTTATACAGATGATGTTTTCCTTTTCCTCTAAGACATACAAACCTTTGTCTGCAGAAGTATTAATACATTTTCATTTATTTCATTTATTTCTCTGGTTCCAGGTTAACGAACGGACACGTTTTGCCTGCCGGCTTCTCTTTCAAAGATTTTCATGTGACTTAAAAATTATTTCAACGATCGTCAAGGGACTAAAAAGCTGATTATCTCTAAGAAAGACAGCCGATCATGGCCCAGAAGGAAAAACTAAGCAACATGAACAGTGATGACATCAAAGCTGCACTTGACGAAATCCATGCTAAGCTAGCTCCTCTCACGGAACTATTTGAAGAGTTCTGAAGACTCCTAGATCAAAACGAGTGGACGAGATCGAACAACAAGCAAGGATGAATATTGTCATCCTCACTGGATTTTAGATCAAACCTCGGACAAAGCTAAATGCAGCTGGAGCTGGTGCTCTGTAACACCAAGTGGCATTATTTTTTATGTCTAAAGGGATTTCCCTGGATCTAAATACCATTGAGACCTGCTACCAGCTTCCCAGGAGAAAGAAAACGAATAAACCAGAGATCCTCATAAGGTTTGCGAATCAAAACCACAAGCTAGCTCTGATGAATCAAAGGAGAAATCTGAAAGGATCTGCTGTTTATCTAAAAGACCATCTGACTAGAAGGAATGCTGAAATCGCCAAACATGCCAGGCTTCTCAGGAAGCGTAAGCAGATTGAGAACACTTGGGTTACAGGCTGCAGGATTTACATTGAACCACTCGACCGGTCCAAGGTTCCGGTTGTTAACACCATGGGACTCTGAGAAGTGTTTGATCACGGACGTCTTAGCCAACAATTGCAGTAATACATCTAAGAGTCAAATATAATATCAAGAAAATAGGCACCTGGGATCAGTGACCCTGATTTTTAGCAGAGAGTTCTGACCTGCAGACAACTTGATCTCAACTTTCAGCGCCACTGACAGCAGCCGCAAAAGGATACAGATCTTTATCTAATGTCTGCAGAGAAGATAACTATAAACTCTGTTTAAACCAGAAAACGGTTGTTAAACAGAAGAAGAAGAGATACCAACCTCGGACGTTAGACAAAATATGGACCTTTTTTTTTAATTACACAGCATTGCCTTATTATTAAAAAAAATCTTGATCAATTATTGAAGATGGTTAAAATGATTGATATCTAATTATATTAATTCACTTGCTCCAAAAAGTCATGATTTGTTATGTTTATTTTCTGACTGTGTTTTGTTAAATCATTAACATGATTTTTCAAATGAAAATAATCTGAACATATTTTAGATAACTGATCTGTTTGTGGTATGTTTTTCCTACAAAATAGTTACAATTACTTTATATAATTATGAAGTAATTCATCATTGTCATGTTATTTATTGATACTTAAGCATACCGAATTACCACAAACTGTGTTGGTAAGGCATTGATATCAGATGAAAAGTTATGAACCGGATAATGGTCCACATGTGATGTCTAAAGCAGGGGTCCCCAAACCACGTCCTGGGGGCCGGATCCGGCCCACCCACCCATTTAACCTGGCCCGCTGAACTATACCAGAGAGAGAGATCCTTTTTTTCTTCTTACTCCTGACCGACACCTGGCCACCCCATTTCCCTAAACTGTACAAGCATCAGTTATGCATTTCATCCCAAATGCACAGCCAACAGGCAGAAAGTTGCTCTTATCACATAAACCGGCCCACACCCCCTCACCTCCGTGCTGACAGTCATTGCATACCGCTGGATGCAGAACACGAATAAGACAGTAAGGCTGATCTTCCTTCGGGGTTCACTTCCGCGTTCAAACACTCAGAGCCTCTACAGCGGGTTAAACAAAAGAACCAGTTTTAGTTCTAAGAGAAACTTTATTTTTTATTTTTTCCTTAACTCCAAAACGGCGACTGGCCGCGCGTGTATGCGCTCCACACCCTTACATGCCCCCCCCTGCATCACGCGAGCACCAGTTTCAGTACACATGCACACACACACACACACACACACACACACCCTCACACGTGCTCCCCCCTTTCCTGCATCACGCGAGCACCGGTTTCAGTTATGTCAATTTGTTAGAGAATGAACAGAAAGTCTACCAGCATTTATTCTTATTTTAAGAATAAAAGTACAGCAGAAGGAGCGAAAGACTGAGATGGTTGGATAGAAACAGAGGTGTAGTGAGAAGGAGGAAGATGAGACAGAGCAGCATGATCCACAGCCTGCAAAAATGAAAGACGATAATGAGGAAGACAAAGATGAGACGGCATCAGACGAGGGACTATCAGCATCATTGGTCAGAGAAGCAAGGCAGAATTTAGCAAAAGGGGATCGACCTGTTCCTGGACCAACAGGTAAAGTTAGAAATATGTTCCCCTCACAATAAAACTATTTCATGTTTAGTAGCGTGAATTGAAATGTCTACAGATGTAATAAATAATTACCATGGAAGGGTATTATTATTTTTATTTGAGAACAACTGACTCTTTGTTTATTATAGATATCTCCCAGTCAAGAGGCGAACAGCCCAAGCAGACACACCTAAGCATTAAGCATGTAAACACAATAAATCAAAATATATCAGTAGGCATTCAACTTTCTGAAGGCTGTTTTAGTAGAACGAATTTTAAGAATATAGCTCATGGTTTTTGTGTGCCACCCCAAGATTTAAAGTGGCCCCCTACTGGCCACCCCTGTGAAAAATTCCCAGAGGTGCCACTGCATGGAAGCATGGAAACATGTATCTGTGTCAATAAAGCTTACTTGAATTGAAAATATATATAATGTTTTTTAATTGGAATGTGAGCTAAGGTAAAAATGTTCACTTTGCCCCAGTCATAGAACTTAAACGTGACCCCCCCCCCCCCCATCAGAATGTAAAAATGACGAAAAGGGGAACATTGATTCAGAATGCAGGGTATTTAACCTTGGAAGTTCATCAGAGAGAGCACACAGTAGTGTCTACTAGGCATAGCCTCCTGAAATCCTCCTGAAAACTGGATTATAAGGAAAGAACACAAAAACTTTAAGAGACTGCTCATATGAGTCATTTAAGAGATTCTGCTCTTACAACTGAAGTTGAACATGTACCTAGGATGTGCATGGACAACAGAAGCTTCATTTTATTATTTGGTTATTATTGATTTTCTAAAATGTAAAATACTATTACTTTATGTTTCCTGACTTTTATGTAAAGAACCCAGAGAGGGGTTTTTGTTTTTACCTGATTTCATAAAGAGTCTTATTATATATTTGCTGATTATTATTTATTTATTTATTTTTGTTGGAGAACCCAAAGAGGATTATTTAATATGATATTGGGTTATTAAAATTAGGCACCCCTGCTCTCGTCACACTTTTTCTGTTTCAAACTGAACCTGGCCCCCAGTCAGAGGACGGAAACGTAATGTGGCCCTCACTGGAATTAGTCTGGGGACCCCTGGTCTAAAGTTCCACACTCAGAGGCTTTCACAGATCAAAATGGCTTCATGTTCGTTCAGAAGCGATACAATCTTACAACTTGATAATCTGATAAGGTTCTTCATTAACTACAGACTGTTTTCTGTTGATACTGAAGATATTCATCACATGAGGAAAAATTAAACAAGCTGCAAACACACAACCATTTAGCATAAAGGATGTGGTCTGACGTGGCATTCAGATAAATGATGATTGGCCTCTGATCAAAGCAGAGGGCGGTACATGTATAAATATCTGTCAGACAGAGACCATCTGAAGCTTAAGTGTGATTTCCTGACACCATGAAGGTTCCAGGACAGTTTCTGCTTTTCCTTGCTCTGATTTGTGCTGCATCACATGGTAGGAAAATTAATTTATTTGTAATTCTCTGACAAATGGATAAACAGCAACCTGATTTCATTGTACAGTTCAAGGAAGTGTCATCATCAATGGGGAACTTGCTCCAGAAGGTTCCATGCAGTTCATGGTGTCCGTCCAGAACAAAAATGGTCACGTGTGTGGAGGCTTCCTCATCAGCGAGGACTTTGTGGTCACGGCTGCTCACTGTGATGAGTGAGGAATTAGAGTTCATAAATCATTTCATCAAGGCCTGTCAATCAGCTTCTGACTCATAAAAGTATGAATAACTGTCCAATTCCTTCAGGGATCTGAAGCACGTCATTCTAGGAGGCCACAACTGGAAGAACAGCAATGTCAAGAAAATTAAAATTAGCAACCAATGCAAGCACAAAAATTACAGTGATGTTGGACATGGTTCCGACATAATGCTCCTTAAAGTAAGTATACATTTAGGTAATCCAGAGGGTCTGCTGTTAATAACATGCTTATGGTTTTAAGCTTTTCTTATTTCTGCTAGCTGGCCCCACCTGTGCTATGGATTCTTCCAATTGAATTATCACTGAACGCCTTTCAACATCTGAGGAGCTAAAACCGAAAATGTCTGTGTTGCAGTTGGCTGAAAAAGCTCCCAAGGGAGAGAACATTAAAACAATTCCACTGGCAGAAAATGACATGAACTTGAGTGTAAATCAGGAGTGCTCTGTGGCTGGATGGGGGAAGATGGAGAGCACTGGCGGTCTTGCGGATGACCTGAGGGTGGTCAATGTGTCCATCATAGATCACAATGACTGTCAGCAGTGCTGGGCCTTCCCACCAACGTGATCTGTGCAGGTGGAAAGTATACAGACAAAGGATTCTGTCAGGTCAGTTTTCTCAGTAAAACAGTTTGTAAATTTTACAGATTAATGATGGGTTGAGTGTTTGATGATGTCTGCTCTTAACAGGGGGATTCTGGTGGTCCTCTGGTGTGCAACGGCAAAGCTGTTGGCATTGTCTCTTTTAACAGACACTTCAACTGCAACTACCCTGATGTGCCCAACGTCTACACGGACATCAGAAAACATGTTGACTGGATCAAATACATCACCATAGTAAACTCGTGCCCCATGTGAAAGTTTTTTTTCCAAATGTTTTTGATCATTTTAGCCAATAAAATAGTAAAAAAAATGATTTTACTGTTTGTAAGTCATTCCAAGTATCAGCTGTTTGATGTACTAATGATTTTTAACAGTTGTAGACATGGAGTCCACATTTAAAAAGATTAAAAACGAAGATGCACAAAACCTGACTTTTCTTTTTTAATTGTTTAAGAAGAAAAAACTTCCTGCAGAAAACAAAACCGTTTTTTACCAAACCCTAACCTGACTTAGAACCACTGTCATCTGGGGTGCAATGGAACCACGGCTGCTATAAAGGTTTTCTTTCTTTCTCTCATTGGAACTTCCTGGTTCTCCAAACGCGGATCAGGACTCGATCTTCATGACTTCCTACAAGTGTCTCTTTGGCCTTTCTGGAAATATTCAATTCAATTCAATTCAATTCAATTTTATTTGTATAGCCCAAAATCACAACAACAGTCGTCTCGATGGGCTTCGAAGTAAAACATGAACTCAAAAGGATCATGAATACAAAGAGTTCAATAGGAAAATACAAAAATGAACTAAAAAACTGACTAAGCTATACTGGCATCCCTGCCCTTAGACCCCCCTTCGCGGTAAGGAAAAACTCCCAAATGAAACGGATTCCGGAAAAAACGAAGAAACCTCAGGGGTGCCCACATGAAGGAGGGATCCTCCCCCAGGACGGACAGGCGATTTACCAGAACTCTTAGAGAAGAATTAACTTATCTAAATCTACAACTACATATATAAAAGTCCAGCAGACAAGCTTCATCCAGTCGTGGTTGTGGGGACAATCAAAGGCGCGAGTCGAGCCGGAGACAGGAACCACAGCCAGGAGCAGGAGCAAAGACGAGGTACTCGGTCAGGTACAGAGCAGAGATGAGCCAGAGGCAGGATCCACAGCCAGGTGTAGGAGTGGAGCAAAGGCAAGGTAGACGGTCAGGAGCTGGAGCAAGGATGAGCCAACTGGAGTCTGGAAGCACTCCCACTCCCCAGGAGGGGAGAGGAAAAGAGGGACAATACATGAACCACACTGTACCAAACAAAGGCATGGAGAACTAAATGATAAATTATGATCAAGAATAGAGGAGAGGAAGGGTAGAAGTAGAAAAGAAAAGAAGACAGAACCCCAGTGCACCACAGTTACCCCAGCTTCAACTTCTAGCAGCCTTTTAAAAGAAATAGTTATTAAGTTTAATTTAAACAACTTAACATTAAGTTAAATAATCTCTGAATACTAACTAGTCTGACAATAAGCCTGTCCAAAGAGGAATGTTATCAGTCTAACTTTGAATGTAGAAACTGAGTCGGCCTCTCTTACATGAGCTGGGAGTTTATTCCATAAGACAGGGGCTTGGTGGCTAAACGCTCTACCTCCAACCGTACTTTTACTAATTCTAGGAACCACAAGCAGTCCTGCATTTTGCGAGCGAAGTGTTCTCATTGGATGGTTCAGGACAATTCTCTGGAACACATTTGCAAAAGAGCCTCATGTCAATAAAACTGTTGACAAAATCAGTCCCTTTCACTGTGACCCTCCAGAACCTACAAGAAGATACACAACCTGCTCTGTGTTTCCTCACACTCAGGGAGGAGGTCTTCACAGTGACATTTAATAATGTAAAACAACACTCTGGAGGGAGATAACTTACTGTAGGGGGAAATTTCTAAAATAAAGCCTGCGTGTGCACTCACCAGACTTCTCTGATCGTCAGATAAATTCGTCAGACTCCTGGAAAACGGGTTAAAGTCTGAGGCTGAGCATCCATCCCCAGACAAAAACTGCTTACTGTGATAGTTTTGTTGCTTTTCGTCTACTGTAATATGTAGGTAAAAATGTGTCTAAATGGACGAGCTTGTAGATTTGATGTGAGAACTTGTAAAATAAAATGTGAGAACTTGCGCACCAAATGTCTGCATCTGTGTGTAAAAAGCTTTTGCCGCAAAGTCTGACAAACAAAATCAGAAATGATAAATTCCCATTTGCCTGTGTTTACTTCAGGTCTCGATAACTTCTAGAAAACGTTCAAATGTGACGGCAAGTATCTCAATCATTTTGTATTAATACAGAGTGAACTACAAATGCATTTTAAAAAATAACCAAAAGTTTTTTTTTGCTTTTTTTTTAAAATTGTTCTCTTCCATCTGTAAATGCAGACAGCAGCAAGACAGCTGCCAAGTGATCGTAAACAAGTGCAAGCTCGGTGAAAACATCTACTCGACAGCAGATTCACGCCACATTATTGGAAAATTCCATCTTTATTGTATTTTTTTTTAAATGTTAAGACATATGATTCATTATAAAGGTTCTCAATAGTTCTGAAGACACTGAACCTCTTGTCACCAAACTTTCTGTACTGACTAATCATGACCAATTATCCAACTACAACAAAGATGTCATAAATTCCCTTTGTTTGTTTTTTGAAGAGTTTTTTAAAATTTAAATATGGATCATATTTGGTCAAAAATGCTGAATAAAGATACTGAAGCTAAGAAAATAATTTTCTGACACAATCTTTTCTGTAGTAGGACAATACCCAGCCAGCAAAGCCAAGTGGGCCCCATATGGTTTAAAAATGGGCAGAAAATGTGGGCCCCACAGTTTCCGTGGTGGCCCCAACTGTGTATGCCCGCATAGGCTTGAAGTGGGTGCTGAGTGGGTGTCAGATAGGCCCCAGGTTGGTAAATAATATTAGAACCCATGTAGGGCCCATATTTTTGCCCATGTGGGCTCAAAGTGGGATTGAAACAGGGCCCACATGGGTCCCAACTGGGTAAACTACCCAAGACCCACTTTGGCCCCACTAATGTGTCTATCAGTATATTATATCGGTTTTATGTGGGACCTAAATGGGCTATAATGTGGGCTATAAGTGGGTTTGTCCGCAGTTTCCGTGGTGGCCCCAACTGTGTTTGCCCAATGGGCTTGAAGTGGGTACTGAGTGAGTGTCCTGTAGGTCACAAGTGGGTAAGTAGCATTAAAACTGACATTGGGCCCATATTTTCACACATGTGGGTTAGAAGTGGGATTAAAACAGGACCCAAATGGGTCCCAACTGGGAAAAGTACCCAAGACCCATTTTGGCCCCACTAATATGTCTATCAGTATTGCATATGGGTTTTATGTGGGACCTAAATGGGCTATAATGTGGGCTTTAAGTGGGTTTGTGCAGTTTCCATGGTGGCCCCAACTGTGTTTGCCCACATGGGCTTGAAGTGGGTGGTCAGTGGGTTTCCTGTAGGCCCCAAGTGGGTAAGTAGCATTAGAACCATACTCATAGTTAACCATAACTCGTAGTTCTTCTTCTGTGGAATGGAGGTATCACTGAAACAGGGCAAAGACGGGCCCCAATCAGGTAATTATCCATGACCCATTTTGGCCCCACTTATGCATCAATTAGTATTGCATATTGGGTTAATGTGGGACCTAAATAAGCCACCATGTGGGCCATGAGTGGGTTTGTGCAGTGTTGCCATGGAGGTCCCACCTGTGTTTCCTACAGTGCTATATACCAGTGAACCATTATAGGGTCTTCTTTTCCATCTAGCTTTCCTAGCAACCCAAATGAGAAGATTCTGTAAAATCCCACTGTTTCACAACATAATTTTCCAAATGACATCAACAAAATGCTTTTTAAAATGCTTCAATTTAATAAAAAAAAATAATAATCCTGATCTTGCATTATGAAAACGATATACAAGACCATGGCAAGGTCACCCAAAGGTTTAACAGATAACACACAGGATCTAACATACTACAGTTACTTAATAAAATAAAGAACAACTTCACTTGGTACAGTACAATATCAACAACCTCAATGTGTGCCAATTATATGACGAAAAAATAAATAAATCCAGTAAAACAAAATACTCATGGCATCCTTGACGGTTCCTGAGAACAAGCTCCATTGGCTTGTTATTCAAGCGCTCTTTGAGTCCTTATAGCTCGGTTTCCTCCCCTGTCACAAGCTCCAACAAACCATTTGGAGAGGCCCTTCTCCACTTCCTTTAGTGGGACTGGTTGGGTGATGGCATTTTTCTTCACTGCCCCTAAAAACAAATCACAAAAAACAAAGTATTCATTTTAGCCTGGGATTAAATTTACTAAATCATTTGTCAGTGATGAATATAGATTAATGAATTCAAATCTAATTACCATTGTAGAAAATGTATGTTTTAATATCTTATTCTTTATTATGTTACAGCTTTATCCTTAGTGTGAAGTGAACTTATTTTGAACCATCCAGATTTATGGTCGTTTGACATTCCTTTTTGCTTTATGGTTGCAGCATCCTGTGAAGACATAGGATGTTCTTTGTGCAAACTTAGGTGTTTTTCATAGGTGCCATAAATATGCCATGGGCGATATCCGTACCATCTGGGTTGAAGATTCTTCCCCTGGGAAAGTGTGAAGATACGTGTTCTCATGTGGAGGTTGAAGCTGACCTTTGCTCTGGATACCGGTAAAAGGAACCTTGAGTTGTCCAGGAATGATTTACTCTGACCAGATGGGGACTCTCTTGATCATCGGACTGTGTGCGCCGGTGAAATGGGCCCCCGAGAGGCGGAGCGGATCCGAAGCTGGCAATCGTCAGCTATTGGCCAGAGGAAGCAGGCGGGCTATCAGCTGATGAATCAGAGCGACCAGGGGCGGAGGACCAGCGACCATGATCTTTCCGGAAGGCGGAGATTCAAACACATCTTAAAAAGACTGTTTTCAAACTTTTCCATTGTTCTTAGGAAAATCTACGAGTAATTCGCATGTAACTTGTGCGTCAGTAGATCTTCACTTGAGAATCCAGATATATCTGCATTAATGTTTTAATCTGTGCTTTAGAACTATTGTCAGGGAAATAAACTCCGTGTATTTTTAAACCGGTTGAATCCTTGTTTGTTTTACCACTCTCGACTATCGAACACACATGGATGGAAAGAACTCAAAAACGGACGAATCTCTTTCCTTCAATTTTGGTGACCCCGAGACGTGAAGTCGGGGGCGGAAGAAAGCGGACCAGGCCGGTTGGACCACATAGTGGCTTATTACGAGATTTCTGAGACTTTCAACGTAAAGTCGGGGGATGCTTCCTGCCATGCGGTCGACTTCTTCAGAGGCCTCATTCATAATCATGGTGAGCAGAGCCTTTTGTAAAGTCTGCCTATTGATGATCTCAAATTAAAGGAGAAGTCGATTGTATGGGTGGCACAGTGTACCCTATACGAACGAACGGGCCAGCGCACCCGAATAAATAAGTGTTGGGTTCACCCTCCCTAGAACAGCGAATTGAACGGTGGCAAAATATAAACTTTGGGCGGCAGCAAACTTTGAAAAATTGGACACTTATAAATTATGCAGGTTTTTCGTCTGTTCGGCCTGTACAAAAATTGAACGTTGGCAAATTGGGAGCTTGTGATATTTGGACGGCAGCAAATTGACTAGGTTTGCGTCTGTTCAACCTGTTAAGAAATCCCTTACGAAAAACAGAGTTATTATAGGAACTAATTTTGCGCGTCTAGGATTTTCGGAAACGCCAAGGAGGCTTTGGCCTCTACAAATTATTTTTTTATACGCGGAGAGAAACCAAAGAAGGATTCAAAATAAACATGAGCGCTGAATTTGACAGAAAAAAGGAGGAAAATTGTGCATTTTGTCAGGACAACAACGACAACAACATGACTTGACGACTGACTGACGACAATACAGACGTGATCGCTGATGAACGGACTGAATGTATGAGATTTTGGAGATGTGACTGCTTATGAATGAAATGTATGCATGAGATTTAGGAAAGTATGGGATGAAAAACTGTTTGAAATCGGCTAATTTTGGCTTTATTCTCCATGTTTCTGTGTGAAATGTTTTCTCTATGGACGTGGCCATCTTGTTTCGAATTAGCCAATAACGGGACGTTTTAGTTTCTTTCGAATGCGTCGACGGCTCTGATTGGCTTTGTTTGTACCATGTGGTCGGCGTGACGGCGTCCATGGAGACCGAAATGTTCAACCTGCGCTAAACTTTCACGTAACAAAGCTTAAGAGTTTGCGAACTAATTTGTGGTAAAATAACAACTGACATCGTAGTTATTGAGCGTGGTCATGACCTCGGTTGTAAGACGTCGATAAAAACAAATTTCAGTGGTCTTGGTTCGACGAAAAAGATTTTGCAGCTTGACTACACGTCACATGCAGCTGCAGCAACAGTCTCTGTTCTGCCTCTGCTCGAACGAAAATAACTTTCTCGGGAATTTGCCTAAAGTTGGGCAAATCTTTCTAAAACACAGTAAGGTAATATCGGTCTAACATATTTAGTGTAAAATGATTTTGCAATTTTTTCGGTTTTCTTATTTTGAATACATCAAGTTTCTACTTTATTTGTAATTCCTAATTAAATTACCATGATTTAGTTAAGTTTTGCTAAAAAGTAATGTTATTGACACTAATTGTAAGTATTTGTTGGTTTAGAACCGGACTCCCTTTAAAAGAATGTTTGCAATGTTTAATTTATTTTGTGTGTTTGTTTTAATATTTCCCAGATTACTTAGTGTTGGTGTTAAAGGATTTATTGGTGTTTAAAGATGAAAGTTGAAGCAGATCCCATGATTGATGTAATTATAGTTTGAAAACAGTGTAAGTGGATGTTGTACAGAATGGGAAAAGGACAAAGCATTGAACTAGAGAAGAGATAAAAGGCTTGTGCAGTGATAGAGGGTCTGTGGACACAGAAAGGTATGGTGAGGTAAGGTAAGGTGCTGGTTCTAGTAGAACAGAAGAAGGGAGAACATGAATGTTAATGCTAGTGATAAACGATTCATTTCAGTGAAATGGTTTATTTTGTTCATGTGTAAGGTACGTCTTTTTATGTCTTTTGGTGTGGTTTTGAGAAAACGGTTAAAAGTTATTGTCTGCGTATTGATTGTCTGTGTTTTAATGAACCTGTTGTTTGAGTGTGAATTGTGTTATTAGTTAAATAAGGAAAAGCCTAAATTGTGGAATTTTGTTGCTTTTAGCACTTCTCCAAATTCTTTTTGTAGGACAGCAACTCCTTAATGGTAAGTCAAAACAATTTGTCTTTTTTTTCTGGATTAAAAGTGAATGATTAGCTGCCAGTATGCACCAGAATGCATCTAAGACAATGTATTTTTCGAAGATTTTGCTCCACATCCGTCATATAGTTCAGAGAAAAGTTTAGGGATTTTTCCTTTGCTGATTTTCATCATTGATTAGCTGACTTTAGCATCCACAGTGTTGGTGATGGCGATGGTGAAAACAAAGCATGACAGTAACAAATCTGCTTTAACAACATGTTTTTTCCAAGCAGCACATAGCTTTAATGTTGCAGGAAAGGCACAGAGCAGAGCCGTCCTGAGACCTCATAAATCTTTACACAGAGAACCCCCTCTGCTTCATTGGGTGAGTGACAAAAAGAGCATTTCTCAGTTCTGGCTTCACAGGAAGGAGCCATGTTAGGAGTGTCTGACCCTCAGGTCAGCTCTGCTAATCAAATAAAGCCATGACTGCATGCATGGAGAATGCTTTGGAGCGTCTGCGAGGTAATAAGAGTCGATTTAAAATGCATCTGATTCATCACTGCAGAGCACATTTGAAGAAAAAGGGCAGAGGGAGAAGTTGAACAACTGAAAAACATCATTTCGTAATTTATATTGCAGAAAAATAATCCACTCTGGATAATGAAGGTGTTTTAAAAAAAAAAAAAAAAAAAAGCAAAAAATATGATGAGTTTAAATACCCTCAGGATCTGTAGCAATGTTCAGGTATCGGAGGCCAGGACAGGAGGACAGGTATCCCCTCCTGGAAGGCGTGAGCCACCCAGGGACCCCCCCAGCAGCAGCTGGAAATGGCATCTGTGGCGCTCGGGACAAATGGCAACGACTGCCCACAACAAGGTACCCAACAGCA
This sequence comes from Oryzias sinensis, assembly GCA_037389245.1. Taxonomy (NCBI): domain Eukaryota; kingdom Metazoa; phylum Chordata; class Actinopteri; order Beloniformes; family Adrianichthyidae; genus Oryzias; species Oryzias sinensis. The sequence continues at coordinate 22,372,556 of CM074490.1, forward strand.
GAATGCACAAACCAGGAGCAGAGGACATGAACAGCACCCACAACTGCTCCAAGCTCCTCCACCGTGGCGAGGACCACAGGTGGCAAGTCGGACAATACCACTTGGTGATGCAGGAGCCATGGTCCCTTTCAAGCTCAGAGGTAACCCATGACGAGTCTAGTGGACAATCCATCTGCTCTGACAAATGAACATATGACTCCACAAAGCCTGCAAAAGACCATCTGACTGACTTTTGACCAGATGGTGGAACATTCATTTGTGCATTCACCACACACGCCTATGAATCTGTTGGGACAGAACGTTTTAGTCAAAACAGGAGCCAGCATTCTTTCAGACTGGATGCCATGCCACGCCCCACAGCCAACCCCTGCTGCTGACACCTGCTGGATCCAGAGGGCCCTGAAACACCAGGTGTGTCCATGTATTTCGGGTTTGGATGCCATGAGTCCTGTCCTAGAAGCAATATTTTTCCGCCTCCGATGACCTGAACTGCACATTCTATTATGACAGAGAGGATGATCAACTGTACCAAGAAGCATTTCATCAGGTAGACAGCCATACGTGGTATTTAAACTACACTGACATACATATTGGTCAAGAGGGTGTATAGTTTATTTTGCATTCACACACTCACATTTGCAATGATACCGGAAGTTAGTCACACCTGTATCGCACATAGAATTAGCACTCCCCTGGTCATGAAGCTCGGCAACTCAGACCCATGACTGAGAGGGATGTAAACAAACAACTGTCTAAACTGTGATTTTCAGGTGTTCACTTCTCTCCCTCAATAAAAATGTACAGGATAACTTTGCATTCAAGAACTAACTCCTCAGCTCTGGAGCATTTCTGCATCGTCAGTCATCGCAGCAGATAGAAGACAGATCATGAAGATGCAGAGATGATGTTAAAACGCTCTCTGATGCTTCATGGTCAAGAGGTTCATTTGATGTTTGTTCATGCTCCACCGTTCCCCGGTGGTGATTCAGGTAACTGGAGGAGCAAATGTTTTTAGATCTCAGTGCAGCTGAGTGAAGGATGCAGATGAAGGAAATTCTGATTGGGTTGTGGAACTCTGGTGTAATTGAGCATTCGTATTTTTCACGGTTTACTCCTTTGAGACCGGTTTTACAAGCAGATAATAAAACTTTTCGAATGGCACATGATTTAAGGGCTGTTGATGATGTAATCATTACTCCAGTCCTCCCTGTGCCTGATCCACATCGCATGCTGTCAACTTTAACCCCACAATGTGTGTTGTTCACTGCTATTGCTTTAGCAAGTGCTTTCTTTTGCATTCTATTACATGAAAATAGCAGACATCTATTCACATTTCAGTATAAAGGTTTCAGTTTGCAGTACACACGCTTGCCACAAGGATTTAGAAATTCTCCTGGCATTTTCAATCACTTTTTAAAGTTTCTCCGACAGAATATTATGCTCTTAGAAGGTTATGTTTTTGAGGTTGTTTGATTTGGGTTTTGAAGTGTCTAACAGGAATTTGCAACGTTGCAGAAGGGAAGTCACATTTTTAGGTACAACTGTTTCCAGCACAGGATCTTCGATGTCTATGGAGCCTAGACAGTGTAATTTGCAGCATAAATATCCGGTGATAGTTTGGACATGTTGGTTTTCTTGAGTCTTTGTGGTTATAGAATACATTTTCTTCTTTGTTTTGTGGAGCCTACTACCCCTTGAGGTCAATGCTAAACGACAAGGGTGACAGACCTCATGGCTGCAAGGCAACGACAATAAGTGGTTTCATTTCTTCACCTTGTGATCTTGCTTCTCACAGCACCGTGGACAGGACGCCTGTTAATCTAAACGGTGCACTGATCTGTTTGTTGTTCTCCTATTTTATGTTCAATGTGTATTTTTATTCAATTTATATTTTTCATTTCAATTTCTCTGGTTTTGTGTTTGTGCCTTATCTCTGTTTGACTCTGCAATGTTTCCACTCCAAGAGAGGGAGATGGACATTAGGGAGTCTTAAGGAACTTGTTTTATTATCATCGTCAAATTGTTTTATTATTATCATTTAAATGTATTTGTTTACAAAGGATGTTTAAATGGTAACTCAGATTGACCTTTTTCACTTTTTCTACAGCTTTGTGTGTGTTCATCTGGTTCACTCATCCTCAGCACGGATGAGGAAGTTATACGACACTGTCCTGGGTTGATAAGGCAGTTATACGACTGTCTCTAATGAACTTTTCTCTTTGTCTTGAAATTTTTCTTCCCCACTTGTGTTCTCAATGACGGCACGAGGAGAAGCAGACCTTTCAGAAGAGAAACACTGGTGGATTTTTTTTTTTTCCATCACATTTGCCGCTCTCCCCTGCGCAGGCGTAACATGATTCATAGCTCATTATGTCTTGTGTTTTGCTTTTCTGATATGGTTTTTGGTTATTGTTTTTTATTTTAGAGTTCCTGACCCTAACGCTAATCAATATTTAGATCCACAGCAGATTCATCTTGGGGAGAAGGTACGTATGTGTGGACACTCCAAGCTCTTTCACGCTGTTCTGTTGTATCCTCTGTATCAGATCTCTAATTACCAGGTTTATTGAGAAGTTCATAGGATGCCTGGTCCAAGCTGGTCAGCGCTTGTGGGACATACAGACGGACGCGAGTGTTCGAGGCCCTGAAGGACCTTTTGGATTTTGTTGCATGTTACGTATTGCTATTCTTATTTAGGTAGAACGCCTGTATCACAGCCCCTCCAATGGGACCCCATGGAGGAGATGGAAGTAATTTCCTGAATTACGCTTGCTGTTATGTTTAACAATTCTGTTTTTCTTTTAGTCATCTGTGTGATTTTGTTCTGCCTTAACATGTCTCGCTTTCCTCCCCCTTAATTCCAGGTGTTCTTTTGCTTTACAGGAACTGTTATCTTTTTTACGGTTATGTTTTTTTTTTACTATTTGAATTTGAATTAGACTGAATTAGACTTTGAATTTGTTTTGTTTACCTTATTTACTACTTTAGTTTTTGTACTATATAACTTTTATTAATGACATTGTGCCAAGGGGTTAGGTCGATCTTGTGAGCATGAGCATCCTTAGGGGTGGTTGCCGCAGGAGCACGGAGCCGTCGCAAGACTTTTCCTGTCAGACTGAACACTGAATGTTTAACTGATGCTCCGACAGGTTTCGCTTGCACGTTCATGCATGGACGCCTAACTCCTTTGAAATATTTTGTCACAGATTGTGCGGGCTTCAGACCACAGCTGTCAGGTCAGGTGGACCTGTTTGTAATGTTTTGTTGTTTTTGAGTGTAGTAGTGTTAAATCTTTTAGGTGATCACACTTTGTGTGATCAAGAGAGGGAAATGTAGAAAATGTATGTTTTAATATCTTATTCTTTATTATGTTACAGCTTTNTTTTCCATGATGTGGCAATGAATAAAGTCCAGAAAAACGTTGGCGATTTCTCCGCGGCCGGGGCGTCAAGGCATTGAGCAGTAGCGCCAGACGCGAATTTGATCGCGTCCAGTGTGAATGCAGCGTCAATCTAAAGGAATGTATGTGGATCATCTGAGAGAGACTAATTTAAAGTTAGTATTATTTTTCAAAAGTGTAAACGTGTAAAAATGTCTGCATTCCCATATGACCACAAAAGGGTTTGTTTGATGCCCTGCAGCAGTTTTGATTTGTAAAAATTTTATAAAGGTGTGGATTTACAGTAGTCTATGACAAAAATAGGCTTCTAAATATTTTTCAGACTCACTCTCAGACAGAATATTTCTGATTTTGGCAACAGAGAGTAGCTGTAAAGAGAACAATAAGGTTCCAGTGCACAAGAGTGAAGTCATTAGGAAGAACTTACGTACGGAGCCCGTGTCCTGACATTAAGATATAAAAATATATCTTGTTCCCACAGATTATTATCTCGTTCGCACGAAATACTATTCCGTTCCCACAAGATACTATTCCGTTCCCACAAGATACTATTGCGTTCCCTCAAAATACTATTCCGTTCCCTCGAAATGATTAACTCGTGCGAACGCAATAATTATGTCGTTCGAACGCAATAATTTGTAGCAAACCATGTGGGTCCTACATACAGTGGCCCAGTTACAGACCAGGTCTTCTTCGCCCACCTAGACCCTTTATTGGGCCTATATGGTTAGCCCATGAGGGCTCCTCATTTGGGACCCATGTAAGTTATACCACATGGGTCCTACATACAGTGGCCTAGTTACAGACCAGGTCTTCTTCGCCCACCTAGATCCTTTATTGAGCCTATTTGGTTAGCCCATGAGGGCTCCTCATTTGGGACCCATGTAAGTTATTCCACATGGGTCCTACATACAGTGGCCCAGTTACAGACCAGGTCTACTTCACCCACCTAGATCCTTTGGCGGGCCTATATGGTTAGCCCATGAGGGATCCTCATGTGGAACCCATGTAAGTTAAACCACATGGGTCCTACATACAGTGGCCAAGTTACAGACCAGGGGCCTCATTTATAAACGTTGCGTACGCACAAAAGAAGGCGTACGCCACTCTCTACGCAATAGTTGAGATTTATAAAAAGCAAACTTGACGGGAAAATGTGCGGTCCTTCACGCAAGCTCTGACCCAGGCGTACGCACAAAAACGGGTGAAATGAGAAACGGCGACACCGTCGGCAGATGGAAGGAACACGTGAAAGTGAAAATGACAATCCTGCCTCTCATAAATAACATAAAGACTTCACAAAGCAAGTCTTACAATTAACAGCATACACCAACACCCGTTTGATCGATCAGCAGTGAAACAAACAAAAAAGATCAAACAAAAATTCAATTAAATGCAGAAAGAAAAGTGAAATATGTTCTACAATATTGGCATGTTGTGCAATTCATCCTCATAAATAATATAGTTAACAGAACGAAATAATGTACAAAACTGATATTCTCGTTAATGTGTCCGTCTGGCGGAGCAGATATAGGTGCGGGCGTGCGGACGGACAGACAGATGTACTATGTGTCCACTGGGGAAAGTTGTTTTCATAATAAAACATTTCTTCATAAGCTATGGAATTATGGTATTCATGCATATGCCTTTAGTTTCTTTTATTTTTGACAAAACAATGTATGGCGTATGTCTCAACCATTCAGAAAGCCACAAGAAATTACATTTGCGCGGAGCAATTTCCCATTTCCACGGGGATTATTTGTAGCTTGTCAGATTGAATTAAATGGAGGGAAATAAAATGCCCCATCACAATGCGTAATGACGCACCATGGCTGATGATGCGCTCTTAGAAGATGTGGCAAATGGAAGAATTCGGAGTGAACGCATCTTTAGAGAAGACTTGCTTGCTGACAAATGAGGACGAGTGGCTTATGAGCCGGTTCCGACTTCCTCGAGCCGTCCTTTTGGACCTCTGCGGGCTTTTGGGCCCGGCGTTACAGAGGAGCATTCGGAGGAACCACGCGTGTCACCCGGTGCATGCATCTGGCGCTCCGGTACCCCCCCCCCTGTAGCCTCACAACCTCGGACCGGCCACGGTCGCATTTACGGCGTCTGCCACCGTTTGCCGCTCACGTGCCTTTTTGGCATTAGTAATGCCCACACTGTGCCCTCCAAACAACATTTTTCTCCTCCTTTCCACCTCGCCAACGATAACTTCTACTTCACATTGAGTGAAGTTCATTTTTTTTCATTTCCTCTCGGTGTTTGCCATGATTTCGCAATCAATGAATATTCATTTGTGGGCGTTTCACGGACTATTTATGGGCAACTATGGGTGTGTCATGACGCCGCAAAAGCTCCGCTGCCTTTAGAATCGGTTGTGATTTATTAAGGGAAAGATGCGTAGGATGTGCGTGCGCACAGTTTTATAAATCTGAATATTTCTGTGCGTACGCACGTCCTATGTTTCATCCGTACGCCACTTCTGACGCAAATCCTATGCAAAGTTTTACAAATGAGGCCCCTGGTCTTCTTCACCCACCTAGATCCTTTAGCGGGCCTATATGGTTAGCCCATGAGGGCTCCTCATGTGGGACCCATGTAAGTTATTCCACATGGGTCCTACATACAGTGGCCCAGTTACAGACCAGGTCGTCTTCGCCCACCAGGGCTCTTTATCAGGCCTATATGGTTAGCCCATGAGGGCTCCTCATGTGGGACCCATGTAAGTTATACCACATGGGCCCTACATACAGTGGCCCAGTTACAGACCAGGTCTTCTTTGCCCACCTAGATCCTTTAGCGGGCCTATATGGTTAGCCCATGAGGGCTCCACATGTAGGACTCATGTGGGCCAAACCATATGGGTCCCACATACAGTGTCCCAGTTACAGCCCAAGTCTTTATGGCCCAGATGCAACCCATATGGGCCTTACTTGGCTGACGTACATGGGTTCTAGCCCACATGGATCCTTTGTAGGGCCCTAACAGTTAACCCATGTGGGGAGCCAATGTGGGGCCAATGTAGGCAAAACCTAATGGGGCCTACAAAGTTTACCCAAAATAAACCCATGCCCAGTCAGTACCCACATAGCCCACCTCTTTCCCAGTTGGGGCCCACGTGACATTGCTGGCTGGGAATTTCAGTATAGGCATCATATCGGCTCTGCATCGAAAACAAAAGTGTAGAGGTACAGTTAAATACACAAGAACATTAAAATCAACGTGAATAAATGAGTATATCAGAGGTGGTAGGTGATACATGAGTGTTGATGCGAAAACTTATACCATCTGTGTTAAACATTCATTGAGCAGTCAGGGAGGGCAAAACTCATCAATGGCTCTGTGCCCCTCAGCAGCCACCACTAAGGATAAGCATGCATCACCAGTCCAGACCTCGGCACAAAATTATTAAAGTTACATACTACAGTAGGAAATAAAGAAACTAAAGAAATGCAAATCTAATAAAAGAAAAACAACAAGAAAATAAAAAAAATAAAAATTAACACCTTAAAAACCAGTGTCAACCATGGGTGGATTTGGGCCGGGTGAATTATAGGCATAGTGTTGATAAAGGGTGTTGACATACGTCGCACGGCCTGACAGGGCTTTGTCAACCATTGATCTGATGCAAGGAAACACATAGGTGACGAGAAGGAAAAATAAAAGCAAGACACAGAGAACCGGAGTGACTAGTTTTATCAGCACACTCCACCAGGGGCCAGAAGTGGACCAAGTAAGCGGGGAATCGGACCAGTAGGTGTCAGTCATCTGAGAAGAAATGTGTGATTTGAGGGTCTTGACCTCATTGATGATGTGAGTGAGATTCGCGGAGGAAGAGGGGATAAAAGTACAACACTAATCGTGAATTAGAGCACAAACACCGCCACACTCAGCTAAAATGAAATCAACCGCCATCCTGTTCTGTAAGATCATCGTCGTCATAGCCTTATGTTCGGGGTCCTCATGAAGAAATTCTGTCAGGTGCTAAAGGGACGCGGTGAGATTATCAAGAGACCAATATAAATCATTTACTGCGTTACGTAAAACTACAACACCGTAGGAAGGGAAAAGCGCCATGGCAACTGTTTTACCGGTGCCAATAGCAGGGGGGCGTTCGTAATGGGTAGTGTCACGACGACGCCTGGACAGGTGATCGATAGACGAAGCAGTGTCTGGGTGCAGTGTTAGAAAACATGGAGGCGTCATAACTCCAATGCATGCCACCTAAAGAAGCAACAGATAAGTTTGAACCAGGAACGACAACAACATCCTTTCAGTGGGATTGGCCTAGAAAATGGGTAGAACGGGCATCACATTTACTCTTAATGCAGAAGGGTGCCGTTTCAGGCCACCTGGCGAGAGCCAAACCCCTTAAATTTGTGCTGTTAGTGGCGTTGGAAAAGTGGGCAGGTTGTCTCCATGTCGACTGGGCAGAAAAGGAAATGTTAACACCAGGAAAAAGTCTTTTAACACCAATACTAGAGTAAGCAGAGGTAAAGTCAACAAAAAACATCAGTGTCTGAAACATAGAAACAGGCCTGGGCGTGATTGTGGGATTGTGACGTGCATGATGAGGAACAAAAGAGCAAACATAACAGTCAGTGACATTATAAGAAGAAGCTGTGAGGTTAACCGTCTGAAACCAGTAATTGATCAATGGGATCCACTAAAAATCTCTTAACCCTGGGAATCCATTCAGGCGTTGTTGGCATCACCGTCGGTTCAGATTGGGAGTGGGCTTGTGGACCAGTCTCATAGTACCAGAGAAAAAGGGTGAGAGCGCACAGGAGCAGCAGGGCAGACCACAAGCAGAAGAAAACACGAGGGGGAGGCGGACCCATGTCAGCTGGTTCAAAGCTCACTGTAGCTGTGGGAGAGCAACGTCAGGGGAGACACTCCAGAGGGCGCTCTTCAGCCAGAGGAAGTGTCAGGGCTCTCTTTGGGACTTTATTCAGTGGAGTGTCTCACAATGTCAGTCTCGTAGGCTCTCAGTAATTTACAGTGGCTTACGTGAATCCAGGAGGGTCGCTCAGCAATGCGGACTGCCGTTGGTGTGGCGAGGAGAACTTTGAAAGGTCCTGTCCACCTGGGTTGTGACCAGACAGTCCGTTGAATGGTCTTCAGGAAAATCAGGTCACCGACAAAGATCTTCTGATCTGGATTCAGAGTCTGTGGAGAGGAAAGGGCCTGGGCAGACTCAATTTGTTCTTTTGCACTCACAGCTTTCTTCAAATAATCATGTAAATCACCAGAGTTTTCATGAGAATAAGGCAGAAAATCAGAAAAGGTAGGCAAAATAAAAGGTTTGTGAAAAACACATTCAAAGGGGGACAGACCTGTCGCAGCGCTCTGTGTGGTGTTCATGGTTAATCTAACCGCCTCTAAACACAGAGGCCAAGATTTTTCCGTGTCAGCGACAACCTTCGCTAATAACTGGTTAATTGTGGAATTTTGTCTTTCAACAAGCCCCGCACTCTGAGGGTGATAGGCTGCATGCAACTTATGTTTAATGCCGAGAGAAACACACACACTCTGACACACTCTGCTGTGAAGTGTGTGCCATTATCGGAGTAAATGATCTGAGGGAAACCAAACCAAGGAAAAATTGCAGACTGCAGGACTATACACGTAAATTCTGCAGTTGCTGAGGCAGTGGGATGGATTTCTGTCCACTTACTGAACGCACAAACAATAACCAGACAATATTTAAAGTTATGAGATTTGTTCAGCTCAATGTAGTCAATGTGAATGTGTTGAAAAGGCTCAGTTGGATGAGGAAAAGAGCCGCGTCGTGTTTTAACAGCACCCTGAGCGTTATGACGTAAATAAATGAAGCATGCACGGACATGTTTTTGAGCCGTTTTCTGAAAATTAGGCCAGTAAAAAACTTTTTGTACTGCATCCATCATATTGCGTGTAGTGACGTGGCAAGAACCGTGTGAAAGACATGCAGCCCAGGAATACAATGTGGGAGGGAGAACAATTTTGTTTGTGGGTCTGTGCATAAGAATGTCAGTGTCAGAAGCAAAATACATGTCAGGAGAGGGAGTCATGCGAGACTGATGATATAATAGCACAGTGTGGTCAACAGGGTGTGACAACAAGAGCATGGCAGGCGTGCCAGGTAAATTCAGAGCTAGAGAACGGGCAGATAAGTCAGCTAGCGCGTTTCCAAGGGACACTAAATCCTTTTTGCCTGTATGGGCGGGGCAATGAACGATAGCGAGGGCTGATGGGAGTGTGAGGGCATGACAAAGGTCTTTCAGCAGAGCTGCATGTTTTACAGGAGCACCAGAAGAGGTTGAAAACCTTCGTAAATGCCACATAGCAGAGTGTGTGTGGCAGGCATTAAAGACATACTTGCTGTCAGTATAAATTGTGACAGAAAAACCAGAGGCGTAATGTAAGCTGCAATCATGGCTTTCAACTCAGTAGCCTGAGCAGAGTGAGAGGATGGCAGTGTGTCCGTCAGCAAGACATCAGACAGAGTAGTGACAGCATAAGCCATATGTGTCACGCCAAAGTCGTCTTTTAAAGACGAACCGTCAGTAAAAAGCCACAATGAGTTTGGAATGGGATTATCTGTTAAATCTTTCCTAGGCAAAAAAGTTTTCAGGGAACAATCCAAACAGTCATGAGCTTCACCATCTTCAGAAGTGGGCGAGGGTTTGAAATTGTGCATCTGCGCACAGTGATGTGCGGTTGTGACAACAGGACCGTCATACAGTGCAGATGTTTTGCTGGGGACAAAAATGCAATGCGATTTTGATTCAACAATGCAGAAACCGCGTGTGGAACATGCAGCGTGAGGGGGTGATACAGAACAATTTCAGCGCTGGCCAAAACTGCTTCTGCAGCAGCAACAACAGATTGAACATAAGGAGGCAGACCGAGAGTAACATTATCGAGTTTTTTGGTATAATAACACAAAGGACGAAAAGCCGCTCCATGTGTCTGACTAAGCACGGCAGTCATGTGGTCGTCCTTAATGTCACAAAATAAATGAAAAGGTTCAGAGCAGTCAGGCAGTTTCAAAGAGAGCACAGAGGACAGAGCAGATTTCAGCTGCTCAATGCACTGCGGGTGCTGGGAAGTGAGAGTCACAGAGGCAGAGCCTTTGTACGAAGCCCGTGTCCTGACATTAAGATATAAAAATATATCTTGTTCCCACAGATTAATATCTTGTTCCCACAGATTATTATCTCGTTCGCACGAAATACTATTCCGTTCCCACAAGATACTATTGCGTTCCCTCAAAATACTATTCTGTTCCCTCGAAATGATTAACTCGTGCGAACGCAATAATTATGTCGTTCGAACGCAATAATTAATCCGTTCGAACGCAATAATTATTCACGTCATAAGTCATTCAAGCTATCCGTACGCCGGCAAAAGCCGCTTTCAGCGGTAACTTCCGTGTCTCTGTGACCCATATTTGTTCAAAAAAGGAACATGAAAAACAAAAATGATCACTTTATTACTGTCTCAATGAATATAAGAAAAATATCAAAAGATTTATGATAACTAGGCTGCTTTGTCATACGATAGCTCCTGCTAGGCTACTATTAGCGGCGCCGCAGAGCTCTTTGATGTTTGCCGGCATTTGGGCAACTGGCTGGTCTGTTGTCAGATAGCTGATATTGTAGTTTAGGGTCGAATAGGAATAATACTGTTCAGGACTTGTCCTTTATTAACTTTAGCAGTCAGTTGCTTTACATTCGAAGGCTATTAGGCTACATGCTAACTGACTAGCCGATCATATCCTGTTATTAATTTACGTCATATATTTACAGCAGATACCTTCACATTTCTGTCTGTGTGTGTCTCATTACATTGCATTGAAGACACGGAGGATGCTTAGAGAACATATTTATTTATTTTAAAAAGCACAAAAGCATCCATCGTATTCACGTTCACATCATCTGGTACGCCCTTCGGTCATCTTGCTGCAAAAGCCACTTCCTGCCGCTACTTCCGTGTCTCTGTGAGCATTCAATAGGGGTAAAAATAAAAGCAAGAATGGTCGATCCGTCATAGTCTCGATGAAAATCTGAAATATATCATATTAAGCTGGCTGCTTCGCCTAATGCACTTACCTTTAGCTTGTAGCATAACAACAATAGCAGTACGTCACGTTTCCCAGCATGCTTTGCAGCCAATCATTGGCCAATCATTGGTCTTGTTGTTAAACCTTGGTTACAGGGACACGGTGATTGGCCAATGATTGGCCCCTAAGGATGCTGGATGCTGCCGGATTAATTATTGCGTTCGAACGACATAATTATTGCGTTCGCACAAGTTAATCATTTCGAGGGAACGCAATAGTATCTTGTGGGAACGAGATAATAATCTGTGGGAACAAGATATTAATCTGTGGGAATAAGATATATTTTTATATCAAGATATATCTTTGACATCAGAAGGGCCAGATAACAAAGAATAAAGGGGGGCCGACATGTGAGAGTAGTTTGGGATCCGTTGTCTGCAATAACTAAAGGTCCCTAAAAGCGACATCAACTGTTTACGAGTAGAAGGGAGGGGCAATTTATAAACTGTGGAAATCTTATCAGGAGAAATAGTTTTGCCAGAGGCAGAAAATAAATGTCCCAAGAATTTAACCTGTGTTTGGGCCAGCTGGATTTTAGATTTACTGCATTTGTGGCCCTGGGAGTGTAGGAAATGGAGCAATGCCATAGAGTCAGAAAGACAAATGTCTTCGGTATGTGAGGCCAGCAAAATGTAATCAATGTAAAGCAGAAGCTGGGAGCCTCCTGGAGGTTGAAACTTTGAAAGGTTTGCAGACATGGCCATTGACAAAATGCAAGGGGAGTCAGTAAACCCTTGAGGCAGTCGTGCAAAAGTGAGTCTTTTTCCCTCAAACGTAAAAGTGAACCAAACTTGAGATCATGCCAAAACAGGGATGGAAAAAAAACCAGACCAGAGATTCTCAGGAATGCTTTTAAGGGGTCAGTCCTGGTTATCAAACAGAAAATCAGGGGCCTGATCCGTGAGATCTGAAGGCTGCCATAAAACTGACTTTCTGGTCAGGGGAGTGTGGTCAGCGGAGGGTTCGCTTTCCGACCCACACTGACCCCACCAATCACCGTCATCCTCATTCCACATGAACTGCTGTGGGAGAGTCTGACGTATAACCTTGTAGTCATCCCCCTGACGACCCACAGCTAAGTGCAGGCATGTTCCCAATCACCGCACTTATATCATGTAATTGGGCCCTGAGGAGCAGGAGAAGCGTATGGACACTCACGAGCAAAATGTCCCTGTTCACGACAAGAGTAGCATACAGGGGCAGACCGTGGGGGAGGCTGACGCCACAAAGGTGGAGGAGGGGGAGGAGGAGGAGGCTGGCATGCAGCTGAGGTAGTTTGAGGCGTAGCAGCAGTTTGAGGGGGAGGGGGTTGGGCCTGCGCAGGGGTCCATTGTCCATCAGACATGGAAACATAGACAGTAAGAGGTTTGTTTTTGTCTTCTGACAATTTTTTACTGTATCTGTCCGATGCATGGTCCACATGAGCATGAAAATTAGTCAGGTCACGAGTGTTAAGTGTGACACACACATGTTCAACTTCATCACGCACAGAGCGTGGCAGACAACGAAGAAGTCTCTCTTTGTAAAGGGGAAGACAATGTGTATCATGATGAGTGAGGCCCGTATTTGTCTGGAAGATATGAGAAAAACGAGCCCGAAATTCCTGCATATCTTCATCATCTCTTATTCGACAAGCTAAAATAGCATTATAGTCCGGTTTCTTTTTGAAACTGCCAATCATCCTGGCAAGACAGGAGTCCACAGCATGGTCAAAGGAAGGGTCTGGTCGCTGAAGCAGGACACCGTCCCTCATGGGTGAAAGGTCACTGCTCAGCTCCTCATAAGCTGATCCTAAGACGATTCTAAGAAATGTGCAAAGGTCAGAAGGGGTAGGTTTTGTTCAGCTCTAATCCTAAGGATAGCCTGTTTTGTTTTATAAGGGTCATCCTTGGGGGAAGGAATGGCTTCCGCCACAGCTAGAGCCTCAGCTGGAGACCATGGCCTGGCCACATGCATTACTGGGCCTCGGCCTGGAAAGCCAGCCAGAGGATCAGGCATCTCAATCAAAGGATAAGCCTAAGCAGAAGAGGGGGGACATTCTGTGTGTGTGAGTGAAGCGGGCGCGTGAGCGCTTCACAGGCCTTATTCTTCCCGCTATCAGCCGGCCGAGCAGCTGCAGCCAACAGAGATTCATAGGAAGGGAGGGGGGCTGTGGCATGAACAGATAGAGAGCCTGAAGATAAGGTGGTTAAATCCGGATAAAGAACAGAGGGTTCTGAAATGTGGGACTTAGGAGTTGATGTTACAAATGAGAAAGGATTATTTGGCCTTGGAGGTTTCGGAGCAGGCGGGGGTGAGACAAGGGAGGGGGCAACCTCCGTCGTCTGAGTTTGATCATTATTATTCATGAGGGAGGTGCTCCCTGATGTTGAGGAGGCCTGGTCGTCAAGGTGTTCGGAAAGTGCCTGCCTTGAGCCTGTAATAGTGGCCCTTGCTACGACATCTGAGTCATCACGAAGCTGTGTTTCAGTTTGATTTTTTATTTGAGCTGCCAGCCGTTTACGGCTGACAGTAGAAGCTGTGGAGCACCACATCAAAGCACACTGAATCTCTGGATGATCATCCCCATTTTTCTTGCGGCCATGACGCTGTCTAAGAGCAGATAGGAGGGCCTGCGTTTTCCCCGGATCCAACGTGCAGTCAAAACCAAAATCCTTAACCCATTTTTGCGCATACGTGAAAGGATCAATGCGAGACCCGTGTTCTTTATGTATAGCTTTCCGACATGAGTAATATGTCGCTTTTCCTTCTTAGTGAGGTTTTGTGAATGAGCCCCGCCCATCTTTTTGAGGTTTATGAATGACGATCAGCCACAACGTTCTCAGGAATTCATCGACCACGTCAAGCTTCTACAAAGATAGTCTTTGCGGACGTGGCTGTCCTGAGAACCAGCTTCTCAATTTCAATCACAAACCAGAGTTCCCACCCAAGTAACCCGTTTTATGGATTCTCCAGCACTGAATCTAATCAGCAGAAAAAGCTTGGAGAATCAGAAAAGAAACCTAATTATTTGTCAACTGAGTCACTATTTTGTTTTAGAACAAGGCATTAATCAAAGCCAGCATACACCACAGAAGCTGTCGAAGTGAGCACACTCAGACACAGACAGAGGGACATAAGAAGCTTCACACACACATAGGCTACGTTCACACTGCAGGCTGAAACGACCCAATTCCGAATTTTTTGCCCCTAAGCGGCCCAATTCCGATCTTTTCATGACAGTCTGAATGACACAGTTCCGATCTTTTCAATTGCGACCCAGGCCCCGTGGGTTTGCCGTCCTGATTCCGAATTGTAGCCGTTCTTTTCAATTGCGACCGCCGTCTGACCGGCCAGGCGACTTGATTCCGAACCGTACGTCATCGACACGCAACAAACGTCATAATTTTGCGTTGAAGTAGGTGGGAACGAGAACGTAAACATCAACCGTGGTGGACGATGCTGCTGAGACCAGTCAGTGGAAGGGAAGGGAGGTCACTGATTGGATTAATATTCGGGGTGATCGCTCTTTTCAGGCCAAACTCCAGGGCTCTTATCGCAACTGGGCGGTTTTTGAAAAAAATTCCAGCTAAATGGCAGAGCGTGGTGTTGAACCTTTCCCGCGATAACTTTTTTTTTCTTTCTTCCCTTTCCGACCGTGCTCAAGCGCGGGGGACCCGAGGTGATCCTACTCCTCCTCCTCCCTGTTCTGATCCTTAGATTCTCCAGAACGGGTTAATAAAGAGTCCATAGCATTTATTCTGGGGGAAACCTTTTATTACCGTCATCCTTCCTCCGTAACACACAACATGAATGCGCGCCCACACTGCCCCCCCCCCCCATTCTCTATCGCGGCACGCGCTTGTGCGGGCGCGCGGCCCCAACACATGCACATTTCTCTTCCACTACAGTGGGTACAGACGATCCCCACTCCAATGCCTTCTTAAAATGAGAAGATTGTAATTGTGCTGCTCCTTCGTGAAAATAAATTTAATATTACAAAAAGAGCTCCGCTTTTGACAACACTGTTGTTGACATCCATTGTTAACGTTTGCTCCGCAAACAACAAGTGACATTATCACCGTTGACTATTCTTCTGGCTTCTGCGCATGCGGGTCTCGTTTGGGTCGTGTCACGGTCACACTGTAGATCACAAAAGTTCGGATTTAGTTGGAAATGTAAACGGTCTAGCTAACAATTCGGTTTTTTTCAAAAAATCGGAATTGAGCATTAAGCCCTGCAGTGTGAACGTAGCCATAGCGTCTCCGGAGCTCCGTTTCTTTCATGTACAGTCCACACAGGACTTTCAGCAGAACCTAGGACATGTGCGGTCACCACCAGATCTTCAGCACAAAATAGTTTGCAGTCCACACAGGACTTTCAACAAAACTTAGGACATGTGCGGTCACCACCAGACCTTCAGCACAAAAGAGTTTGCAGCTCACACAGGACTTTCAGCAAAACTTAGTTTCACGCGGCGGTACCTACACTTATACCTACACTTCAAAGTTACATTGCCATCCCTACACTTCCATTCCACCGCGGAAGGAAGGTCTCTACACTTTACAGCCTCGCGCGCTGTTCACACGTTTTCCGTCCGCAGAGGATGACTCGTGCACGGGCAGCACCCTGACTGCAAGTGCTGTTCTATTCAGCGTGCCCCCACAGCAGTCAGGCTGCAGCCGTGTCTGAATTCTTCCCCAAAGTTGATCCGCGCACACACAAGGACACAGACACAGTCAAATTAAGACCCTAACAAGTAAAGAGAGGACAGACTTTCTGTGTGGCATACTCACTTCAAGCAATGAACCTCGCTATTTGATGAGGGTCCGACGTCGCCGAGGGCACCACCGGATCCAAGGGCAAGGGCCGCCGATCCTGAAGGCGGATGTTTCAATGCTGAGGCTGTGATCTCAGACCGAGCTCGGTTTTCGGGCAACCCCCCCCAGGGGTTCCAGCGATGTCCAAGGCGTTAGTCGGCCAGCTCGAAGGACCAAATGTGAAGAAACTGGATTTTCTAGAAAGGACTGTATTGTATTAGTTTGTAACCCCGTCAGTTTCTTGCACACAGAAATAACGAATAATGACTCAGAGACAAAACTTATCTTATGTAGATTTACTCCGCACAAAGACCACAGATTTGTACACAGGGTTACAGACAGATGAACAAGGTGCATTCAAAGTCCGAACAAAGGGGTTCAGCAAAAGGCCTGGCATATATACCTTGCATTTGCATATTCAGAACCTCATTCGATGGATCATGGTGTAAAAAACCCACCCACAGACTGTTGCAGGCTAGATGCTCGAAGGTCAGAGCACCTAAAGTGTCAGATCTCTCTGAGGTTATCACAGACATTTGCCAGAACGCATACACCAGAACACACATAGATGAAAAGGGAGGATGTTAAAGGAATGTTTGTGAGACAATAGTCTTGGTTGTGCTCTGTTTGGAGTGTAATATAATTTTGAGATGATAATACATAGTGAATCGAGGTTAAGCCATTAATGTGATAAAAGGTAAAAGTTAGTTTAATAAAATGTAAAGGGAGTTTCTAACTTTTCTGTTTCTCATCACTCCTAACACAGCTGATACTTGGAATGATTTACAAACAGCAAAATCATGTTTTTACTTTCTTATTGGCAAAAAAATATTAAGTCTTTGGAAAAAACTGTTCATTTTTAAATGAGGCCAGAAAACCGCCTCTGCTGGAGTTAAACATTTTTTAAAGGTTCACATGGACTGCCTTGAGGTCATGGCGATCCAGTCAACATATTTTCTGATGTCCGTGTAGACGTTGGGCACAGTAGGGTAGTTGCATTTTTCCATTTTTCTGAAAGAGACAATCCCAACAGCTTTGCCGTTGCACACCAGAGGACCACCACCATCCCCCTGTAAAGAGCAGACATCATCAAACACTAAACCCATCATTTATCTGTAAAACCTACAAAATGTTTTACTGAGAAAACTGACCTGACAAAATCCTTTGTCTGTATGTTTTTCACCTGCACAGATCACATTGGGGGGAAGGCCGCCCCAGCTCCGCAGACAGTCATTGTAATCTATGATGGGCACATTCACCACCCTCAGGTCATCCACAAGGCCGCCAGTGTTCTCTATCATCCCCCATCCAGCCACAAAGCACTCCTGATTTACACTCAATGTCATGTGATTTTCTGCCAGTGGAATTGTTTGAATGTTCTCTCCCATGGGAGCACTGTTGGCCAGCTGCAACACAGACATTTTCGGTTTTAGCTCCTCAGATGATGAAAAGCGTTCAGTGATAATTCAATTGGAATAATCCATAGCATAGGTGGGGCCAGGAAGCAAAAATAAGAAAAGCTTTAACCACTAGCATATATTAACAGCAGACCCTCTGAATTACCTAAACGTATACTTACTTTAAGGAGCATTATGTCGTAACCATATCCAACCTCTCTGTAATTGTTGTGTCTGTATTGGTTCCTTATTTTAATTTTCTCAACATTACTGCTCTTCCTGTTGTGTCCTCCCAGAATGACGTGCTTCAGATCACTGAAGGATTAGGAATTGGACAGTTATTCATACTTTTATCAGTCAAAAGCTGATTGACAGACCTTGATGAGATTATTTCTGAAGACTAATTTCTCACCTGGCACAGTGAGCAGCGGTGACCACAAAGTCTTCACTGATGAGGAAGCCTCCACACACGTGACCATTTCTGTTCTGGACGGACACCATGAACTTCATGGAACCTTCTGGAGCAAGTTTCTTATTGATGATAATTCTTTGATCCGTAGTCGGACGTTCTAGAGAGCGAACATTGTTCGTTGGTTGTTGGTCATTGGTCATTGGTCGTTGGTCCTTGGTCCTTGGTCCTTTGTCCTTGGTTGACGGTCCTTGGTCCTTGGTCCTTGGTCCTTGGTCGTCGGTGATTGGTCCTTGATCGTTTGTCCTTGGTCCTTGGTCCTTGGTCTTTGGTCCTTGGTCATTGGTCCTTGGTCTTTGGTCATCGGTCTTTGGTCCTTGGTCGTTGGTCCTTGGTCGTTGGTCGTTGGTTCTTGGTCCTTGAACATTAATCCTTGATCCTTGGTTGTTGGTCTTTGGTACTATATCTTTGGTCCTTTGTTCTTGGTCCTTGATCTTTGGTCTTTGGTCTTTGGTCTTTGGTGCTTGGTCCTTGGTTCTTGGTCCTTGGTCCTTGGTCCTTGGTACTTGGTCGTTGGTCCTTGGCACATGGTCATCGGTCCTTGGTCCTTGGTCCTTGGTCCTTGATCTTTGGTCTTTGGTCCAAGGTCCTTGATCATTGGTCCTTGATGCTTGGTCCTTGGTCCTTGATCCTTGGTCATTGGTACTTGGTCCTTGGTCGTTGGTCCTTAGTCCTTGGTCCTTGGTCTTTGGTCTTTGGTCTTGGGTTTTTGGTCCTTGGTCCTTGGTCCTTGGTCCTTTGTTTTTAGTTGTTGATCCTTGGTCGTTGGTCCTTGGTTGGTGGTCCTTGGTCGTTGGTCCTTGGTTGTCGGTCCTTGGTCGTTGGTCCTTTGTCGTTGGTCCTTGGTCACTGGTCCTTGGTCCTTGGTCCTTGATCGTTGGTCCTTGGTCCTTGGTCATTGGTCCTTGATCCTTGATTGTTGGTCCTTGGTGCTTGGTCGTCAGTCCTTGGTCCTTGGTCGTTGGTCTTTGCTCATTGGTTGTTGGTTGTATTTCATCGGTCGTTGGTCTTTGGTCCTTGGTCCCTGATCCTTGGTCATTGATCCACTCAACATATTCTCTGATGTCCGTGTAGACGTTGGGCACGTCGGGGTATTTGCAGTTTTTGTTAAATGAGACAATGCCAACAGCTTTGCCGTTGCACAACAGAGGACCACCACCGTCCCCCTGTAAAGAGCAGACATCATCAAACTCTCAATCCATCATTAATCTGTAAAACTGACTACCTTTTTAATGAGAAAACCGACCTGACAGAATCCTTTTTCTGTATACTTTCCACCTGCACAGATCACATTGGTTGGAAGGTCGGGCCAGCTCTGCTGACAATCATTGTGATCTATGATGGGCACATTCACCACCCTCAGGTCATCCACAAGGCCGCCAGTGTTCTCTATCATCCCCCATCCAGCCACAAAGCACTCCTGATTTACACTCAATGTCATGTGATTTTCTGCCAGTGGAATTGTTTTAATGTTCTCTCCCATGGGAGCTTTGTTGGCCAACTGCAACACAGACAATTTACTCTGACAATCAAAAGTGTTGAGTGATAATTCAATTGGAATAATCCATTGCATAGGTGGGGCCAGCTAGCAGACATAAGAAAAGCTTAAAACAATAAGCAAGCATTATCAGCAGACCCAATGGATTATCTAAACGTATACTTACTTTAAGGAGCATTATGTCGTAACCATATCCAACCTCTCTGTAATTTTTGTGTTTGTATTGGTTGCTTATTTCAATTTTCTTGACATTACTGTTCTTCCAGTTGTGTCCACCCAGAATGACGTGCTTCAGACCACTGAAGGATTAGGAATTGGACAGTTATTCATACTTTTATCAGTCAGAAGCTGATTGACAGAGCTTGATGAGATTATTTGTGAAGTCTAATTTCTCACATGTCACAGTGAGCAGCTGTGACCACAAAGTCCTCGCTGATGAGGAAGCCTCCACACACATGACCGTTTTCGGTCTGGACGGACACCATGAACTGCATGGAACCTTCTGGAGCAAATTCCCCATTGATGATAATTCCTTGAACTGTGCAATGATATCAGGTTGCTGTTTATCCATTTGTTTCAGAATTACATATAAATTCATTTTCTTACCATGTGATGCAGCACAAATCAGAGCATGGAAAAGCAGAAATTCTCCTAGAACCTTCATGGTGTCAGGAAATCACACTTAAGCTTCAAAGGGTCTCTGTCTGACAGATATTTATACATTTTCCGCCCTCTGCTTTGATCAGAGGCCAATCATTTTTATCTGATTGCCTCGACAGACCACATCATTTATGCTAAATGCTTGCATGTTTGCAGCTTGTTTAATTTTTCATCATGTGCTGAATATCTTCAGTATCAACAGAAAACAGTCTGTAGTTAGTGAAGAACCTTATCAGAATATCTGGTTGTAAGATTGTGTCGCTTCTTACCAAGCATGAAGCCATTGTGATCTGTGAAAGCCTCTGCATTTTTTTATAGTATATTTATTGTGATTTTCAAAGCTTTAAACAACATCACACAAAAGGAAAATTCAAATCTGGCATTAAAAGTAATATTAAAATATGCATACACACAAAAAAAAAAAAAAAAAGTAAGTGAGACGTCTTTACACGAGCACTGAATGGGCTTGAACGTATATAGGGATTCCACAAGAGTTTTAAGGCTTTTTCTTTTTTTAAACAATATATGTCAACCTTTCCAAAGCTAGATATGTCATCAACTCTTTTGTCCACATTGTAATCGAGGGCTTGTCCATACTCTTCCACAACATTGCAATAATTGTTCTTGCTTGTAAAAAGCCCAAAGTCGATTAGCAATGATTGTTTCTGTGTTACGACAAAGTGTTGAGGGTATACTATACCTAACACACATAATCTAGAACACAACGGAACATTATTTCCAATTATATGACCAGTATATCCAGTTACACTATTCTAATAGCATTGGATGACTGGGCATTCCCATAAGCAGTGGATTAAAGTTCCTTTATCCACTTTGCACTTAACACATATTTCTGTAATGTCTGGGAATATGTGGTTGAGTCTACTAGGTGTAAGGTATGTGCGCATGAACCATTTATATTGCAGCAGCTTAAATTTGGTGTTGACTGATTGTGTCTGAGCTTTAAAACAAGCCATTTCCCATTCATCTTCAAAAATGTCTTCTGATATGTCGATTTTCCACGCTTCTAGCTTTTGTAAAGAAGATTCTTTTGAATGTGTTAAAAGCAAATTTTAAAACAAAGAAATCTGACCTTTTCCCTCTATGCAAGATTTTATTCAATTTTTGAGAGTGGAGGTAAGGGCAGTTGTTTCTGTGTGTAATAAATGAAGTGTTTTAACTGTAAAAACTGTAAAAAAAAATGTTTTCTTGAGACATTATACTTCTCACGCAGCTGACTAAATGACATTAGGTTGTTGGATGTGTAAAGGTCTGAAATTTTTTTAATATCCTTGGTGAACCATATCTTAAATCCACCATCTGCTCTGCCAGGTAGAAAGTTATTATTACCCCGTATAGGTGAGAATTGTGACACACCGGAGTGTCTCTAACATGTTTATGTGAAAAGTTCCAAATCTTAATAGAATTTATAAGAAAAGGGTTCTTTGTTTGCCTAATTAGCTTTGTAGGGCTAGCTGAATATAAACATAAATTGAGAGGAAGCTCAGATGTTGTATTTTGTTCAATAGTAACCCAGGATGGAGGGGGGAGCCCTGAAAAATAGTACATGGTTAACCTTAATTGAGCTGACCAATAATATAGTTTAAAATCCAGGAGTTGGAGTCGTCATTTTTTGTATGGTAAACACAGTAGCTTTGTTTTTAGTCTGGCTTTTTTGTAATTCCAAATGAATTGATTAAACAAATTATTAATGCATTGAAAAAAAGTGTCTGGTAATGGAAGCTGTAAAGCCTGAAAAAGATATAAAAATTTAGGTAAAACAAGCATTTTGATTATATTTCAGACAACTAAAGCAGTAGTAATAATATTTATTTTCACATCTTTTAGTTTGCTTTCACATACTTTGTTGCTTTCACATTCTTTGACATTAACTTTCATTTAAGTTAGCATTCACTTTTCTCCAAGTAAGCATTTCATATTCCTTCAAGTAAGCATTTCATATTCCTCCAAGTTAGCAATTCACATTCTTTTAACTTTGCATTTCAGATTCCTTTAACTTGCACATCACATTCCTTTAACTTTGCATTTCACATTCCTTTAACTTTGCATTTCACTTTCCTTTAACATTGCATCTCACTTTCCTTAAACTTTGCATTTCACTCTTCTTTAGTTTGGCATAAAACTCCGTGCAATTCCAAGAGACAAATTTCCATAAACTTTTGGGTAATAACTACCCCCAACACCAATTTAATCAAGGTTGGAAAGAAATTAAATGTATATCAGTATGTAATCGGATGAAGTGTGTTTCAGAGGCATTCCATATTCAGACTTACAAGTATGACTGCTATGTGTGACCCGGCGCCTTTGACCGTTGGGCCCCTCCCATTCGAGTACAGCGCCAAGAAGGGAACACACTATCTAGTGGATCTGCTATGTGTGACCCAGCACCTTTGACCGTTGGGCCGCTCCCGTTCTAGTACGGTGCCAAAAAGGGAACACGCTATCTAGTGGATCTGCTATGTGTGAACCAGCACCTTTGACCGTTGGGCCGCTCCCGTTCTAGTACGGTGCCAAAAAGGGAACACGCTATCTAGTGGATCTGCTATGTGTGACCCGCCACCATTGACCGTTGGGCCGCTCCCGTTCGAGTAAAGCGCCACGAAGGGAACATACTATTTATTGAGTCTGCTATGTGTGACCCGGCACCATTGACCATTGGGCCGCTCCCGTTCGAGTACAACGCCAAGAAGAGAACACACTATCTGTTGGAAACTCATATATGTGACCCAGCACCATAGACCGTTGGGCCACTCCATTTCGAGTATAGCGGCAAGTAGACGGCACAACTTAACATACAAGTCTGAAGCTTGCTGACCGGGGAGTATGGGTCACAGGCTCAGGAAGCGATGCATAGATAGACAAAGCAGTATTAGTCTTGGCAATGAATACATAAATAATTTAGACCTGATTAGTTTAGAAAGCTTAAGATGAAAGGGAATAAAGTCCTTTTAAGAACAACTCTGAGAAAGAGAAATCAAGTAGTGAGTTTAAAGAGAAGGTTTTATCTGTGTATTCATAGTACCATAGAAAGACATTAGCACATATTCCAACAAGAAAGACAGTCTATATGGAATCTGCATGTAATATATCACTAAAATATATTTTATATATGCACCAATAGTAAGAGAGAAGTAACCTTTAGTCATTTCCGGAGGAACGCACCTTAGGAAGGCCACTGAAGAGCAGGCGAATAGAAGGATAACCAAGGTCCAAGGAGATTACATAAATGAGGAAGGTCGCCATCCCATGTAGCATGGACAGCGGCTTGGCTAGATTTGAGGTTACATACTTGACATCATTGGTTCATAATAGGTGGACAACAAAAGCACGTACAACTTAAAGTTAATGGCAAAGGGGTGCCTGGAAACCATAATGAAGAAATTTTGAGATTGAAGAGAGATCATAGGGTCTGATAGTATTTAAAATGGCTGAACCTCATGCATTTAGAGGCGGATAACAATAAGTCTCAAAGGAGATACTCTTAGTAGAGTGTCATATGCTTAAAAGCAGGGCAGACTGAGGATTGGTTTGCGACAAAAAGTTTTTACTCTTGAAACTGAAGCTAGAGAGTATCAGTGAAAAATTCTACAGCCAGGAATTTAGCTCGCAATATAAGTTTTTTAAACACTAAACAATGTTAAATGATGGCACATTACTATTTATTATCGCACTCTTGAAATAAGCTTTGTAATAATCTCCACGGCTGAATTCTCTCAGGACCACATGAGCCGTTGATGGACCATTAGAGCTGAACGTTTGGATTAGCAACCAAACATTTTCTGGCGGTTGGACATTCATAAAACAAGTCTTCATACATTTTTCTCTCCCCCAAAAGAGGGTGGAGCCACAAAACAAGTGGAGGGAGACCGAAGACCTGAAAAGCAAGACCAACAGGAAGTCCTAGCCCCGACTGTCGTTCTACTTGTTCTCCATCTCCCTCTCAGTCTGCTGTGTTTTCCTGTTCTTCTTGTTACGACGATTCCAGAAGAACAGCATACGCCTTCCCTAAATAAAGCAGAAACCGAGATCCAAAAATGAGTTGCAACCACGGAGTCGTTGCGACGAGGAAAATAGAACAGAGAAACATTAAAAAAAATGCAAAACAAAGGGGGCCCAATAGAATTACACTAAGTCCAGCACAGGGCTTCTTAGAATTTTAGTCAAAAACATGACATACACAACAGCCGAGGGAAACTGACACATAATACTTCAAAATCCACCTAATCCAGAAGACGCCACCGGGAGGAATGGAGAGGCATAACAGAGGGACCATCAGCAAAATCAGCCTCCCCCAGCCATGCACAGCGTCCGGTGGAATAGATTATAGAGATGGCATTGTCTGCTAAAAAAAAATGGAAGGATCACGAGGAAAAGGCAGCTAATGTAAAATTTAAAATGGAGGCACAATCACGTCACACTTAAAAATGTCTGAGAGGCCACTTTAGGACCGAATTAAAACAGAAAACGGGGCTCAGGGAAGAACCCATCACAACCCCTCCCACAAATCAACCATAAATCCCTAAAAACCAGAGAAAACACAACAAAACATCAGTGAGTTAGAAAACACAGGGCCACATACAACAGACACATACACAACGGGAAATAATTCATTTCCCTGAAGGCCAGGGGAACGCTCCTCTCATTTCCTACGCTTACACAGAGAGATGAGTCCCTAAACTGACCAATCCAAATGCCGGTTAAACTAGCAAATGCACACAGCTTGAACAGAAAAGAAGCAAACAAAGAGCCACCACGACAAAGCCAGCAATGAATGATGGCCCACACAGCAGAAACCGGACCAGGTTCTGAAGAAAAGCACAGTGCCTTCAAAAAAGTCCCAGGGTCCTCAGGGGCGTGACGTCACCGATGACAGCGCCGAGCAGGAAATGAACCCAGAAGAAAACACCGCACAGAAGCATTAGAGAAGGAAGCAACGCTGCTCAACAAACATCCCGGCAATCACGTCACTCAATAAGTCCGATACATCTCCCGATTGATCACCACGGACAACCCGAAAACTGCAGGACGCTCCTCTGCAGACACGCGCCGACAGCTCCGAGAGCCGGGAGAGCTGCTAGTCGAAAAAGAGAGGCAGACGCGGGGAGACGGACGACCCCCCCCCCCCCGTAAGGAGTGAGACCCATAATCTGAAAGGACTGGGTGAGAAAATCATGACGCGGAAGGAGAAGGAGAACAGCGAGCACGGAGAACCGGCGAAGAACGCGGTGCTGCTGTGCAAAAGGAGGAGACGGTCCCCCCCCATTGATGGGCTCTGACATTAAAATACTTTGCATAGTTATGGACAGAAGGTTGGAATCACATCTTACAGACATAATTAATAACAATCAGAATGGCTTCATTAAAAATAGATATGGATTTCATAACATTCATCTCCTAAACATAATGCATGGCAAAAAAAAAAACTAAAGATGCAGCTATATTGTCACTAAATGCGCGTCAAGCATTCGACAGGATTGAGTGGGGGTTTCTTTTTAATGTAGTTCTGCGGTACGGCTTTGGAGAAAACTTCCTGAAATGGATAAGACTTTTATATGCAGATCCAACTGCTGAGATATTGACAAATAATAATTTCTCCATTCCTTTTAATCTCCAACGATCAACTAGAAAAGGATGTCCACTGTCACCTCTACTGTTTGTTTTGGCTATTGAGCCTCTGGCTATTGCCATAAGGTCTCATAACAGAATTACAGGTGTAAAAATCTGTGAAACCGAACATCGTATAGTCTTATATGCCGATAACATAATTCTTTTTTTGACAAACCTGACAGACTTCATTCCCCAATTAATTAATCTACTTGAATCATTCAGAATTATATCAGGATATAAAATAAACAATGCTAAATCTGCATTAATGCTTCTAAATAAAACTGAAAGAACAAACCCAACTCTGGATTCACTATTTGCAATGACAAATGAAGGCTTTACATATTTAGGGATTAAAAAGTTTCCCTGATTTGACACATTTGATTTCTTTAAACTATGATCCCTTGGTGGACAAAGTGCGTGAGATGTTAAACAGATGGACTCAAATGCACGTATCCATGATTGACCGTGTAAGTGAGCGAACTTGGGAGCATTTCGGGCAGGCAACTCAGGCAGGCTTTACTTAGGCCACTCCCCCCACTCAGTTAAGCAACTCACCTGTGCAGCATCCTATTTAAGTCCAGGTGTGTAAGTTGTTCATCCTTCTTTACTGCAGCAGGATGTCACCTCCAGATGTTTTAATGCTGTTGATGGCTCTGTCCGATTGTTGTTTCCTAATTCGCCACGCCAATAATTTTCCACATTTTTCCCCTTGATCATAATAAGATTGTTTTAGCCACATTAAATATTTTGCAACTTTGTCCGTGTACAATTTATTGTATTTTACTCTTAGAATTTGTATTTCTTTGGCCTTATCTTGACTATAATTACAGTATAATTCTTGTTCCAGCAATTTAATTTGTCGCTCAACTGTTTCCATTTCCATTTGTTGTCTTATTCTTTTGGATTTTGTGAAGCTGATAATTTCTCCTCGAATGTATGCTTTAAATGCCTCCCATCGAGTACATGCGTCAGTTTGGTCACGGTTAAATTCAAAGTAAGTATTTATGCATTTTTCCACGAATAGGGTAAATTGTGTGTCCTGTAACAGCTCAACAGGAAATTTC
>CM074490.1:22429394-22446777 GCA_037389245.1 Oryzias sinensis
ACCATAATGATTAACAACCAGTAAACTTGTTGCTTTATGCTGCTTCATGGTCTTATCCCCCTTCCCCTCCTATTATCACCCCCTACCCCCCCTCTCTCTAACATCCCTCTCTCTTCTTCCCTCCTTTCCTTTCCCGTCCGGTCCAACACCAAAGATTTTCAAACATGATTGAAATTAATAAAGTTTGGCCTCAATTACAAAAGGGTTTATTCAGACATATCTCTGGTTTGTCAGAAGATTAAAGATTAAAGTAAAATATGTCCCACACAAGAGGCCCTCAGTTCTCATTTGCCTGCCCAGCTGTTGGACAGGACAAGTTAACAAACAAACAAACAAACAAACAAACAAACAAACAATGTTCCTAAACTTATTTGGTGTTCATCGTCCATATATTTTGTCCCCTTTGTGATTTCCCCTAGACCGGGACAGGTTTGCCTGTCGGGCCGTAACAAGGACAGATCCTCATGGGATCCCCTGCATGGGATGTACCACCGGACCATTACTGAAGTGGCTGATATTAAGAAGTCCTACCAATGGCTAGAAAGGGCTGGCCTACAGGACAGCACTGAAGCACTCATCCTGGCAGCTCAGGAACAAGCCCTGAGCACCAGAGCAACAGAGGCTCAGATCTACCACACTGAAACAATCCAGCACATAACTGCAGGGTGTAAGATGTTGGCAGGTAAAGCATACATGGAAGTCACAATCAAGTGGCTGGAATAATATACAGGAACATGTGTGCAGAGTATGAACTGGAAACCCCAAGGTCAAAATGGGAAACACCGCCGTAGGTGGTAGAGAATGAAAGTGCAAAGATCCTGTGGGACTTCCAGATCGAGACAGATAGAATGGTAATGGCAGACCAACCAGACATTGTAGTGGTGGACAAAGACCAGAGGAAAGCCGTTGTGGTGGATGTGGCAGTGCCAAGCGATGGGAACATCAGGAAGAAGGAACATGAGAAACTGGAGAAAAACCAGGGACTCAGAGAAGAACTGGAGAAAGCCTGGAGAGTGAAGGGGTAGTGATGTCCTGACAGGAACAGACTGTGTCATTTATTTTTACTTTGTTTACTTGAAGGTCAAATAGAGCATTTGAAATTTGAGTTAGTTCAGTTTTGTTTATTTTTCTGGCCTGGGTTCACCCTGAAGTTAGATCCTCCTTTTTCTTTCCTTTTGATATATGTACATTTGGGACAATGAACCCTATTATAACATGCTTATTTGTACATTGTTGTTACACAGTAAGATTAAACAAAGATACTTTTGTTTTAACATATGAGGCGATTTATTACAAAATCAGAGAGCAGCGAATATCGTATTTTATGCTCTGCCGTAAACCGTGCAATGGGGGCAACATGGCATTTCATAGGCACTGCATGCTCTGTGGGGGCGCATGCTATGGAAAACACAGCTTCTTTAGTGAGCTCAGATCCATCAGGAACTGTGGAGCCGGTAGCAGGAGGAGACACGCGGGGCGATCCGGGCTTCAACAAACACCCCAGTGGGCCGGATTGGTCTTCTGCCGGGGACTTGATGTGCCGCGGGGCAGAAAGCGAATTTCTGATGACAGACAGAATTTGCACTCAGTGTATTTAAACACGCATGAGCAGGGACGCATGTATTTAAGGATGTTTGATTGGCCGTTCTGCATGTCAATCAAGTCCCGTACTTCTCGGTGAGGATTTTTATTCGCTGACCGATTTCTTGAAGTACTTTTTTTATTTTTGGTTATTTATTTTTGCTGGCCTGCGATCTACCCTCGTGTCCTTGAAGATCGACCAGTCAATCGCGATCAATGTTATGAGCACCTCTGTTGTACAGCTAACGATTATGCACTTAAGAGATTGTTTTTTTTTTTGTAGTTGGACAAAATTGTTGACTGTCTGGTTTATCACTCCCGCAAGAAAAGAGGATAAACCGTCTACAGATGATGAGCTAAAAAAGAGCCCTGATCCTGACTGGGATTCTGCCCTCTTCACTGCCAGTCCGGTAGGATTTTTCTAACCCCCTACTCATTCAACAAACCAGCTGAAGTGCTTCTTTCTTTTTTTTCCAAAAAAGAACTATGAAACTCTTTCATACGTCCTATCCCATACACCTTAAGAACTACAAAGATAAAAACAGAAAACATCCCGAGGACTTAATTATTCCTTTGTTGTACATTGTAAATACATTCACATTGTCAACATAAGTCTTGTCTGTGGTTTTTAAACATTCACGTTACTCCATGAGTTGAACCGTACTAGCCCGAATTAAATTAAACCAAATTGTAAATTTGATGTAAATGTAATTCATACATGCTACAAAAAGATATTTGTATTTACATAAAGATGTCTTCTGAAAGTTACCAGAGTGAGAAAAAAAGTTTTGTTTAACAATAAACTGTGAAAAACACGAGTTAGTAAGATCTTCACAGATTCAGACTTCCGCAGCCTTACTCGCAGCACGAGTATGGCTTGTGTGGTTGAGAGTTTCAGTGTGTATTTATGTGTGTGTGCATTAAATCTAAACTGAATAAGGGGTATGCATGTTGCTTTGTGTTGTTTCTCGTCTCTGATTTACATCACAATTGTGTTGAAAGAGTTTTTTTATGACAGAATGGGTTGTGTACTTCTGTTGTTTGTAGATTCCACATTTTGCATTACCTTTACTGTGCTTTAAGAATTAAAAGTAAGAGACACAAACAAATGGAGAATGTGAAAATCATGAATCAAACTACAGGTGTGAAAATGGATGGAGGTCACCTGTTACGGTGAGGCAAAAACAAAAAGAACAACAACATGAACTCCAGCAGGACAACAGGAGAGCAAGAAAAGCCAGAGGTCAAAGGGAAAAGCCACGTTAAAGAGGAGTTCTCCACTGAGTGACTTATGAAGAGTTGTCTCATCTTCAAGCTGCCAGCTAACTTCGCTCAGGTGATCTGATGACATCAATGCCCCTATCTGCATTCAGGACCCTATTGTCCTACTACGGCAAACATTGTGTCAGAAAATTACTTTGTTAGCTTCAACATCTTTATTGTACTGAGCCCATGTCCTTACATGGAAAAAATAAAATATATTTCGTGCCCACAAACTAATATCCTGTTCCCACAAATTAATATCTTGTTCGCTCGAAATACTTTTTCTTTCCCTGAAAAAAAAAGAATTTGTGCGAACAAAATAATTTTTGACATCATAAGTCATTTATAAACACCGATATGCTCTCCATCCTGTCGCAAAGCCGCTTTCAGTGGTAACTTCCGTGTCGCTGTGACCCACATTCGTTTAAGAAAAGAAAAAGAAAAAAAAGGATGATCAATTTATTATTGTCTCAATGAATATAAGAAAAATATCATAAGATTTAGGGTGCCCAAGCTTGCTGCTTTGCCATACCATAGCGATTCACCAGACATGGCTCCTAGCTCCGCCACGGATCGTTTGCTTGTCTTGCCGGTAGACAGCCAGCCAGCTGGATGGGAGGATGGATGGGATATTGTAGTTTAGGGTCAAATAGGAATAATAATATATAGGACTTTACTTTTATTAACATAGTCTTTAGCAGTCAATTCACATCCGAAGGCTAGTAGGCTACATGCTACGTAGCATATCATAGCACGTAGCATGTCCTATTGTCTCTGAACACCGCGGCTCAGTTACAGGGCCGCGGTGATTGGTTGAGATGCATTATGGGATGTGTGATGCATGGGATACATAGCATCTAGCCTTCAGATGTTAAGTGACTGCTAATGAGTATGTTAATAAAAGACAATTCCTGAATATTATTATTATGTTTCTTATTTTTTCCCCTCTTGAACGAATGTGGGTCACAGCGGCAGAAAGAGGCTTTTGTGGTAGGACGGAGACCTTACCAGGATGTGAATGAACCAAGACATGAAAACATGATTACCGATGCTTTTCTGCTTTTTAAAATAGATAAATTCGATCTCTAAACATCATCCGTGTCTTCTGTGCAATGTAATGAGGCACACGCAGACAAAAATGTATAGGTATCTGCTGTAAATCCAAATATTGCTCACATCCGTGTTTATGAATGACTAATCATGTGAATGACAGGTTAATGATGGGCTAGTTAGCATGTGGCCTAATAGTCTTGGAATGTTAATAAAAGACAAGTCCTGAAAATTATTATTCCTATTTGCCTATTTGACCCTAAACTACGACATCAGATGGCTGTCTACTGGCCAGCCAGCTGCCCGGATGCCAGCGTGACATGCAAAAGCTCTGCGGCGGAGCTAGGTGCTATGTCCGGAGAATCGCTATGGTATAGCAAAGCAGCTAGATTGGGCATCCTAAATCTTATGATATTTTTCTTAAACTCATTGAGACAATAATAAATTGATCATTCCGGTTTTTCTTTTTCCTTTCTTGAACGAATGTGGGTCACAGAGACACGGAAGTTACAGCTAAAACCGGCTTTTGCGGCAGGACGGAGAGCATCTCCGCGTTTATGAATGACTTATGACGTGAATAATTATTTCGGTCACACAAATTAATTATTTCAAGGGAACAAAAAACTATTTGTTTGGTTTTTTTTCTCTTCTTTTAATTTGTCCATTCCAACAGCTGGGCAAACAGATGAGAGCTGAAGGCCTCTTGTGTTGGACATATTTGATTTTAACAACAGGGGTTATGAATCTTTTGACAAACCAGAGGTATGTCTGAATACACCCTTTTTGTAATCTAGACCAAACTTCATTAATTTTAAATAAATTTGAAAATCTTTTGTGTTGGACCGGACAGATAAGGAAAGGAGGGAAGAAGAGAGAGGGATGTTAGAGAAGGGGGATAGAAGGGTGATTATAGAAAGGGGGGGGGGGGTGTAAAAGCAGCATAAAGCAACAAGTTTCTGGATGGTTATACTCATTACGGTGAGGTTCAGATGTAATACGTTAGTCTATAGGAGCGGGGCCTGTCCACACACACATTCAAATGTTATAAACATACCTGTTGGCTCCAAAATTGTTCATCTGTCAACATGTACACAATACAAATAATTTTCACACACGCTCACATATATTTTGAGGGGTAAAGGGAGTCTGTACTAAGGGAATGCAGTTAAAATTGACGAAATAGTATTTTGCAGGAACAGAATTTTATTTAGGGGGAACGTGATATTAAGTTGTGCGAACAAGATATTGATTTGTGGAAACAAGATGTATTTTATCGTCAATGCCCGACGGAGACATTGTAAACAAAGGTCATTTATGACATATTTTTGTTGTAGTAGGACAATTGGTGATGATTGGTCAGTACAGAAAGTTTGGTGACAAGATCTTAAGTATCTTCAGAACTATTGAGCTCCTTTATTATGAATCATATCTCTTAAAATTTGAAAAAAAAAAAAATCAAATACAATAAGGATGAAATTTCTCAAAATCTTTTATTGTTGCATGAATCTGCTGATGAGTCTTCATTGCCAGCTCAAATGTAGAAGTTTTCACGGAGCTGACAGTTTGTTGACGGTCCCTTGGCAGCCATCTCGCTGTAGTCTGCATTTACAGCTGGAAGAAAACAATTTGAATTAAAATGCAGAAAAACTATCTTTTTTTCGTTTGAAATGTATTTGTAGTTCACTCCCTGTGTTAATAAAAAATGATTGAGATACTTGCTCTCACATTTGAATGTTGTTTGGATTTAAGTGAGACCGGAATTCTGAATCTGTGAAGATCTTCTAAGTCCTGCGCTCTGATTGGTTGACTCCACCCTCATCTAACCCCAAGTTTCCCTTCCTTGTCCCATTATCAGACACAAATCTGTTTTGACCAAAGTTTTTGCAAAAAATGTGTCGGAAATCAGAGTGCATTTGTAGCGCACTTGTGATTTGCGCCAGCACCTTCGAGCACACGCAGAGGCACATTTGAGCAGTTGTAATGCCAGATTTAAGGTTGTAACTCTAAATAAACACATGCAAATGGGAATTTGTCAGTTCTGATTTTGTTTGTCAGACTTTACAGCAGAAGATTTTTACACACAGATGCAGATTTTTTGTGCGCAAGTTCTCGCATTCTATTTTACAAGTTCTCACATTAAATCTACAAGCTCGTCCATTTAGACCCATTTTTACCTTCATATGACAGTAGAAGAAGAGCAACAAAACTATCACAGTAAGCAGTTTTGTCCAAGGGCGGATGCTCGGCCTCAGACTTTAACCCATTTTTAGGAGTATGATGAGTTTATCTGAAGATCAGAGAAGTCTGGCGAGCGTTCATGCTAGCCTTATTTTAGAAATTTAAAACAAAAAGAGTTTTGTTTTACGTTACTAAAATGTTACAGTGAAGACCTCCTCCCTGAGTTTAACGACACACAGAGCAGGTTGTGTATCTTCTAGTGGGTTCTGGAGGTGTCACAGTGAGAGGGCTTCATTTTGTCAACAGTTTTATTGAGATGAGGCTCTTTTACAAATGTGTTCCTAAAGTTTTTCCTGAATATTTCCAGAAAGGCCAAAGAGAAACCTGTGAGACATCGTGAAGATCGAGTCCTGATCCGCGTTTGGAGAACCAGGAAGTTCTACTGAGAGAACATTGATCGTTGGTCGTTGGTCGTTGATCCACACAACATATTCTCTGATGTCCGTGTAGGCGTTGGGCACATCAGGGTATTTGCAGTTGGAGTTTCTGTTAAAAGAGGCAATGCCAACAGCTTTGCCATTGCACACCAGAGGACCACCCAAATCCCCCTGTAAAGAGCAGACATCATCAAACGCTCAACCCATCATTAATCTGTCAAATTTACAAACAGTTTTATTGAGAAAACTGACCTGACAGAATCCTTTTACTGTATACTTTCCACCTGCACAGATCACATTGGGGGGAAGGCCGCCCCAGCTCTTCTTACAGTCATTGTGATCTATGATGGGCACATTCACCACCCTCAGGTCATGCACAAAGCTGCCAGTGCTCTCCATCTTCCCCCATCCAGCCACAGAGCACTCCTGATTTACACTCAAGTTCATGTTCTTTTCTGCCAGTGGAATAGTTTTAATGTTCTCTCCCATGGGAGCTTTGTTGGCCAGCTGCAACACAGACAATTTTCTCTGATGATCAAAAGCGTTCAGTGATAATTCAATTGGAAGAATCCATAGCACAGGTGGGGCTAGCTAGCAGAAATAAGAAAAGCTTGAAACCATAAGCAAGCATTATCAGCAGACCCTCTGGATTACCTAAACGTATGCTTACTTTAAGGAGCATTATGTCGTAACCATATCCAACCTCTCTGTAATTTTTGTGTTTGTATTGGTTGCTTATTTCAATTTTCTTGACATTACTGTTCTTCCAGTTGTGTCCTCCCAGAATGACGTGCTTCAAACCACTGAAAGATTAGGAATTGGACAGTTATTTATACTTTTATAAGTCAGAAGCTAATTGACAGACCTTGATGAGATGATTTGTGAAGTCTAATTTCTCACATGTCACACTGAGCAGCAGTGAGCACAAGGTCCTCACTGATGAGGAAGCCTCCACACTCATGACCATTTTTGTTCTGGACGGACACCATGAACTGCATGGAACCTTCTGGAGCAAATTCCCCATTGATGATAATTCCTTGAACTATACAATGAAATCAGGTTGCTGTTTATCCATTTGTTTCAGAATCACAAATAAATTCATTTTCCTACCATGTGATGCAGCACAAATCAGAGCATGGAAAACCAGAAACTGTCCCAGAACCTTCATGGTGTCAGGATATCACACTTAAGCTTCAGATGGTGTCTGACAGATATTTATACATGCACCGCCCTCTGCTTTGATCAGAGGCCAATCATCATTTTTAGACCACATCCTTCATGCTGAATGGTTGCACGTTTGCAGCTTGTTTCATTTTTGTTTCTTCAGTATCAACAGAAAACAGTCTGTAGTTAGAAGAACCTTATCAGAGTTGACGACCTTGGGAGCATTTCAGGCAGTCAACTCAGGCAGGCTTCTACTTAGGCCACTCCCCTAGGGTGGGTCAGTTAATCAACTCACCTGTGCAGCATCGTATTTAAGTCCAGGTGTGTAAGTTGTTCATCCTTCTTTACTGCAGCACTGTGTTTGTCACCGGTTCTCCATGCTTGCTGTTGTCCTTCTCCATACAGATTTCCTCCCCCCGTTCTTATAGAATTGTTTGACCCTTTCTTATGGGGGGGGGGGGGCGTCCATCTCCTCCTTTACACAGCAGCACTGCATTCTTTGCAGATTCTCCATGCTCACTGTTCTCCTTATGTGTCATGATGTTGTTCTCCCCCCATTCCTTTTGGATTGTTGGATCGCCCTTCTTACGGGGGGGGCGTCTGTATCCCCGCGTCTGCCCCTCTTTTTTCCGTCTGACAGCTGTCCAGGCTCCCGGCCCATCTTCGGAGCCGCGGTTCTTGCGTCTTCTGCAGAGAAACGTCCTGCAGCATTCGGTTGTCTGTGGAGTTTGATCGGGAGATGTATTGACCTTCTTTAGTGCCGAAATAGACGGAATCTCTTGGTAAGCGGCATGCCGCCATCTTTCTTGGTCGTGTTGTTTTCCGGGTTGTGCTTCCTGCTCGACGCAGTCATCGGTGACCCTGGGACGTGCAGTTCTGTATAAAGAAGCATTGCGTTTCTTCAAAACCTGGTCCGGTTTCTGCTGTGTGGGCCATCATTCGGTGCTGGCTTTGTTGTGGTGGGTCTTTGTTTTGTTCTTTTCTTTTAAAGCTGTGTACATTTGATAGTTTAACTTGAATTTGGATTCATCAGTTTATAGAATTGTCTCTTCTGTGTGAGAGAAGGAAAATGAGATGACGAGCGTTCCCCTGGCCTTCAGGGACCTAAATTCTGCCCCGCTGCGTATGTGTCGGCTTGTACGTGGCCCTGTCTTCTCAAACTAACTGATGTTTTGTTGTTTTCTCTCCGGTTGGTTTAGGGATTAATGGTTGATTTCTGGGGGGGTTGTGACGGCCCTTCCCCGAGTCCCATTATTCTTTTTTTTTTCTTTTTTGAGTCAGCCCTAAGGTGGCCACTCACACGTTTTCAGGTTTGACGCTATTGTTTGAGAACTGTCGGTGCCTCGGTTCCTCCATTTTTATTTTTATTTTTTTTGCGTCAGCAGCCTTTTCCTCGTGATCCATCTGGTTTTTGTTTTGCGGTTGGCTGACCATGCCATCTCTATGATTTGTTCCACCGGACCTATGGCTGGGGGAGGCCGATTTTGTTGATGCTCTCTCTGTTCTGCCTCGTCATTCCTCCCTGTGGCGTCTTCTGGCTTAGGTGGGGTTTGAAGTGTTATGTATCAGTTTCCTTTCAGCTATTGTATCTGTCATGTTTTTACTTCATTTCTCAGAAGCCCTGTGCTAGACTTGGTGTAATCAAGTTTCAATGAGTTTTCTTACTTGAATTTACCAATATGTTAGCATCAGAATGGCATACACAATCTAAGATTAGATTTGAAAGAAAACTATATTGCCAGGTGGAAGCCTCAAAATTAGGATGTTCTTAAGCAGTTTTACGATATGCATGTAGCTCGAAATTTGATGTTACGTAGGCTCGTATCATAATGTGCCGGATGGAAGCATCGAAATTATAGTGTTAAGCTCATTCATAGTTCTCAGATAAAAGCTTTTAAATTATGAATGTCACTGAAGCTTTCATCATATTATGCCAGTGGAAGCTTCAGATTTATATGTTAAGTTGTGTCGTCTACAGCTTGGCGCTTGACGCTGTATTCGAGAGGGAGTGGCCCAACGGTCAAGGTACCGGGTCACACATAGCAGATCCACTAGATAGTGTGTTCTCTTCATGGCGCTGTACTCGAACGGGAGCGGCCCAACAGTCAATGGTCCCGGTCACACATAGCAGACTCAATAAATAGTATGTTCCCTTCGTGGCGCTGTACTCGAACGGGAGTGCCCAAAGGTCAATGGTGCATAGTCACACATAGCAGATTCACTAGACAGTGTGTTCCCTTCATGGCGCTGTACTCAAACGGGAGCGGCCAAACGATCAAAGGTGCCGGGTCACAGAAGCAGTCATACTAGTATGTCTGAATATGGAATAGCTCCGAAACAAACTCAATCTGGTTACACACTGATATATATTTGATTACTATCCAACCTTGATTAAATTGGTGTTGGGGCTAGTTATTACCCAAAAGTTGATAGAAATTTGTCCCATGGAATTGCACGGAGTCTTATGCCAAACTAAAGGAATGTGAAATGCCAACTAAAAGAATGTGTACTGCCAATTATAAAGGAATGAGAAATGGCAACTAAGAGGGATGTAAACTAAGAGGAATGGGAAATGTGAACTAAGAGGAATGGGAAATGCTAACTTAGTGGAATAAGAAATGCTTACTTAGAGGAATGGGAAAAGCTTACTTGGAGGAATACGAAATGCTTACTTGGAGGACTGCGAAATGCTAACTTGAAGGAATGCGGACTGCTAACTTATAGGAATGTGAAGGCTTTTTCTAAAGAATATTTTTATTGTTTTATTGTTTAACTTGTCCTGTCTGTGAAGAATAGTTAGAAACTGCCTTTAACTTTTATTACACTAATGGTTTAAACTTAATTCACTGGGCATGTATTGTCATCTCAAAATTATATTACATTTGAAGAAAGCACAGCNCTGAAAAGGGAACGAACCAACCTAATATTTTTATTAATACAGTCCTTTCTAGAAAACCCAGTTTCCTCACACTGTCCAACAGCTGGGCAGACAGATGAGACCTGAGGGCCTCTTGTTTTGGACATATTTTCCTTTAAAAACAGGGGTTATGAATCTTCTGACAAACCAGAGGTATGTATGAATAAACCCCTTTTGTAATCGAGGCAAAACTTTATTCATTTTAATCATATTTGTGCTGCACCGGACAAAAAAGGAAAGGAGGGAAGAAGGGAGAGGGATGTTAGAGAGGGGGGGATAGGAGGGTGATTATAGGAAGGGGGGGGGATAAAGCCATGAAGCAGCATAAAGCAACAATTTCTGCATGTTTATCATTACGTTGAGGTTCAGATGTAATACAAATCTCAAAGGGTGGGGCCTGTCTGCTAGCTGCAAAAAAGTTCACATGTCAACATGTACACAATACAGATAGTGTTCACACATGCATACTTATACCTTCAAACCAACTAGTGTGAAAGATTTCATTCATTCAATCACACAAACTATTAGTGCAAAGGTGAGCTAACACCTGTTCTCAATTGAGTGTTCATGTTCTTCTAAAATGGATAGTGGAATGTGAAAAGAAGGAAGGATAGTGCCCAGCCATCCCCACACCAAGACCCCCACCGCAGCAGCCGCGGCAGCCAGAACCCCCCAACGACACACGGCATCAGGCAGAAAACAACCGCCCTCCGGGCGATCACGTCCGCCACCCAGGTCAGGGCCAGCAAGACTGCCGCGAAGCCCCCTGAACCAGAGAGCAGGGAGGCATGGGGGGAAAGAAAGTGCCGCCCCAGCACATCCAGGAGAGCAGTCCCCCCGCCGCGCCAGGAGGGCCCAACGCAGGGCATGTCCACAGCCCCAGACGAGCACCTCATCACCACCCAGGAGTTCTGGGCATCCCCTGGCCCCAACCCCAGGTACGAGCCAGGACCCTCCCAAGGGAGACCCTCTCCGCGCTCCAAGCAGCCACCCACCCGGCCCACGAGGGGTGTTGTAAACATGGTCCGACCAGGCTCGGACACAGTTGGAAATTTGGCAAGGCCCAGCACCCAGGGACAAAGGCCAGAACGCATCCCACAGAGACACAGACACCCCCGGCTCAGGTGTGATGTGATCCCCGGCTTCTGGCCTTGCAAGAAGGCTCAGGGATTCCTCTCCCTGTGTGGAGAGAGGACCGCCGGGTCCAGGAAACAAGCACCCAGGTGACACGGCCGCTGTTGCCAAGGGTCCAGTACCCCCTACCGGGGATGGGGTAGGGGACAGATGGTCCAAGGTCCCACCTTCTTTGTGAAATGGGTGTGTGTGCATGTTTGTGAAGGTGTCTTTGTGTGTGTGTGTGCGCACGAGAAAAAGTTTCAAACAGGTTCAAACTGGTAAAACTGTTAATGTTCCACAGTAGTTAATTGTATACAGTGACTTTGTTAACTAAGGAATAGTAATATCTGGGAAACTTTTATTTTGCAACATTTATTTTGTAACTTGGGTTGAAAACCAGTGTTTAAGCTTTGTTTAGTTTAGGCCAAAAGCTTCCTGTGACGTCATTTCTGGGTGAGCCTTTTCCAGTGCTAGTCGTGTTTGACTGCTGTTCTCTTGTTTGGCATTAGCCTGACTACTATTGCTTACTACAAGGGTTATCTGGTTTAATATTCACATCTAGCACCTTTTAGTAGCGAATGCACTACTGTTAAACAGCTAGCTGTTCACTTTCTCATATTGCTAAATAAACCACTTCTCTTTACCTAAGCACCGCTAGTCTTAGCTTAGAACCTAGCATGGCCACCACTCCTTTCGCCTTTCCCCCTCTCTCCTGCTCTATGTGCCATATGTTTAGTGAGGATCCTGCCTCCTTTAGTGAAGATAGCGGTAGGTGTGTTAAGTGTAGTCTTGTGTTAGACTTGGAGGCCAGGCTAGAGCAGTTAGAAACGCGGCTCCGCACAGTGGAAGCTAAGCCGGCTAGCCAGGTTTTTACTCGTAGCGCGGGCCGCACTGCCAGGACTAACTTAGTTAGCACCCCAGCGTTTTCCCAGCAGCCGGGAGACACTCAGGGGTTTGCACCGGTTGGGAGGAAACATAGTGCTAAACTCGAAGACTTAGAGCACCCGAGACTCCACGTTAGTAATAGGTTCCCCCCCCTCAGCGACACACCTTCTGAACCCTCAACTCTGGTTATCGGCTCTTCTGAAGTTAGAAACGTGGAGCTCCCACCGGCTACAGTCAGGTGTAATCTGGGGCCAGAGTTGGTGACATCGAGGGGAACCTTAGGATGTTAGCTCAGAGTAAGTCTAGGTTCCGTCAAGTCGTGATTCACGCAGGCGGTAATGATGCCCGACGGAGACAATCAGAGGTGGTTAAGTTAAACGTAGCTTTGGTGTGTAAACTTGCTAAGAAGATGTCCGACACTGTAATTTTCTCTGGTCCCCTGCCGAACTTAGTCAATGATGAAATGTACAGCCACTTTTCATTATTTAACCGCTGGCTTTCTAGATGGTGCCCAGAAAACTGCGTTGTTTTTGTGGATAATGGAGCGCGTTTTAGAGGAAGCCCAGTCTCATGCGGAGAGATGCCGTCCATCCTATCCTATGTGCTGAAAGGCAAGTAAAAGGAGCGTGTCATAGAAACCTTACAGTGACAGACAGCAGTTCTCACAAGCAGAATTATGATGTCATTAAATGTGGTTTATTAAACATTTGATCCATTTCCTCCAAGTCCCTCTTAGTCAATTAGTTAATCACTGATAACAACCTTAGTCTTTTAGCCTTAACAGAAACTTGGCTCCAACAGGATGACTATGTTAGATTGAATGAAGGACCCCCCCCCCCCCACTTATGCAAACTACCAGAAATCCAGGATTTCAGGGAAAGGAGGGGGTTTGGCAGCAATATCACAGTCTAGCTTACTTCTCAGCCGTAAAGTTAAAAATTCTTATAATTAATTTGAAAGCATCATATTGTCTAAAAATCACCCAAACAGGAAAACTCGAAAACCTGTTTTATTCATAATTATTTACCCCCCCCCCCCCCCCCGGCCCATATTCAGAATTTTTAACTGAGTTTTCCGACTTCCTATCGACTATTGTCTTAGATTCTGATCCAAATATAATAATAGGGGATTTTAATATTCATGTTGATGACCCCAGTGACGGCTTTTGCAGCTTTATTAGAAGATGTTGGTTTCACCCAAAGTGTGAATGAACCCACTCACTGTCATAAGCACACCCTGGACCTTGTTTTAACCCATGGTATAGAGATCAGCCAGCTGAGTGTCCTTCCTCTTAACCCCATAATTTCTGATCACTTTATGATTACCTTCCAGTTTACAATAGAACATGCTACTGCTCCAGTGAATAAGAAACAGCCTAGAAGAACCTTAACTGACCGTTCTGTGTCTGAGTTCAAACACACAGTTCAGCCAGTACTTAGTGATATTCTGAGAAAATACTCTGAGACCAGCTCCGATAGCTTCAGTCCTAGTGTAAATGTCCACTTTGTTAATGATGCCTTACAAGCCCACAGGAGTACAGCGTATTTAACTTTTTTTTTTTTTTATCAGACACTGGTTTGTTTTATAAAACATACCGACATGTTTCGGTGGAATGCCTTCTACCTTCATCAGGTTCGTCATCGCGTGGTGTGTGACGTCTTTAAAAACACATGATTTGTGACTGAGGCGGAGTCACCTGTTAAACTTTGACAAGTGACTCCGCCCCTTGATGTCTGTTTTTTGCTGGAGGATGTTGCTCCAGGTGTGGGAGAGCAGGAAAGCCCCCTCATCCCTGTTCATGGAAGTATGGGCTTGCTTTCTTATCTCCACCGCCTCCATGATCCATCTGCGGTGTTTGTTGTCTTCAGTGCGTAAGACTTTGGCCTTTTCCCAGTCCATGATGTGGTTTTCCTGCTTACAGTGGTCCCTTATGGCTGATTTCATATTTTCTTGTACTTCCTGTTGTTGTCTTGCTCTTGTTAGTATTTTATTTGTTTCCTTTTCACATTCTTTTTTATGTTTCGTTTTTCTTGTGATGAAGGTGCGTCCTCGTTCTCCGATGTATGTTTTATTGCAGGTGTGACATGGGATTTCATAAATGACATTGCATTTCTTATTTTGTTCGATCTTGTCTTTTGGGTGAACAAGTATTTGCCTGAGTTTTTTATACGGTTTAACTGGGGTGCTTATGAGATGTTTTTTTTATGGCCCTTTGGATGCGTTCTGTGCCTAATAGTCTTGGAATGTTAATAAAAGACAAGTCCTGAAAATTATTATTCCTATTTGCCTATTTGACCCTAAACTACGACATCAGATGGCTGTCTACTGGCCAGCCAGCTGCCCGGATGCCAGCGTGACATGCAAAAGCTCTGCGGCGGAGCTAGGTGCTATGTCCGGAGAATCGATATGGTATAGCAAAGCAGCTAGATTGGGCATCCTAAATCTTATGATATTTTTCTTAAACTCATTGAGACAATAATAAATTGATCATTCCGGTTTTTCTTTTTCCTTTCTTGAACGAATGTGGGTCACAGAGACACGGAAGTTACAGCTAAAACCGGCTTTTGCGGCAGGACGGAGAGCATATCCGCGTTTATGAATGACTTATGACATGAATAATTATTTCGGTCACACAAATTAATTATTTCAAGGGAACAAAAAAGTATTTGTTTTTTTTTTCTCTTCTTTTAATTTGTCCTGTCCAACAGCTGGGCAGACAGATGAGAGCTGAGGGCCTCTTGTGTTGGACATATTTTACTTTAACAAGAGGGGTTATTAATCTTCAGACAAACCAAAGGTATGTCTGAATAAACCCCTTTTGTAATTGAGGCCAAACTTTATTAATTTCAATCATGTTTGAAAATCTTTGGTGTTGGACCGGACGGAAAAGGAAAGAGGGGAAGAAGAGAGAGGGAAGTTAGAGAGAGGGGGGGTAGGAGGGTGATAATAGAAGGGGAAGGGGGATAAGACCATGAAGCAGCATAAAGCAACAAGTTTACTGGTTTTTAATCATTATGGTAAGGTTCAAATGTAGTACATAAAGGGCGGGGCCTGTCCACACAAACACTCAAATGTTATAAACACACCTGCTAGCTGCAAAAATTTCCACCTGTCGACATGTACACAAAACAGATAGTGTTCACACGCATACTTATGCCTTAAAACCAACTAGTGAGAAATCTTTCAGTCATTCAATCATGCAAACTGTTAGTGCAAAGGTGAGCTAACACCTGTGCTCAGGTGAGTGTTTATGTTCTTCTAAAATGGATGGTGGAACGTGAAAAGACGGAGGGAGAGTGCCCAGCCATCCCCACCCCAAGAACCCCACCGCAGCAGCAGCGGCAGCCGGAATCCCCCCAACGCCACACGGGAACCGGTAGGGAACAACCGCCGCCCGGGGGACCAAGCCCGACACCCAGGCCAGGGCCAGCAGGACCGCCGCAAGGCCCCCAGAGCCAGACAGCAGGGAGGCACGGAGGGGATGAGAGCGCCGCCCCAGCCCAACCAGGAGAGCAGCCCCCCCCTGCCGACCAGCTGTTTCCACTTACCTCTTCATTTACTGCTGCCTTCTTAAGGAGCTCATGGATCTTCGCCAGATCGTTGTTCCTCCTATGCACTCCAAAAAAGAATTCATCGAGCCTTACCACTACTTATTTAAATGTGTCATTCCAACATAAATTAAAGCCCCAAGCGGCGTTGTATCGCCCGCAGACGCAACCCGCCTTCCACGCCCAACTCTACGCAACACCGCCGCCCTCACCGCCATCAAATTAAAAGCTAGTCAAGGCTGGATTTGCTAATAATGCTAACTATGCTAACTATGCTAATGTGGCTAAAAGTCTGAGAGAGTTGATTAGCGATCAGCATAATCAACTCTCTCAGAAAAACACATGACCTAAAATGCTAATTATGCTATCTATGCTAGCTATGCTAATGTGGCTAAAAGTGCTAGCATTGTGATCAGCATCTTCAACTAACTCAGAAAAAAACATTACCTAAAATGCTAATAATGCTTACTATGCTAGCAATGCTAATGTGGTTTAAAGTGCTAGCATAGCGAGCAGCATCATCAACTGACTCAGAAAAACACATTCCTCCATTGGTGAGAGCTATATGTCATAAGTTAGTAAAAAAACAAACATATTTTTTCAAAATGGAGGCTTTTGTGTTGATTTTATCTCCATAGCAACCATTTTATGTTTTGATCCCCTCGGGAGGACGAACAGATTGACATCAGTTTCGGACAAATCGATAAAAGTAAACTTTTTGTCATCCTTAGCAACAGGGGTTTTATGCTAACCACACCCACATTCCTTGTATGTCCATATCCAGTGTTTTTCAATGTATTCAGTTTCAGGCATTAATGCATGCATTCAAATTTCACAGTAGTCCATTGAAAAACATAGGAGTTTTAACAGTGCGCCACTTTGCGAGCTCGCCACGCGGACGCCGTTCAAAATCTACAACTTCTGATTGCAACATTTTGTTCAGGGTAGCTTGCCGTTGATGTCCAAAAAGTTTCTAGACTGAAAACCTGCTGAAAATTCCAACGACAAGTTTACGATTGAATCCAGTGGTAAAGGTGTTCTTTATAGAAAATTCAAGATGGCGGCCTTTTCCCAAGGTCAAAGGTCGACGAAACTCCAGAGCTTCTTTGGGATATCCCCGACACGCGTGTTTTGGTTTCGCGACTGTATTTTGAAGTACATTTTGTTCGACCCCATACGCGATTTTCGGCCCATTCATTTTTTTGACGGGATCGCTGGCCGTGATGTCATCGTCTTCGGGGGGG
>CM074490.1:22461764-22515078 GCA_037389245.1 Oryzias sinensis
GCCATAATATCTGAGCCCCCCTCCCCAACCCTCTCAGTGCCCTCCCCTCTCTGTGATGGGGAGGGAAAGCCCCAGAGGGTCCCAGCGAGCCAGCCCCCAGGTCTGTCCTACCCATGCACTCACGCACACATACTCACAATCATCTGGTTACCCTCCCCACCCCCCGCCGCCACGCAGTAACCCCTTTGGCTTTGACTGATTTTCTGCGATGAACTTTGAGAAATAGTCTTGCCTTGCCTTTTTAATGGAATTATTGTAATGCATTGCGGTGTGTCTAAATATTTGGTAATGTATGGTGAGTTTTGTTTTCCGCCAATGCCGTTCTGCCCTCCTTGTAAGCCTTTTTGTTTCCTAATATCTTCCGTTCTCCAAGGAGGTGGAGCTTTCTCCTTAACTGTTTGCAATTTTAATGGGACAACTTTGTCCAGAATTGTGGTGAGTTTATTATTAAAGTGTTGAATTGATGAGTCCATAGTTGGATATGAAAGAGATGGTGGCTGAT
The DNA here is from genome assembly GCA_037389245.1 of Oryzias sinensis. Taxonomy (NCBI): domain Eukaryota; kingdom Metazoa; phylum Chordata; class Actinopteri; order Beloniformes; family Adrianichthyidae; genus Oryzias; species Oryzias sinensis. Next base: position 22,462,267 of record CM074490.1, read on the forward strand.
TTTCCAAATATGAGATAAAGTTTGCAGCCACTTGAGGATTTAGACGGCGCCTTCTAATGATTCTCTCAGGGAGTTTCTCAATTATGCAGTCATGCACCTTAAAAAACAAACATGAATGGTCTGAAATTCCCACATCTACAACAGAAGTCACTGTGGCATTCAGGCCGTGAGTAATTATAAGATCCAGAGTGACCTCTGTTGTGGGTGGGCACGTTCGCATGCCGAACAAAGTCCATAACTGTTAAAATATTCACAAAATCACGGAGTTACATTTCAGTAGGGTCATCAATGTGTAAGTTAAAATCACCTAGAACCATTATTTCAATAAAATCCATGTATACTGAGGAAAACAGATCAGAGAAATCAGAAATAAAAGATGAATTATATTTAGGTCTATACACGATCAAACACAACATGATGGGATTATTAAATACAATGGCCTGATATTCAAAAGAAGAATATTCATTAAATATGATGTCTTTAAAACCAATACCTGCAGATAAAATGACAGCAGTCCCAACATACGGCTCCAACATACACCATACACACAAAAATTGTATGTGAATTTGCATATTTTCAATAGCTCCTAAACCATGTGACCCAAAGACCCAAATCAGGCGGTCTGGGAGCTATTGAAAAAAATTACCAAATTTCATATGCAAACCTCTGGAATTTTGATATAAAAATGCATATAAAATATTTAAAATATTTGATTACAAAACAAAGTGGCATAGGTTTCATATCTTTGGGCCGTGCGGTCTGGGAGCTATGGCAAAAAAATGACCAAATTTCATATGCAAACCTCTGGAATTTTTATATAAAAATTCATATAAATTTTGTATTATGTAAGATTACGAAACAAAGTAGTGTGTCTGATGTTGAGATGTCAGTAAAACAATTTCGAATAGGTTTCATCTGTTTAGGTGATATGTTTTGGGAGCTATTGAAAAGAATGAACAGATTTCAAATGCGAACTGCTAAAATTTTAATATAAAAATTAATATAAATTTATATTATGTATTATTGCAGATTAAAGTAGTGTGTCTGAAGTTGGTATGTCAATACCATAATTCGGCATGTGCTTCATCTGTTTGGGCCACGCACTTTGGGAGCTATTGAAAAAATGATTAGATATCATATGCGTACATCTGGAATGTTAATACAAAAATTCATATAAGATTTATATAATCTGGAATTGCTAAACCAATTGGTGTGTCTGATGTAGGTATGTCAGAACAAAAATTTGGCATAGGTTTCATGTTTTTATATCACATGGTTTGGGAGCTATTGAAAAAACTGAACAGTATTAATTTGCAAATTGAAGGAGTTTTTGTATAAAATTTCATATAATTTTTTTAATAAAATCTGTGTATGGTTTATGTTGGAGCCACAATTTGTTATATACAGTATTTGCAATCATAAGGTCACACGGTTTGGAAGCTATTCCAAAAGAAAACAAAAAACAGAATCTTTACTTCAAAACATTTTTCTTATCAAATATTGAGCATCTATGATTGCAAAACTTTTCCAATTAAAACATTAAAAAATAAATAAGATTATTTAAACACAACATGAGTAAATTTTTTATAGTAATTTTAACTTTAACTTTTCAAAGCATTTAGTCCTGGGGTTTGATCTAAAATCTTCTCCATCTCATGCACTTGTTAATTTGTTGACGGCCCCTAAAAGACCTCACTTGAGATCCGCGCTTAATGTCTGTCGAATATCCAACCTAAAACTAACTTCACCGTAGTCTACTCTGTCCGATCTTTTACACGTGCTGCCCCTATGTGTGTCCGTCGCTGTGATGTGTCACTGTCCGCGGTGCTTACGCCTGTTTGACAGAAATTATTGTTTGTCTTTGTGGGTCCGCTTTCTTTGCTCTCTTTTTTGTCTTTTGTGTCCTCTAGTTTATGTGCCTCATGGTAGTGCTAATGATAATAATGGACACATTCTTATTTAACTTTTTATCTTTAATAAAACTTGACACACTTCCCAAGCCTGAGAGAAGTGAATGTGGAGATGGATAGGTTGTCAGAATATGGAGAACTTCTCAGCAACTTAAACAAGGAGTTTGATATGCGCTTTGTGGACTTTAAGAAGAAAGCAGATGACATGGAGCTTTTTTCTCAGCCCTTTAGCGTGAGCCCCGACTCAGTTCCAGAGCATTTGCAGATGTAGTTGATTGAGTTTCGATGTGACACAGAGCTAAGAAGAACATTTGCATCACTACCCCTGTGGGACTTTTATCCACGTGTCAGTACAAAGATACCCACAGATGAGAAAAAATACACAAGTAATGCTATCTCTGTTTGGCAGCTCCTACATTTGTGAGCAAGCATTTAGTCTCATGAACCTGAACAAGATCAAACTCAGTGGGACCCTCACAGACTCACACTTGCAAGACATATTAACACTATTAGTGAGTAAGCTGCAGCCCAACATTCAGTCACTGATAAAATCAATAGACCAGCTCCATGTCTCTCATTAAGGATGGCAGTTTGCTGTTTTCCTTGGGAAAAAAGTTTGTTTTAACTTGTTCTTGTTTTTCAGTAAAATAATTCTAGTGAGGCCTTGCTGTTATATGTAAGGTTTGAAACAAGAATGTTAATTTTTGTGTGTTATCTTGATAAATACAGAATCAAAAATAAACAGTAAACCATATTCTTTGTTTTCTGCTTTTATTTAATGACGTGCAAAAAACGTATTGTATTTGGTCCATGGATCGGGATCACATTTAGATTTTGGCCCTTTGAGCAAAAAGGTTTGGGCACCCCTGCTTTAGACACTGAGAAAGCAGCTATCTGTCCAACTGAACTGCAGTCTCTGCTTCAGCTGCTGTTAGCTCTGAGCACGACTACACTAGCTAAGGTCTGCTGCCTGACTCTACTCCAGATACACCAGTTAAGTCCAAAGAAAAAAAAGCGGAAATGTATTTGACTAAGTTACAGAACAACATTCTGGATGCAATTAACATGTGGGCAGATAAGGCCTACTTTAAGCATTGAGGGCCTGAAGAAATCTCTGGTTCATCAGCTGTTTAAATAAAATGGATCTTTTTTTTTTCAACTTGTCTAGTCCAACAGCCTCTTGTGTTGGACATATTTTACTGTTACAATAGGGCAAGGGTCGGCAACCCGCGACTCAGGAGCCCTAGTGGCTCCCTGGAGCATATTCAAAACTGTTTGAAAATGTAAAAAGATGTGGAAAAGAAATATATTTTTTGTTTTAATATGGTTTCTGTAGGAGGAAAAACAAGGCACAAACATTCTTTACATTTTCCAATGCTGTAAGAATGTGTAGAATAAATATAAAGCCCAGCAGGTACGTCACTTACAGTGAAAAATTAGGAAGCCAAGCTGTTGATAAGTTGAGCTGTCAATCAACTAGCTACGCTGGAGAACTGTCCGTGACCCATATACCGTAAGACTCTGAACAGTTTCAGAGAGGAGGAGTCAGAAAGAGAAGCTGAGAGCTCAGTCTTCCTTCCAGCATACCAAGGGCATTACTTTTGAACACACACTACATTGAACATTGCACAGGGGTCATCAACCTCTCCCCCTCCCACACTCATGGTACAACATAAAGAAACAACATAACATGCAGAATAAACTAAGGTGGAAAAACAAAACCGCCATATGAAAAGAAACCTGGGCAAACAGAAACACTCATGCTGAGCCCTAATTAGATCTGGAGACCGCATCCCACAATCCCTTGCTGCTAACAGACCTAAAATAGACATGACCACCACTACTCTGTCAACGAAGATTTGCGTCATAGGCTGCGACACACGTTTCTACCAGCAGGGCTTTTTTTTTTTTTTTACTTTTAGCGGACCGCTAGGCAGGTGGCTGATGTAAATCGAACCACCGTCAGTTCCGTGCATTGCTTGATGAAATTGAAAGTGAATATTCCAATCTACTACACAACAAAGTCCGATGACTGTCCTGGGGTGACATTTTGCGTCACTTTGCCGTCTGTTTCGAACACGGGAAAACATTCCTGAAAAGCAAAGACCTGAACTACCCGCAACTGGAAGAAACTGAGTGGCTCGAAAAGCTACACTTTTTGGTGGATATGACTGTGACAAGCCACCTAAACGAGCTGAATGAAAGTCTCCAGGTGCCGCAAATGCTTGAAGGTGTTCTGTCATTCGAGCGCAAGCTGACTGTCTTTGCAGAGATGTACAGCGAAAGAAGAGGATGCTGCTGTGTTTTACCCTTGCACTGACTTGCTTGGCCTTTGCACAGAAATCAAACTTAACTGTATTAATTAGATTTTTTATACATTACCTTTTCAAAAGGTTGCTGTTTTCTTTTTGATAAGCTATGGTTGTAGCCACAGCTGCCTTGGGGCAGACTGACAGAGGCGTGGCTGCCTTTTCGCGCCTATGGCCCCTCTGACCATCACCGGGATCATACATGCACATTCACACACCAGTGGAGCCACACTGGAGGCAAGGAGGGTGAAGTGTCTTGCCCAAGGACACAACGGCATTTGGCTGGTGGGAGCGGGGAATCGAACCGCCAACTCTTCGATCATTGGACGACACGCTCAACCACCTGAGCCACTGTCGCCCCATTGATATGAATCAAGTCAAACTAGCACAACAGAGCAGTCACCTGACGCGTCGTTCTCCGCAGAATGTACTGCAGGGCAAATAAACATTTAATTGTTAATGCTCATTATGTATTTGTAGCAACTTAGTCATTCTGATAGTAGGCTAATATAGCTAATATAGATACATATTGCATGTGTTGCCTTCATTATAAGGCTTAAATAGGGCTTTTAACATTTTGCGTCTCCAGACATAGTTTTTTTCATCTCACCCCAGGGATTTCCGTCCAGTTGCCCTCACTTCTCACGTGATGAAGGTGCTGGAGAGGCTGGTGTTGGCTCAGGTGAGATTGTTGGAGAGCTCTTCTCTGGACCCCCTGCAGTGTGCCTACCGGCCACGCCTGGGGATGGATGATGCTGTCATCCATCTGCTGCAGCTCATTCACTCACACCTGGATGGTGGTGGAGGCATGGTGAGAATCCCCTTCTATGACTTCTCCAGTGCCTTTAACATCAACCAGCCTTCTTTACTGGGTGATAAGCTGAGGCTGATGGGTGCTGGTGCGTCCACCGTCTCCTGGATCACTGATTACCTGACAGACAGGCCACAGTTTGTCCGACTGGGCGGCGTCCTGTCTGACGTGGTGCTGAGTGGTGTAGGAGCCCCACAGGGCACTGTGCTCTCTCCATTTCTGTTCACCTTGTACAACTCAGATTTTCAGCACAACTCAGGATCATGTCACCTACAGAAATTCTCTGAAGACTCTGTGGTTGTGGGGTGTATAAGCGGTGGACGGGAGGAAGAGTACAGGAGGCTGGTGGCCGGATTTGTGGAGTGGGCTAGAGAGAATCACCTGCTGCTCAACGTGGACAAGACCAGGGAGATGGTGATCGACTTCCGAAGGAAAGGGACAGTCTTACAGCCCCTCTGCATCCTGGGCAAGGATGTGGAAGTGGTGGAGGAGTACAAATACCTGGGTGTGACTATCGACAGCAGACTGAGCTGGAGGAGCCACAGCACTGCTGTGCACAAGAAGGCCTGCAGCAGACTCTACTTCCTAAGGAAGCTGAGGTCTTTCAATGTGTGCAGCAAGATGCTGGGGATCTTCTACCAGTCTGTGGTGGCCAGCACGTTGTTCTCCTCCGTGGTCTGCTGGGGAAGCAGTATTGCAGTTAGTGACGCCAAGAGACTGAATAAGCTGATCAGGAAGGCGGGTTCTGTCATTGGCTGCTAACAGGAAACCTTTGAAACAGTGATGGAGAGGAGGTCACTGAACAGACTCCTTTCAATCATGGACAACCCAGACCATCCTCTCCACCCTGTTCTGGACAAACAGCGGAGCTCCTTCTCTAGGAGGCTCAGACAGCTCCGCTCCAAAACTGCCCGGTACCAGAAATCCTTCATACCCAATGCAATAACCCTGTACAATAACTCACAATGCAAAAGATAACCTTTGCACATTTTTTATTATCTATTTATTTAGTTTTTTTCTATTTTGCACATTTCTTTTGCACATCTTTTTACCTGCACTGTTCTGTAAATTCTCATTCATTCATTTTCCTAACCATTTTTCCCTTTCGGGGTCACGGGGCTGCCGGAGCCTATCCCAGCCACTTGTGGGCGCACTCGACAGGTCGCCAGTCTGTCGCAGGGTAGAATGTCCACAAACACACACCCATTCACTCTCAAACCTATGAACAATTTAGAGTGATCAATTAACCTATGAAGCATGTTTTTGGACAGTGGGAGGAAGCCGGAGACACTTCACCCAGAAATAGTTTGTGTGGATGACGTTTGTTCTACAGGTAAACAATGAAAGGGAAGGACGAAAGGATAAAACGTTAACTTAAACGTTAATCTTTGAATATTTAGCGGATGTGATGACAGAACGCACACAGAAATATCAACACCAACCAGGCTTACAAATGTTTCGAAATGTCGTGAGAGGATTCTGTCAGAAGCAGCAGCTGCGAAGAAACGGGTGTTAAAGACTAAAAGACGGTGCACTTCAGGAAATGCAGTCCCGCCATCCACAGATAAGGTATGGAGGCACATTTGTCTGATCTAATTAATGCAGCGTTAAACGTGATTTCTAGGTGGGTGTTTACAGACAGATCCAAGATCCTTCAGTCATACGTTAATGACAGGTTACCTCATCAGCTGTAGAGGGGGGGTCACGTGGGCAGGATTCTCAGACAGGTGTACCAGCCGCATAAATCAGCAAAGCTGTCAGGTAAACTGCAGCAGTTTGTCTCAGAATAACATTTATGAATGCTTCTTATTGACACTTATTAAGATCTGTGACTTTAGAGTGTCAGTGCACAGAAACATGACAGTAAATGACTGGATGTGCTCATCATCAGACACGTCCAGGTGTGTAACTAAAGGTGGCAAAGTCTGTAGTCTAAAAAAATTCTTAAAAAAAACATTTTAGTCTTTCAGGCAGAGGAGGAATACCAAAGTGTTTTAGAATGTATTTTTATAAGACTGAAATAATGTATTTTATTCAGAGTTTGGTGTTTTGACCCCTCCCTAATGAATTTCTGGTAGAACCCATTTTCTCCTCATTTTGTTGAACTCAACTTTTTCCTGAATGAAAGATGAACGGCAGCTGATGTTTTTCTGTCAGGGATTTTTATTTATTAATTTATTTCTGTCAGGGATTTCAATGGAGCTGGAGTCCAGTGCAGAGGAAGCTGCAAGCATGTACGAGCAGGAACTGGCGTCCCTACCTGTGCATCTTCCTCTGGATGCGATGCTGAGCAGCAATGTGGACAAAACTTTCCTGACATTACTCTTTTTGATATAGTTGTTAGGCATAAACAGACTTTTCCCAGATGCATTTTTTCCTTTAATAGATGTGACTGACAGGTACACTGAGTAAATGCGGAATGTAAACGTAACATTTGATTGAATGCGTGAAAAAGCCCATAAAGGAAAATCCACAACTGTTTCTTTGTTTCTGTTACTGAATAACATATTCATGTTAATTTTTCAATAAATATACTGCATTGCTATGAAACAAATTTGTTTATTTTGTTTATCCATTATTACAATCCTCACATCAGCATTCAGTTTTTTCATTGACAAACAAACATTTCTAAACAACAGCTTTGAAAATCAAACATCAACTTTGTTAATAAAGCTTTAAAACCTAAATTGGTAAACATGGAAAAACTCCTAAATGAAGCAAGACTAATATGAACATTTTAAACTGCAGTTTTGCTTAAAGGAACATTAAGTTGTTTGGAGTTGTCCAAGTGTTTGATGCGATTCCTCATAGATGTGATTTCCAGATCATCAGCCAGACGCTAAAGGCAGTAGTCATGGCTCGCCTTTCACTCCCCAATGCATCATTTACAACTAATCAGGCTTATGCAGCAGGTTAAAGACTTTTTTTAAAGGACCTGCAATTAAAAATTTTTTTTAGATATTAAGGTTAAACAATATTTAATGATTACATTGCACATAAATCATGGTGATTTGCCTGTATACTGCGCAGTGATATGAATGACTTCAGTCTTTTTTTTTATTCCCATGTACAGTGATCCCTTGCTATATCACGGTTTACTTTTCACGGTTTCGCTACTTCACGGATTTGGATTGTGCATTGTGTTCTGCATTCTGATTGGCTAAAAAGTCACTCAGCGAGTAGCTCAAGAATGGGACAATTTGATGAGCCGTTCATTACAGTTCTCCAACATAATCGATGGGGGCATGTCGGTGTATAAGGATCTTTAGCAAAGAAGAAAAAAGAGCGACAACAACTGCCTATCACTATGTTCCTCTCCCGAACAAACACACCTGCAGCTGCACCGCGGGCTTCAGAAGGAAAAAACGCTGCAGAGGATGCAGCGGCTCAGTATGAAGAGCAGTGAAAAAGAAGACCGGAGTCACTATCTGTCCCACTGTACTTTTTTATTTTTTTCATTATCATTTTAAATTTTCCTCCGTTTAATCCACTCGGGTCGCGGTGGGCGGGGCTAATCTCCGCAATTTAAAGCCTTCTGTTCTTATCGATGATTGAAATTATTATTTGACAGCACACTACAGAAGTTATTTGTTGAAAAAACGTTTCTAAAGTACTTTTATTTGTTAAAAAACAATTGATTTAGCCTGTTAAATGGTTTGTTCTTTCTTTTCAATGTATAATAGTGAATTTCATTGTACAATAATTGTAAAAAAATAAAGGTTTCTACTTCACGGGTTTTGCTTATCACGGGTTCTATTTGGAACGTAACCCCCGCGATAATCAAGGGATCACTGTATAGCTGCCATCTGTTCTTCTGCAGCACAAACCTTTCTGGAAATTCGCTTTGAGAAACTTCACCTGCAGAAATATCACATGTTAATTCAATTAAGTATTTTACAAACTTTTAAAGTTCATTTGTCAGTAGTTCATGTATATGCATCGTTCAAAAATATACAATGCACTTAGTTTAATATTATTTCCCATACTTGTTTACTGATTTCAATCTTAAAGTACATTTTAGCAACACTGACGCCATATAATTACCATAAATCACAGAATCAGGCTCGGAGCTTTTTCTCACCAAAAACACCGAAAACAGTAACGGCTCATGTGAAGAAAGTTCGTCTCCATAAAAAATTATCTTTTGATAGCAGCACTTTAATTTAACATCCACAAATTAACATCCTTAGACATGTGACTGACAAAAGAAAAGATCACAGAATTAATTCTTACCTGGAAAATGACGATAAATGACAGCATGAGCCTCGCAGCTATAGACATTAGCGCACAGCGTTCATCGTAAAAGTGCACCCAAACAACTTCCGGGTGATTCGTGGGTCAGGCGAATTCTTTTACGTCACTTCCGGTATTAACATTTATTAGCAGCTCTTGTTGCTGTTTTTTTAATTTTTTTTAACAAACTTTATTTTACATTTTTCAATTTGCAGACATTCACAGTCACTTGCACAATAAACAATTGTTAATATCAAACACACATATAAGACTGAAAAAACAAAAAATAGTAATATTTTTAACAATGTGTGTATCTCTTTGTTTTTTTTTTTGTTTGTTTTTTTTGTTTTTTTTATAGATGCCCATATACAAACCAAGTTAGGGTGAACAAACGTTATAAATGCACATATAGAAAAAAAAAGAAATAAAAATGAAATAATAGGCAAAGGCAAGGCAAAAACAATTCAAAATAATAATACTTTTGATATATTTTGATAAATGACTGTAGTTTTCTTGTTTTTGTTAGGAATGCATTCAAGACACTTATAATAATCAGGAAAATAATTCAAAAAAATACTAAATAAAGGGCATGTATTTTTCCATTTACACAAATGAATGAAATGTTTGCATAAAATAATAACAACATTAATGACATCAGAAATTCCCGGGTCCAGATTTTCCATATAGAAAAGAACATCACATAAGGAAAAAAAGGGAATACTTAAAATTTTGAATGACAACCAATTGTGTATATCAGACCAAAATATTTTAACCTGGTTGCAACACTAAAACAGATGTTGTAATGTTTCAGTTTCAGATGAACAGAATATGCAGAGTTCCGATTCAAATTTGAATCTTTTATGTAAAAAATCTCCAACAGGGTAAATTTTAGATATTATTTTAAAATGCGTTTCTTTAATTTTAGGTGGAAGTGGGTACTTTGTGTATAAAGAAAAAGATTTGTTCATTTGAGTGTTTTCTAAATTGCATCTATTGTTTATACTATAGTTGCAGAAAATTAATTGTTTAAAGGTTAGAGTTATTAATTTATTGTTGCATTTTTTATCTTTTAGGGGAATATTATTAATATTCAGCTCCGGAAATTGTGGTTTGATATCATTGTGTTGTAATATGTTATATATGAGATTAAGTAGAGGTATGGGAATTGCTTTACAGACTTTGTTATAACAGTTACTAGAAACCTTAATCTTGTATTTGGTTACAAACTCATAGTATGATAACAGCCTTCCATCAGTACGCATCAAGTCATGGACAAAATACACACCATTATCATAACATTCAGACTTAAACAAGGATTTCTTGTTTACAGTTATAAATCTGTTGTTCCACAAAACAGTGTTATGAGGGGAGAAGTTATGGTTGAAAAGCATCTTCCCAAATTCTAGGGCTTGTTTGTAAAAGTTTGATCGTTTTATTGGTATTTTTGATGTATTATAATCACACTTCAGCAAAAACTCCAGTCCCCCGACCTTACCGAAGAGTTTGTTTGGGATATGATACCACATAGAGGGTCAGGCGAAATGTAAAAAAAAGAATTTAAAAGCTCATTAACAGTTTGCTCCATTTTTGATTTAAAATTAAAATGGGAATTACATGGATTAATATGGCACATTGTTGTTTGGACGATAAAATCCAGCATCGCTTCATTTAAAATACTTTTCAGTTCAAATGATTGACAAACATCATCATCCAAACAGCGTTGGCCCATACTACCTGCCTCTTCCAGTTTGGAAATGTTTTTCATTTTTGAAGATTTTGTTTTCTGGAAATTAATTCTGTCTTCTGAAATGTCTTTCATTTTTCAATATTTCATTTTGTTTTCTGAAATGTTTTAATTTTTTAATATTTCATTTTGTTTTCTGGAAATTAATTTTGTTTTCTGAAATGTTTTTCATTTTTTAATATTTCATTTTGTTTTTTGAAATGTTTTCATTTTTTAGTTCATATTATTTTCTGGAAGTTAATTTTGTTTTCTGAAATGTTTTAATTTTTTTTCTTCTGGAAATTAATTTCCTTTTCTGAAATGTTTTTTGTTTTGTTTTGTTTTTTTTAAGTTTTGGTTTCTGAAACTTGGTTTTGTTTTCTAAAATGTAATACTGCTTTTTAGATTGTTGTTGTGATCCTAAAAATGTTTTTGTATCGAGTGATTTGTTGAATGGTTTGCACTTCAGGGCCACCGTAGGTCAAAGATGTTCTGGAGAAACGGTCTATATTCCACCAACATGAGATGCTCTACTGAAATTTAGAGGAAGGCAGTGAAATAACAGTGCATCCTGTCCTGTTATCTATTCTATTTATCTATCTATTTGGAAACCATGACAGCAGTCCACATGTGACGGTCTAAAGTTACTTACTCGGAGGCTTTCACAGATCAAAACGGCTTCATTTTCGATAATAGGCGACAAAATACAAAAAGTTTATTCATCAACTACAGACTGTTTTCTGTTGATACTGAAGATATTCATCACATGATGAAAAATGAAACAAGCTGCAAACACTCAATCATTCAGCATAAAGGATGTGGTCTGACGTGGAGATCAGATAAATGATGATCTGATCAAAGCAGAGGGCGGCACATGTATAAATATCTGTCAGGCAGAGACTCTCTGAAGCTTAAGTGTGATTTCCTGAAACCATGAAGGTTCTGGGACAGTTTCTGCTTTTCCACGCTCTGATTTGTGCTGCATCACATGGTAAGAAAATTAATTTATTTGTAATTCTCCAACAAATGGATAAACAGCAACCTGATTTCATTGTACAGTTCAAGGAAGTGTCATCGTCAATGGGGAACTTGCTCCAGAAGGTTCCATGCAGTTCATGGTGTCCGTCCAGAACAAAAATGGTCACGTGTGTGGAGGCTTCCTCATCAGCGAGGACTTTGTGGTCACTGCTGCTCACTGTGACATGTGAGGAATTAGACTTCACAAAATATCTCATCAAGGCCTTTCAATCAGTTTTTGACTTATAAAAGTATGAATAACTGTCTAATTCCTAATCCTTCAGTGGTCTGACGCACGTCATTCTGGGAGGACACAACTGGAAGAACAGCAATGTCAAGAAAATTGAAATAAGCAACCAATGCAAGTACAAAAATTACAGTGATGCTCAATATGGTTCCGACATAATGCTCCTTAAAGTAAGTATACGTTTAGGTAATCCAGAGGGTCTGCTGTTAATAACATGCTTATGGTTTTAAGCTTTTCTTATTTCTGCTTGCTGGCCCCACCTGTGCTATGGATTCTTCCAATTGAATTATCACTGAACGCTTTTCACCATCTGAGCTAAAACCGAAAATGTCTGTGTTGCAGTTGGCCGAAAAAGCTCCCAAGGGAGAGAACATTAAAACAATTCCACTGGCAGAAAATGACATGAACTTGAGTGTAAATCAGGAGTGCTCTGTGGCTGGATGGGGGAAGACGGTGAGCACTGGCGGTCTTGTGGGTGACCTGAGGGTGGTGAATGTGTCCATCATAGATCACAATGACTGTCAGCAGAGCTGGGGCGGCCTTCCCCCCAATGTGATCTGTGCAGGTGGAAAGTATACAGTCAAAGGATTCTGTCAGGTTGGTTTTCTCAGTAAAACAGTTAGTAAATTTGGTAGATTAATGATGGGTTGAGTGTTTAATGATGTCTGCTCTTTACAGGGGGATTCTGGTGGTCCTCTGGTGTGCAACGGCAAAGCTGTTGGCATTGTCTCTTTTAACAAAAACAACAACTGCAACTACCCTGATGTGCCCAACGTCTACACGGACATCAGAGAATATGTTGACTGGATCAAATACATCACCATAGTAAACTCGTGCCCCATGTGAAAGTTTTTTCCAAAGATTTTTGATCATTTTAGCCAATAAAATAGTAAAAAAATGATTTTACTGTTTGTAAGTCATTCCAAGTATCAGCTGTTTGATGTACTAATGATTTTTAACAGTTGTAGACATGGAGTCCACATTTAAAAAGATTAAAAACGAAGATGCACAAAACCTGACTTTTCTTTTTTAATTGTTTAAGAATAAAAAACTTCCTGCAGAAAACAAAACCGTTTTTTTTCCAAACCCTAACCGGATCAGAACCACTGTCGTCTGGGGTGCAATGGAACCACGGCTGCTATAAAGTTTTTCTTTCTTTCTCTCACTGGAACTTCCCTGTTCTCCAAACGCGGATCAGGACTCGATCTTCATGACGTCCCACAAGTGTCTCTTTGGCCTTTCTGGAAATATTCAGAAAAATTCTCGGGAACACATTTGTAAAAGAGCCTCATGTCAATAAATCTGTTGACAAAGTCAGTCCCTTTCACTGTGACCCCTCCAGAACCCACAAGAAGATACACAACCTGCTCTGTGTTTCCTCACACTCAGGAAGGAGGTCTTCACAGTGACATTTTAATGACGTAAAACAAAACTCTGGAGGAAGATAACTTACTGTAGGGGGAAATTTCTAAAATAAAGCCAGCGTTTGCACTCACCAGACTTCTCTGATAGTCAGATAAACTTGTCAGACTCCTGAAAAACGGGTTAAAGTCTGAGGCTGAGCATCAACCCCCAGAAAAAAACTGCTTACTGTGATAGTTTTGTTGCTTTCGTCTACTGTAATATGAAGGTAAAAATGTGTCTAAATGGACGAGCTTGTAGATTTGATAATAGAATAAAATAGAATGTGAGAACTTGTGCTGATCTGCATCTGTGTGTATAATAATAATAATAATAATAATAAATTTTATTTAGAATGCGCTTTACATTTTAGATAAAATCTCAAAGCGCTACAATGGAGGCAGAAATAAAAATGATTTACAATAAAAACAAGGTAAGACAAAAATAAAACAACAATGAAAGTACTAAAAAGCATTATTAAAAAGGAAAGTTTTTAAGCCTTTTTTGAATGTGCCAAGGCTTTGTGGGGCTCTGAGGGATTGTGGAAGATTGTTCCAGAGTCGAGGGGCAGCAGCCTGAAAGGCTCTGTCTCCCATAGTGGTTAGCCTGGTCCTTGGCTGATGAAGGCAGTGTGTGAAATTGGAACGGAGGAGTCGTGAAGTGGCTTGCGGGAAAAGGAGCTCACTGAGGTAGGCAGGGGCAGTTCCATGGACACATTGGTAGGTGAGGAAACTGAGTTTGCATTGAATTCTGGAACGAATGGGTAACCAGTGAAGTGACTGAAGGACAGTAGTGATGTGGTCAAATTTGCGTTTCCTTGTCAGGACCCTAGCAGCGCAGTTTTGGATGTGCTGGAGCTTTTCCAGGCTCCTGCCAGGAATCCCAACAAGGAGATCATTGCAGTAGTCTAGTCTGGAGGAGATAAAAACATGGATTAGTTTTTCTGCATCAGACTGGGTGAGTGAGGGGCGGAGCTTTGCAATGTTTTTCAGATGGAAAAAAGAGACTAAAAATAAATTAAATTAATTTTTAAATTAAAAAATGTAAAAATCTTTTGCCGCAAAGTCTGACAAACAAAATCAGAAATGATAAATTCCCATTTGCCTGTGTTTACTTCATGTCTCGATAACTTCTAGAAAACGTTCAAATGTGACGGCAAGTATCTCAATCATTTTGTATTAATACAGAGTGAACTACAAATGCATTTTAAAAAATGAACAAATAAAAGTTTTTTTTTTGCTTTTTAATTAAAATTGGTCTCTTCCAGCTGTAAATACAGACAGCAGCAAGACAGCTGCCAAGTGATCGTCAACAGGTGCAAGCTCGGTGAAAACATCTACATTTATATGAGCTGGTAATGAAGACTCGTCAGCAGATTCATGCCACATTATTGGAATATTCCATCTTTTTTGTATTTTTTTTTTTAATGTTAAGACATATGATTCATTATAAAGGTTCTCAATAGTTCTGAAGACACAAACCTCTTGTCACCAAACTTTCTGTACTGACTAATCATGACCAATTATCCAACTACAACAAAGATGTCATAAATTCCCTTTGTTTGTTTTTTTGAAGAGTTTTTTCAAATTTAAATATGGATCATATTTGGTCAAAATTGCTGAATAAAGATACTGAAGCTAACAAAATAATTTTCTGACACAATCTTTTCTGTAGTAGGACAATAGGCCCATAAATGCAGATGGGAGCATTGATGTCATCAGGTCACCTGAGCAAAGTTAGCTGGCAGCTTAAAGATGAGACGACCCTTCATATGTCGCTTAGTGGAGAACTCCTTAACGTGGCGTTTCCCTTTGACCTCTGGCTCTTTTATCATCCTGAAGAAGTTCATGTTCTTTTATTTTTTGCATCACCGCAGCAGGTGACCTTCATCCATTTCACTCCTGTAGTTTGATTCACGACTTTGACATCTTTCAATTTGTTTGTGTCTTACTTTCTATTCTTTGAACTAAGTAAAGGTAATACTCATTTTTCTATTCCGTTTAGTCCCTTTCTGGGTCACGGGGATGCCGGACCCTATCCCGGCCACTTGTGGGCGAAAGCAGGGGGCACACTGGACAGGTCGCCAGTCTGTCGCAGGGTAGAATGTCCACAATCACACATTCATTCCCTCTCACACCTATGGACAATTTAGAGTTTTGTACATGCTCCTATGATGCTCCTATGAACATGCTCCTATGAAGCATGTTTTTGGACGGTGGGAGGAAGCCGGATATCCCGGAGAGAACCCACGCATGCATGTGGAGAACGTGCAAACTCCACACAGAAAGGTTCCCATTGATGTTGTGTTTTTCATGTCCCCCAGCTGGGACTTGGACCGGAGCCTTTCTTGCTGTGAGGCAAGAGCGCTAACCGCTGCGCCACCGTGCAGCCCAAAGGTAATACAAAATGTGCACTCTACAAACAAAACAAGGATCACAAGATATTTGGAGAATTTGCTTGACCTTTGACCTCAGAAGTCTACAAGTGTAACCCAGGAGTACTTTGTGGCAGGCTGTGTCCCCAAATGGAGACTAGATTTGGTAGTAGTAAAAGTGAGCGACCTTGGGAGCATTTCGGGCAGGAAACTCAGGCAGGCTTTACTTAGGCCACTCCCCTAGGGCGGGTCAGTTAATCAACTCACCTGTGCAGCATCCTATTTAAATCCAGGTGTGTCAGTTGTTCATCCTTCTTTACTGCAGCACTGCATTTCTTCAACACCAGGACAAAAAACCACGGCGAGGCCTCGTTTAGAAACTACGGGCCTCGTCTGTGGAATAGTCTGCCTGAAGATGTGAGGGCTTCATCAACTGTGGAGGTTTTTAAAAAGAAACTAAAGACACACCTTTTTAAATTAGCTTTTAATTAGATTTTATGCCTTTTTATGTTTTATGATGTTTTACTACATCATTTTTAGCATTTTATTTGTTTAATCCACTATTCTATTCTTATATTTTATGATATTTTATCAGATATATATTTGTTCTTCATTCTTTTTACGTATTATGATGTTTTATTACATCATTTTTAGCATTTTACTTGTTCAATCTACTATTTTCTATTCTTATATTTTCTGATATTTTATCACATATATATTTATTCTTCATTCTTTTTTACGTTTTATGATGTTTTTGCACATCATTTTATTTGCTTAATCAAGATTTATGATATTTTACCACATATTCTTTTTATTTCAAATTATACTGTTTTCGATTGTTTTCTCACCCTCGGCTGGGGTGTTTGGGTCTATACTGACACCCCTGCCGAGAGGACAGGGCGGACGGCGCTTTCTGGATTCTCTTTATTCTGGTTTCTCTTAATTCTGGTTTCTCTTAATTCTGGTTTCTCTTTATTTTAATCACTTATTTATTATCCACTGGTGTTTGACATTGTGTATTTTATCGGCGGGGCTAATTGAATGTATTTTATTGCATTTGTTTTTGTTTTTATGTACAGCACCTTGAGCTGTCTTCTTGTAATGAAAGGTGCTATATAAATAAAATTAATTTAATTTAATTTAACACCTGGTCTGGTTTCTGCTGTGTGGGCCCTCATTCGGTGCTGGCTTTGTTGTGGTGGCTCTTTGTTTTGTTTCTTTTCTGTTGAAGCTGAGCACATTTACTAGTTTAACCTGCATTTGGATTGGTCAGTTTATGGACTTGTCTCTTCTGTGAGTGTAACAAAGTGGCATTTGTTAACAGCCATATCAAGTCAGTAACATCAGTGGCATTTTACCATCTGAAAAACATTGCCAAAATCAAAAACATAGTGTCAAAGCCAGACCTGGAGATACTTATTCATGCATTTGTCTCCAGTAGGTTAGACTACTGTAACGGCCTGCTCACCGGCCTCTCCAAACGAGCTGTTAAACAGCTTCAGTATATCCAGAATGCTGCTGCTCGAGTCCTGACCAGAACCAGGAAGTATGATCGCATTATTCCTGTGCTCAGGGGCCTGTTTCAGAAAGGAGGTTCGACCAACTCTGAGGTTGAACTTGAACTCTGAGTTGGTCAATCGGGAGATTAACAACTCTGAGTTTTCTGTTTCAGAGAAGCTGATCCGATTTAGATCAATCAACTCTGAGTGGACTGATTCGGAGGTGAGCGTGCGCACCGCGTCTATAAGAAGCCATTATCAATGGAGCGCAGATATCACGAGTCACCATGGCAACCGTGAAAAAAAGAGGTCTGCGTATTTTTCTCCAGCTGAACTTGACGTGCTGCTGCAGAGTTACAGTGAATTTGAGCACATATTACGGAAGAAAAGCAACACAGCTACATCTGCAAAACAGAGACAGTTAGCGTGGGAAAACATAGCTGCTCAAGTTAATGCCTAAGTTTGCATTTAAATCATTGTTATAAAATATTGGCTGTAATAACTTTTTAAATAGCGTAAGGAGTGAAATAAAAATGGCGATATTTAGGTGTACTTTTGAAGTGTCATTCCTGGTGTAAATGCATGAAATGCTGCATAGTGTACAGAACCAATCTGGGGGAAAATGCATTTAACGTCAGTAATGTTTAGAGGACTTTTTTGTTAACCTTCCCTTCTTGCAAAAGTTGGTCATTTTAATACTAATACATGCAATTGTGTTTTTAAAAGTGAACTTTTTTCTACTGTTGAACCTTTCGCTGCGCGAAGACTTCTCCTTTCTTTTCTCTCGTCTTTCCGACCGTGGTCAGAAGCGCAGGGGAGATTTCCTTCAGGGCCGAAGGGAATTCTCCTTCGGGGTTCACTTCCCTTTCGAAACCCTCAACCTCCAGAGCGGATTAAGAATGACTCCAAAACAGTTATTCTGGGAATGACACCTTCTCTTTATTTAACTAAGTGCTCCGTCCTCCGAACACACAATATATACCACGCACACACCTCCGCTCCGCGCTCACCCCCCCCCCCCATCTGCACCTGCAATCGCCCCTCCCCTTGTCTCTCACTGCAACACTACCCTTGTATTGATCAAGTGGTATAGGTTTATATTGGATTAAGAAAGTAAGCAGTGCTAGAGAATTGTGTTTCCAAAAAGTAATTGTTACATTAATCTAATCCAATGTCCCTGATTTCATTTTCACGTAGATGCAATCCTGCAGGAATTAAAAGAACATGGCAGCAGCTAAAAGTGAAAAAAAAATCGAGTCTTCTCAAAATCCTCGTACGAGGTAAATATAATTCTCTATGAATTAATGCAGCCTCCTCGTCTATTGGGTCCTCCAAGACCGTCTCTGTGTGACGGAAATGTGGGCAATGAAGGTTAAAATGAAAAATACCGCTTCGTCTTTAAAAAGGGGAGGGGACCGGCAGAAACTTTGAGTTTGGAGAATAAAACCTGCTCCCGACCAGGTTAGGTTCACAGCGTAAGTAACCATGGATACGGACTCAGAGTATAAGTTACCTCTCTTTCAGAAACGGGTTTGACTTACTCTGCTTTCTGTGGTTTAACAAACCTCCCATTCTGAAACGGAAAACCCAGGGTTTCCCTGATTTCAGGGTTAACGCACTCAGAGTTTACACTTAACCTCCTTTCTGAAACAGGCCCCAGGTCTCTGCACTGGCTCCCTGTACCTCAAAGAATAGACTTCAAAGCAGCTCTGCTTGTGTACAAGTCTCTCCATGGCCGAGCACCAAAGTACATCTCTGACATGTTAGTGCCATATGAACCATCTCGTACTCTGAGGACCTCAGGGACCGGCCTCCTGTTGATTCCCAGAGTCAGAACTAAACAAGGGGAATCAGCGTTTCAATATTCTGCAGCTAAAATCTGGAACAGCCTCCCTGAAGTCGTAAGACAAGCCTCTTCTGTGTTCATGTTCAAATCTAGACTTAAAACATTTCTGTTTAGCAGTGTATATGACTGAAAGGTCCTATCTGCACTTTTCTTTCCTTTCCTTCCTTTTTAAATCAATTTTCAATTTTTTTTCTTTTTTTTTAAGTAAATTTTACGTTGATTATTTCTATGATGTATTGTGATTTTAATGCATTTTTCTGTTTTGTGAAGCACCTTGAATTACTTTGTGTACGCATTGTGCTATACAAAAAACTTGCCTTGCCTTGTGTCCGCTCAATTTTACCTGTTTTTCTGCTCCCCTGCTACCTCACCAGGGCATGTTTGGACAAATGTTTGTTAAGATGCTTGCCAGCCATTTTGAATGTTCAGCTGAAACCATTTTGAAATGGGTGTTCAGCTGTTAACCCAGCATCCCTTCGGTAATGGTTTGATCCAATTGGGGCAAGGCTATATAAGCAGAGGTGTTTGCTCAGTATGGGGAGTTGTTATTGAGAACACGTTGGACTGTGAATAAGTAGGTAAATAAATAAATAAAACAAAACAAAACTGTTGACTCCAAACAACCGAGACCCAGACTGGTCACTTTAGCATGGCCGCTTCTGGGGCCTGTTTCAGAAAGGAGGTTAAGTGTAAACTCTGAGTGCGTTAACCCTGAAATCAGGGAAACCCTGGGTTTTCTGTTTCAGAATGGGAGGTTTGTTAAACCAGAGAAAGCAGAGTAAGTCAAACCCGTTTCTGAAAGAGAGGTAACTTTTACTCTGAGTCAGTATCCATGGTTACTTATGCTGTGAACCTAACCTGGTCGGGAGCAGGTTTTATTCTCCAAACTCGAAGTTTCTGCCGGTCCCCTCCCCTTTTTAAAGACGAACGACGTATTTTTCGCTTTAACCTTCATTGCCCACATTTCCGTCACACAGAGACGGTCTAAGTGACAAGAATGGCTTGTCCTTCTTTTAGCTGCTGCCATGTTCTTTTAATTCCTGCAGGATTGCATCTACATGAAAATGAAATCAGGGACATTGAATTAGATTAATGTAACAATTACTTTTTGGAAACACAATTTTCTAGCACTGCTTACTTTCTTAATCCCATATAAACCTATACCACTTGATCAATACAAGGGTAGTGTTGCAGTGTGTGTGTGCTGAGCGGGGTGCGATCCACGAGAGACAAGGGGAGGGGCGATTGCAGGTGCAGATGGGGGGGGGGGACGGAGCAGAGGTGTGTGCGTGGTATATATTGTGTGTTCGGAGGACGGAGCACTTAGTTAAATAAAGGGAAGGTGTCATTCCCGCTCTGGAGGTTGAGGGTTTCCAACGGGAAGTGAACCCCGAAGGAGAATTCCCTTCGGCCCTGAAGGAAATCTCCCCTGCGCGTCGGAAAGACGAGAGAAAAGAAAGGAGAAGTCTTCGCGCAGCGAAAGGTTCAACAGTAGACAAAAGTTCACTTTTAAAAACACAATTGCATGTATTAATATTAAACTGACCAACGTTTGCAAGAGGGGGAGTTAACAAAAAAGTCCTCTAAACATTACCGACGTTAAAGTCATTTTCCCCCAGATTGGTTCTGTACACTATGCAGCATTTCATACATTTACACCAGGAATGACACTTCAAAAGTATTCCTAAATATCCCCATTTTTTATTTCACTCCTTACGCTATTTAAAAAGTTGTTACAGCCAATATTTTATAACAATGATTTAAATGCAAACTTAGGCATTAACTTGAGCAGCTATGTTTTCCACGCTAACTGTCTCTGTTTTGCAGATGCAGCGGTGTTGCTTTTCTTCCGTAATATGTGCTCAAATTCACTGTAACTCTGCAGCAGCAAGTCAAGTTCAGCTGGAGAAAAATACGCAGACCTCTTTTTTTCACGGTTGCCATGGTGACTCGTGATATCTGCGCTCCATTGATAATGGCTTCTTATAGACGTGGTGCGCACGCTCACCTCCGAATCAGTCCACTCAGAGTTGATTGATCTAAATCGGATCAGCTTCTCTGAAACAGAAAACTCAGAGTTGTTAATCTCCCGATTGACCAACTCAGAGTTCAAGTTCAACCTCAGAGTTGGTCGAACCTCCTTTCTGAAACAGGCCCCTGCTGTTCTGTCACAGTGAGATAAAAACATAAATAAATAAATAGTTAAAAAAAAAAAGTTGAGTCAGCCCTAAGGTGGCCTCTCACACGTTTTTAGGTTTGACGCGATTGTGTGAGAACTGTCGGCGCCTCGGTTCCTCCATTTTGTGTGTGTGTGTGTGGGAGGGGGGGTCATCAGCATCTTCTTCCTCGTGATCCATCCAGTTTTTGTTTTGCTCTTTGGCTGACCTTGCCATCTCTATGATTTATTCCACCGGACGCAGTGCATGGCTGGGGGAGGCTTATTTTGCTGATGCTCCCTCTGTTCTGCCTCTCCATTCCTCCCGGTGGCGTCTTCTGGCTTAGGTGGGTTTTGAAGTGTTATGTGTCAGTTTCCTTCGGCTGTTGTGTATGTCATGTTTTTGACTTCAATTCTCAGAAGCCCTGTGCTGGACTTAGTGTAATTCTATTGGGCCCCCTTTGTTTTGCATTTTTTAAAATGTTTCTCTGTTCTATTTTCCTCGTCACCAGTCTTTTGCGACTCGTAGGATAAGGGATTAAGCCAGGATATCTTTGTGATCCTGGCTCAATTGATCCCCAATCCGGTTGCACTAAAGCTGGATAGGGGGCAGGAGGATATGTTATGGTATAAATTACCGTGGAGATTTATTCTGTGGAGCTAGCCTGCTCCAGACCGGGCTAAATTCCAGGATCTATTTAATCTCATCCCTAATGTCAGTCAGCAGTCGCCACAAATGGAAACCAATAGTTATTTCACTGCTCACTATACATTGTTATCACATATAACTAGACCCACTGTCATTATTTAAATGTTAGGGATCATTAATTTCAATCATTTTGGATAAATAATGTTTAAGACGATGTTGCTATCATTAGACTATAAGGCTATATGTAAAATGATAGAATATTAGGGCCACAGAGGGAAAAAAAAGACAAGTCATAATATTGTAACCAGTTGTTTTAACGGAGGACAGTTGTTAAAATGACAGATGTGGGGCATTTCGTGAAATTATACTTCAGTGTGGTTTCATAAACGAAGACATGCTGATGTGCCAGAATATGAAGTATCACATTGTCATAACTATCAAAACTGTAAAAAGAATATGTTGCTTTTCTGCAGAAAGAACCAGTCTCATATATTTATGACTTTATCCTTTGTCCTCAGTGGGGCCCTAGTACTCTGTCATATAAACAAATACACATTCCATATGAATATAAAAGCACAATGTGTAACATTATGTTCCTTTATTGAATAAGGACAAAAAAAAGCAGGTAAACTACACTCACACTTTGAATGAACACAAAAAAATTATGGAAATGATTTCCACATGATTAGATAGCGTTACTTGAACAAAAATGATTCATATTGGTCCTACTTAATGTACTTAGGTTCAAACTAATAAATTTAAGTTGATTCAATCTAAATACTGCAGTTGGACCCAACTTTAAATTAATATTGTTGCTCACTCTCAAAAGATAAAAGTTGATCCAACTTAATTGAATCACTTCAATTGGTCACACCTCATTAAATTCAGTTTATTCAACTTAAATTGGTATGACTACCCAACACAATTTATGTTGATCTAACTTAAATTGTTAGTTTTTGGTTTAATTTTATTTATACATCTGACATTGATAATGCTTCCCATAATTACATCCAATGGGACTTTTCATTTTTACATCAAAGTCATGAATTAAGCAGCAAAGTCCCACATCACAAGACAGGAGCTCAAATACCACGAATCCTGCCTCTAGTATCGGAACATTAACATTTTACCGCACAAGGGGGTTGGTAATCATCCTCTACCAAACTCTAACTCATGTTGCAGAAAAAAATAAACATAACAGATTAAATCACTAGTTAAAACAGAGTAAAACAGCTAGACAATAAAACCCATGGACAAAAACTCACACTTAGACCCCAATCTGCCCAGATAGACAAAGGAAATGGAATCCCACAATTCCTTGCGATTACTAATGTATCCAATTTAATGGTATCATGTTGGATCAACATGATTGAAATTAGTAACTTTTATATGGATTATTTTTATGTACGATCGACATGATTCATTCACTTAAGATTTACAAACATAAAATTTTCTGGTTGAAATGACAAGTTACATTTTCGTAAACTTAATTGGCTGGTAATTTCCTTTTTTCTCTTTGCTTTATCACTGTGGTGGTGTTGCCTTTCTTCTTAATTAGATCTTTTAACTCTTCGCATGCCTCCATGAGGATTTGTGCTTCCGACGGGAAAAGTAAGCGGCTCTAGTTGCCATGGTAAATCAGTTAATCTGTGATCTGTGGCTGGGTCTATTTGAATGAGCCGTGAGCGCGCACCTATCCAGGATTGGTTTCACCTGGCTTGATGAATCCGTGTCTGCTCATTCTGGCTTGGTCTTTGTGCAACCAATTAAGCCTGGACGCACATGTTTTGGCTTCATTGAGCTCAGCTCAGTCATTTATCCCGGATGTCTTAATTCTACTTTTGTGCAACAGGCCTCTGGCTGGGTACTAATTCAATTCAATTCAATTCAATTCAATTCAATTCAATTTTATTTGCATAGCCCAAAATCACAACAACAGTCGTCTCGATGGGCTTCGAAGTAAAACATGAACTCAAAAGGATCGCGAATACAAAGAGTCAATAGGAAAATACTAAAATGAACTAACAAACTGACTAAGCTATACTGGCATCCCTGCCCTTAGACCCCCCTTCGCGGTAAGGAAAAACTCCTAAAAAAAACGGATTCCGGATAAAACGAAGAAACCTCAGGGGTGCCCACATGAAGGAGGGATCTTCCCCCAGAACGGACAGGCGATTTACCAGAACTCTTAGAGAAGAATTAACTTATCTAAATCTACAACTACATATATAAAGTCCAGCAGACGAGCTTCATCCAGCCGTGGTTGGGGGGACAGTCAAAGGCGCGAGTCGAGCCGGAGACAGGAACCACAGCCAGGTGTAGGAGCAGGAGCAGAGACGAGATACTCGGTCAGGTACAGAGCAGAGACGAGCCAGAGGCAGGATCCACAGCCAGGTGTAAGAGCGGGAGCAAAGGCGAGGTAGACGGTCAGGAACTGGAGCACAGAATAGCCAACTGGAGTCTGGAAGCACTCCCACTCCACAGGAAGGGAGAGGGAAACAGTGACAATACATGAATCGCACTGCACCAAACAGAGGCGTGGAATTGGGGGCTATACTTATAGCATCCAGGGAGACTTTCTGAGCAGGCAGATCATCTCTCAGGTTTTTAGGACCAACTATAATGACCTCAGTTTTTTCTGGCTTCAAGAGGAGGTAATTAATTGTCATGCAGGTCTTGATGTCTCTGACATGTCCCCAAAACATTGTTTCCCCACCTCAGTACAAAGCCAGGATTCTATATTGCATCCTGTTGCCTTTTTATCACAGCGAGTGAGTACGTGTGTGTGGGTGTGTGTGTGTGTGTGTGTGTGTGTGTGTGTGTGTGTGTGTGTGTGTGTGTGTGTGTGAGAGGGGGGGGGTGGCTTTGATTTGATTTGAAGTAACAGAGCTTCATGAAGTTCAGACAACGAGAGTGGTGAGTCTAAATTTGTAATTTGATCTTCATTTAACCTGGGTTGATTTACATTATTAAGAAATTGGTCAACGCCTCGCTCTGATGGATTGATCTGTGATGTGTACAAGTTTTTATAAAAGTTTTCAAATGCCTTATTAATTTTTACCGGGTCATGGGTGACATTTCCTGTTTGGTCCCTAATAGATGTGATTGTTGATTTTTCTCTATGAATTTTAAACTGATTGGCTAGAAATTTGCCAGATCTATTTGACTTTTCAAATCTTTCAAGTCAAAGTCTTTGTATTTGTGTTTGTTTATTGATAATGTCATTTAACTGCAGCTATTTGTTTGGAATTGTAACAAGCAGAATACATAAATGGAAACTGTGACCAGCACATGAGATGATCAGCTGATTAAGATAAATAGGTCTCCTGCAGTAAAGCTATATCTGTTTTAAGATCATTCAGGTGGTTTAACACTTTTAGCCTCTTTGGCCCAGAGCCAGGTCTATTAAGACTATTCATAACTGCTCTAACTGTGAGAATGTAGGGCTAAATAATGCGTGTGCCAGTCTGTGCTTACGTGCCTGCTGTGCGTACCTGCTGCACCGTGAAGCACCGTGCATTGTGGGTAAACGTTTCCTTGCTGTGAGCTGCATGTTGCACGCGGCCTGTGTTAGCCTATGTGAGGTTTTTGCAGTTTATTATGTGGGTGTGCGGGATCACGTGTGCATGCCCGTGAGCGTGCGTGCCCGAACCATGCATAAATATATTCTCACCTTGGATGTGTTGTCTTTACCTGGTTAACATATGATGAAAGGGCAAGGTGGGGGGGGGGGGACAAGAGAAAAGAGAGAGGAAAAGAGAACAGGAAACAAAAACAAGGAAACAACAACAAAAACATTAATGTGGGGGTTTTCTTGAGAGGTGTGGATTATTGATGATCCAATTTCCATTTATTTAAGTTTAGCGGGTGTCATCTGGGCAGCGCAGATGTCAGTAAGCATCTGAAAGACTTCAACACAGCCAGGTAGTTAACTCTGGGTCCGTGAAGAGCCGACCGTCCACGTACAGATTGTCGACGGCGACTACGGCTCGGGACCCAGCAGTGAGGTGCTTCCTCCTCAGCGGGAGGAGGATTTTCCTACCGTGGAGGATCTCGACCGGAAACTGATGGTTAACGCTGAAGTGCGTTCCCTTAAGCTCTTCACCAGCTCCTTTTGCTTGTATTGCTCAAATTTAGCCACAATTGGCGCGGACGCTGGTTGTCTGGCCTCTTCCCTCTGATCCGGTGAACCCTATGGAAACTGATCTTCTGCACCTCCTCCTTGTGAAGCCACCAAGCTGGGCTTCTATGAAGGACTTCACTGTGGTCTCCGGGTCTTCTTCTGCCTCCTCTGGAATCCCCAAGATCACTAGATTGTCCCTCATGCTCCTCGCCTGAAGATCCAGGAGGGTTTCCTTGATGGAGTGGTTCTCCTCAGAAAGACGAGCGGTGTTCTCTGTGGAGGATCTCTAGCAAGTTTAAACAACAATCAAGGCTGGAGAGATTTCCCCATGACGCAGGTATTGTAACACTCGTCGATGTAATTCTCGGATTTTCAAAGTCCTCCAGGCTGACAAATGCTTAACAACCTTGTCAGATTTTGTTAACCTTCTGGATTATTTTATTATGGCGGTATAATGAAATGAACCAAAATTTTTATTCACCACTTACCCGCTGTCAAGTTATCTCACCACACTCGTCTCGTCGGGATGAGGGATGAGTCCAGGATGACTGAGCAGGAGATCCATGACCGCTCCTCTGGACCATAACCTTCCCAGTCAACCAGGAACTCCAGACCCTGGCCCCGGCGTAAAACGTCCAACACTCGGCTAACAATAAAGGCCGGGGCGCCGTCAATGATACGGGGGGGAGGAGGGGAAACAGAAGGCTGCCAGAGAGGGCTCTCCTTGACAGCCTTGATTTGGGAAACATGAAAGGAAGGATGAATCCTGAGGGCAGCTGGCAATCGGAGACAAACACAAAAGGGATTGATAAGTTTTCAATGACGTAGGGCCCGATGAAACGGGGAGCGAGCCTCTGGGAGATGGATTGGATGGGAATGTTCCGAGGCAAGAGCCAAACATTTTGACCATGTTGGTAAATGGGCCCCACCACCCTGTGTTAATTGGCGATCTGGCTATTACTCTCCTTGGTGCATAGGAGAGCAGCTTCGATATGATGCCAGATGCGTCGGCAACAACAGAGATGATGCTGGACCAAGGGGACTGCCAAATCGACTTCCTGTGATGGAAACAGAGGTGGTACCCAAGGGAGGCCTCGAACGGAGACAACCCGGTAGCAGTCAAAGGATGAGTATTATGAACATAGTCCGAGGTATTTTGGACCGTTAGGCAACGGAGGGCCGGCTCCAACTCCTGATTGGCCCTCTCCGCTTGACATTTGACTGAGGGTGATAGCCAGATGTGAGACTTACAGTGACTCCAAGGGCGGTGTTACCCTGAGAGGGAAGCAGACCAGTCACAAAATCCAGGTTGATGTGTGACCAGGGTCAACTGGAAGTAGGCAAAGAATCAGAATCAGAAAGCCTTTATTGTCATTGTTACACAAGAAACTTGTGACAACGAAATTTCCGGTGCTCTCCAGCTGCTTAAACAATAAAAATAGGTAATCTTCTAAAAAAACGATAAAATTGTGTTTAACTGAAAATATACATATGTACAAGCTACGTAACTTTTCTTTATTGGACTATATTGCACATGGGAATTTATAATATTGCACATTGGCTTCAAATATTGCACTAGTTACAGATTTTGTGGGATTCACATTTAGGCAAGATTAGTCTAGCGGGGGGAGAGTTGGAGGTCTTAGACCGGGCACAGGTGGTGCAAGCGGCGATGAACTCCTGCATATCTTTCTCCGTTGAGAGCCAAAAGAAGCACCTGCGGATGAGTTTGAGAGTCCGGTGGACACCAGCATTACAGGAGATGCGTGACGTATGTCCTCAGGTGAGGACATCAGACCGTAGGGTGGATGGAACAAACAAGATACTGTCAGGACATGGTGCATAGTTGGGGTTCCTCACCTTGTCCTTGTAGGACCCTGGTTTCGATTTCCCAAGTTAGGTTGCCTATGATGCAGGTGGTGGGTATAATGGTTGAATCAGTTGAGTGATCAGAGGTGTTGGATTGGTGGGAGAGAGCATCAGGTTTGATATTTCGACTTCCAGGTCTGTAGGTAATAGTGAAATCAAAACGGTCGAAGAAAAGACACCAACAAGCTTGGCGTGCGTTGAGCCTTTTAGCAGAGCGTAGATATGCCAAATTTCTGTGATCAGTGCAGACAATGAAAGATTGAGCTGGCCACTCCAGCCAATGGCGCCATTCTTCCAAAGCGAGTTTGATAGCCAGCAGTTCATGGTTCCCCATGTCATAATTTTGTTCTGCATGTGAGAACTTTTCAGAGAAAAAAGCACAAGGTTTGAGTTTGCCTGAAGACTCCTTTTGGGACAAAACAGCACCCACACTAGAATCAGATATGTTGACTCTAACAATGAATTGGTGTGTAGTATCAGGTTGGATGAGTATGTGGACAGTGACGAACAATTTCTTGAGGGTGTCGAATGCAGTTTGTGCTTCGGAACTCCAACTGAAAGGTCTTAGGATGTAAGTGAATTTGGTCAAAGGTGAAGCAATTTGACTGTAATTTCCAATTGAAGTGGCGGTGAAAATTAGCAAATCCCAAAAATTGGTGTAGTTTCTTTCCGTTAGTAGTCGGTTCCCATTTAGTGACAGCTTAAATTTTTGGCTCTGTCGGGTCAGATGCGACCAGCTTCCAAAATGTGTCCCAGGAACGTTTTAGTTGGAATGTGGAACTCGCACTTTTCTGCCTTGACCTACAGTTGATTTTCCAAGAGTCTTTCAAGGACTCGACGAACATGGGTTTCGTGTCTGGCCGGATCTTGTGAGTAAACCAGGATATTGTCGAGGTAAACAAATACAAAACGATTGAGGAAGTCACTGAGGACATTTTTAACTAGTCTCTCGAAGACTACAAGAGCATTGGTCAGCCCAAAAGGCATGACAAAATATTCAAAGTGACCCAGAAGTGTATTAAAGGCGGTTTTCCACTCTTCCCCTTCTTTCATGCGAACGAGGTGATAAGCATTGCGTAGGTCTAATTTGGAGAAAATGCGAGCTTCTTGAACAGTGTCCAAAACCATACCCAGAAGGGGTAGAGAGTATTTGTCTTTAATAGTACTTTGATTAAAGTCTCTAAAGTCAATGCAAGGACGAAGGGATTTGTCTCTCTTTTCAACAAAAAAAGAAACCTGCGCCAACTGGAGAAGAGGAGGGATGGATATGACCTAAAGAAAGCGCCTTCTGGATTTATGCCTCCATAGCTACTTCCTCAGGTCCGATAAATTAAATAATCTCCTCTTGATGTTTGGAGTGACCGATCTGCATAGGTTCCTCCAAGGTTCTTTGTGAGGAATCCTGACTAGGTACAAGAGGTGGATTTAATAGTGGAGCGTAATGACTGAAGTTAGATGGTGGCTATATCGGTCCTTTTCTGTCCGTCTTTCCTTGAGTTGGAAATTGGAGCGGAGGGCTGCATAAACCAAGTCCTCAAAAGTATTAGCCTCAGGTTATGAACAGAGATGATCTTTGATGGATTCATTAAGTGACTGGTAGAAAATCCCCTTTAAAGCTTTATTAAGCCTTTAAAGCTTTTTAAAGCCTGAACCGTCCTACGCGACCTGCTACCTGCCCTGCTACCTGCCCTGGCCTACAACAACAACAACAACAACGGTGCCTACTTCAGTCTTGGTCGATGACCAAAACTGAAGTAGGCCCAAATGTTGCAAATAATGTCACTGTTTATTTTTTAAGATTTTATTCTTAAACGTTTGCTTTGCCTTAACTTGTAACAATAGTTATGATTCATGTGTCTGTTGCAGGGATCAGCAAATGAGCGTTTAGATCCCACAAACTTTCACTGATTGACAGACAGACTCAGTCTCCTGCAAAAGCCCTTCATGAAATAAATATGCCATTGTGAAAAACAGCAACTTGAAAGAAAAACAAAGCTACTTTGGAAAATATTGATTTTGAAATACGAGCTTCTGAAAAAGACGTAGAATTATAATAATATTCCACATGATTAAAAATGAATATTTTAAAATTCTGTTTAAAATAATGAACATGTTTTTAAAGCAAAATGAAATATATTGAATAATATAATGGCTAATTTAAAATCTGTGTGCAGCTTTTTCACCATTTCATGATCTTTTTATATATTTATGAGAGATTTATTGGTTGATTGTCTATTTGCATGAGGTCATATTTATTTATTGAATTAAATATTTATTTATTTAATTAACAGAACAAATTATGAACAGTATAGGACTCCATATATTTTTGCCATGCTTATGGTCTTTTATTTTTTATGTTCTGATAACTGTTATAATGCAGTGCAGAATTCTGATAAACGTCTTTTTTTTAAATCAATTTCTTAATTTCAATGACAATAAAACATGTCAGTTGACATGTTCAAAGTGACTCTATGGGGGGGGGGTCTCGCCCGGGGAGTAATTCAGCGTACAACCGCCACTGGGTGCAATGGAACCACGGCTGCTAAAAAGGTTTTCGTTCTTTCTCTCACTGGAACTTCCTGGTTCTCTAAGCGCAGGTCAGGACTCGATCTTTATGATGTCCCACAGGTTTCTCTTTGGCCTTTCTGGAAATATTCATGAAAATTCTCTGGAACACATTTGTAAAAGAGACTCATGTCAATAAAACTGTTGACAAAATGAGGCCCTTTGACTGTGACCCCTCCAGAACCTACAAGAAGATACACAACCTGCTCTGAGTGTCCTCTTACTCAGGGAGGAGGTCTTCACAGTGACATTTTAATGACGTAAAACAAAACTCTAGAGGAAGATAACTTACTGTAGGGGGAAATTTCTAAAATATAGCCAGCGTGTGCACTCGCAAGACTTCTATGATCGTCAGATAAACTCATCAGACTCATGAAAAATGGGTTAAAGTCTGAGGCTGAGCATCCACCCCCAGACAAAAACTGCTTACTGAGATAGTTTTGTTGCTTTTCTTCTACTGTCATCTGAAGGTAAAAATGTGTCTAATTGGACGAGCTTGTAGATTTGATGTGAGAACTTGAAAAATATAATGTGAGAACTTGCGCACTAAAAATCTCCATCTGTGTGTAAAAATCTTCTGCTGTAAAATCAGAACTGACGAATTACCATTTGCATGTGTTTATTTCAGGTCCCAATAACTTCTAAATAAACGTTCAAATGTGACAGCAAGTATCTCAGTCATTTTGTATTAACACAGAGTGAACTAGAATTGCATTTCAAATGAAAGAAAGAAAAAAAAAAATTTCAGCATTTTAATTAAAATTGTTCTCCTCCAGCTGTAAATGCAGACATCAGCGAGATGGCTGCTAAAGGACCTTCAACANAAGACACAGGGCCGAAACAACTACAAAGTCGATCATTGACCTCCTGCGCAGGGTGTTCTGATGCCAGGTGTATTGATGGACACCCTTGTGCTTAAACATGGTGTTCATAATGGACAAACTATGACGAGCACAGAAGTCCAATAACAAAAGACCACTCTGGTTTTAGATCAGGGGGGCATTCCTACCAATCACACCCCTCCAGGTGCCACTGTCATTGCCCACGTGGGCATTGAAGTCCCCCAGGAGGACAATGGAGTACCCCGTTGGGGCACTTTCCAGTACCCCTTCGAGAGACACCAAGACAGTTGGGTACTCCAAACTGCTGTTTGGCCCATAAGCCGAAACCACGGTCAGAGACCTGTCCCTCACCCGGAGGCGGAAGGACGTGACCCTATCGTCCACCGGGGTGGACTCCTACACTTGGCGGCTGAGCTGGGGGCTCATCAGTAACCCCACACCAGCGTGCCGCCTCTTACCTTGAGCAACTCCGGAGTGGTAGAGAGTCCAACCCCTCTCTTAGGACTGAGTTTCAGAGCCCAAGCTATGTGTAGAGGTGAGCCCGACTATATCTAGATGGTATCTCTCAACCTCTCCACAAGCTCAGGCTCTTTCCCTCCAAGAGAGGTGACGTTCCATGTCCCAAAAACCAAGTTCCATTACCGGGGTTTGGGCTGCTGAGGCACCCACCCTCGACTGCCACCCAAACCACATTGGACCAGGCCCTTTTGAGGTCTCCTACAGGTGGCGGGCCCATGGGAGAGTGGTCCCACGTCGCTCCTTCGGGCTGACGTGGGCGGAGCTCCGTCATCAGCCCCAACCCTGGGCCTGGCTCCAGAGTGGGGCCCGCCAATCCGGGCGACGTAATCGGGGCCTTGATATTTCCGTTAATCAGGTGGTTCTGAACCGCTCTTTGTCTGGCTCGTCACCCAGGACCTGGCTGCTGACAGACAGCTTAGCTCATGGGATCACTCGAGCTCTCAAACTCCCCCACCATGTTTAGGTGGCAAGTCACGGGGGAGGTAGAGAGTATTTGTCTTCTATAGTAATTTGATTAAGCTCTCTAAATTCAATCCAAGGATGAATGAATTTGTCTCTCTTTTCAACAAAAAAAAACCTGCGCCAACAGGAGAAGAGGAGGGATGGATATGACCTAAAGAAAGAGCCTCCTGGATGTATTTCTCCATAGCTACCTTCTCAGGTCCCGATAAATTAAATAATCTCCCCTTGGGTAGGGTTGACCCAGCAATTAGTTCAATGGAGCAATCATAGGGTCTATGAGGGGGTAAGGAACAAGCTTTTACTAAACTAAAAACGTTCTTTAAATCCTGGTAGCATAAAAAGCAGATTGGTAAGATCCACATCCTCCGGACAGTTTGTAACTGGAGGAGCGACAGACGGGAGGGGGACTCGAGACAATTTGCCATGCAAAAATAGCTCCAATTAGTTATCGGCTATTGAGTCCAATCTAATTGAGGATTAGGTAAGCGTAGCCAAGGGAAACCTAGAACGATAAATGTCTGCGTGGTTTCAGTTATGAAAAAATTGTATATGTTCTCTGTGGTTACCAGACGTGATGAGTATTATGGGCTTGATGTGATGCGTGATGCTGGAGAGGTGTTGACCCCCTAGCCCAGCCGCCTCAACAAGAGGATCCAGTGATTTGGTGGGTAGAGCCAGCTTGGCTGCGAGATGTTGGTCGATGAAAATCTGCTCTGCTCCCGAGTCGACCAGGGCTTCAACTTCAAACACCTCAGAATGAAGACAAGTCTTGACAGGACCAAAAAGGAAGTTTCATCCTGAAGAAACAGCAGTGTCACCTGCCCATGGCCTGTCTTCTAGCGGGGGGTTCTGCCTTTTAAACAGAGTGGGCATTGAGAGACAAATTGGTCCGGAATACCGCAGTAGAGACAGGACTTCTCCTCCTTCCTTTTTTGACGTTCCTCTGGCAACAGTTTGGAGTGACAGATCTGCATAGGTTCTTCCGAGGTTATTCGTGACTAGGTACAAGAGGTGGAAATAACGGTGAATGACTGAAGTTGGATGGTGGCTGTCGAAGGTGTGGGAAGAAATGAGGATGCCTGATATCAGCCAACTTGTACTTTTAATTCTCTCAGCAGAACGATCGGTGCACACTGGCAATACAGAACAGACGAAGAGAGTCATGAACAGAATATACAGAGCGTAAAATACAGTATCTGGTGTCTCACACTGCCATCTAGTGGAATATAACAAAAGTGCTCTGACTAACAACTTCTATGTTGTCTCCTTGCATTTTTAATCTTAACTTAATAATACTATGACAGTGGTTAACGTGAATATCGGTCCTTTTCAGTCTGTCTATCCTTGAGTCAGATATCGGAGCGGAGGGCTGCGGAAACCAGGTCCTCAAAAGTGTGAGCCTCAGGTTGTGAACAGAGATGATCTTTGATGGAGTCATTAAGTGACAGGTAGAAAATCCCCTTTTAAAGCTTTATCTGACCAGCCTGACTCTATAGCTAAAATGCAGAAATCAATAACATGATCACTTAAGAATCTGTTACATTACTTTAGATCAGGGGTCTCAAACTTGAGGCACGCGGGCTATTTGCGGCTCCCAAGATGATATATTGCGGCCCCTGTCTTAATATGAGAGTTAAATGTTAATGCATCCCGCCAGTTTGTATGAATGACACTTTTTCAGTGACGTACACGGAGCTGACGAACCAACCAATCACAGTGGGGCATATGACTCTTGGGGGCGTGACATTGAGCGGGCTTGAAAGCAGGGGAACATTTAAGGCAGGAAACCTGGCAGCCCCCTCGCCAAACCACATGTACCACATACTTTCCTTTTTAGAACGTGTTTATTCGCTCATAATTTTCTAAATACATGCAGTCCGTGCTGAACCTTTCTCTGGGCTGCACAGACCCGGAGGAGGGTAATGGTTACGGTTAGGCGCGCGGCGGTGTCGTGCAGGCTGTTACTGCAGCACACCGCTCCTGCGGGAGATGGGTCGCTGAGGAGAATAAATGTCCCACAACTACATGCATGACAGCTAACAGGGCTTTAACATTAAACATGTGCGAGCAACAACAAGATTTAGTCTTAGACACACTTAAAACATGTGTGGAAAATCCAACGATAGACGTGTTTGACATGAACCAGCGCCGCACCTGGATTGATGGGTAGACCAGACGGCTGCAGGCACGCGGGGTGTGTGTGTTTGTGTGTGTGTGTGTGCAGCGAGACTGAAGGAGAAGGGGAAGCTGGAGTTGTCCTTAACATTCAATTTAGTTTTAATATGCTTCTGACCGGGGTTTAAATGTGCAAAAGGTCACAAGAAAGAAAATCCAAAAATGGTTACTGAATTTTGTTTCTCCTTTACTGATTTGTGTTTTAAAAAGTAAACATTTAAAAAAAACATTTAACACAGACTCAAAATTGGGAGCACATACTCTCTGACTTCTCCACCTTTAATTTCAATAAGTCCAAGTACAGTCCAGATTTACAGACAAACATCATCAATCACACTGAGGGTCTCAGCTGTTTGGGAGGAAGTGCTGCCAAGAGTCCAGCAGTAAGAAGAAGACAAGAGAAGCCGTGTTCAGAAGAACCATTGATGGAGGTTACAGAACTGTAGAATTTAAGTCTTCTTTTGTGCTTAATAGTTATAATGCAACAGTTCTAACTGAACTGTGTTAATAAGGACGTTTAAATAAGAAAACAGCAGATATAGAAGACTAAATAAACAGAAACGTATTACTGATTTATTTACTTATTATTTTTTTTACTTACGTATTTTATTTTATTTGAATGAGAGTTTTATAAGTACATTTTGTACAGAAAACAGTTAATAATAGAGTATAGTTAATAGTATAGTATATGCTCCATATAAATTTATTGGCTCTCAGACACTCAGAAGTTGCGTGTGCTTTGAAGTTGCGGCCCTCCCACAGCTAGACCCTGCCTTCTGTGGCCCCCAGGTAAATTAAGTTTGAGACCCCTGCTTTAGACAAAGCAAATGAGGTGTGGCTTCTTCTTTTTGTGGTTGGTTGAAAACGAGCTTGAATTCTTCAATGAAACGAGTGAAGGGAAGGTGAAATATTGGGTTAGATGAGAGGAAGGCTTGGGCCCAGAGCATAGCCTTATTACGAAGCGAATTAGCAATTAGGGTGATCTTACTGTGGTCCAACTGAGAATACCTGGGAGCCTGTTGGAAGATGAGCTGGCATTGTAAGGGGACGCAGATTCTTTTGGCCTGTTAATGCACACAGATTCCTAAAATAATTTTGTTGGTTTCTCCGTTTTGCATTTTTACTTTCTACTTCAATTACCTTAGGTCTGTTCACTCTTTGTGGTCAAAGTTTGAGCCAGTTTTGTCATTTTTTAACACCTCCATTCATTTCTGTTGTCATCCCTTTAATCTATAATTGCTCCTGATGCTCATCGTCGTCAAGATCATTTTTAGTTTCAGGAGATTTTTGCAACTTTATGCTTAAATATCACAAAACCTGCTGCACTCAGTGAGTCCAAAAAGATGTTTTGTTTGCAAATAAATTTTTTTTTTACACAAATCTATAAACTGTAATCTAATATTTCATTTTTGACTACCGTATTGTTTGGACTATAAGCCGCTACTTTTCTCACCATCTTTTGACCCTGCAGCATATTTAATGGTGCAGCTAATTTATGCTTTTATTTAATGGTTGTCAGGAGCTCTTCAGCAGCTTCAGAATGTATGCATAATTCTATGTCCAGTCACTAATGTGATTGCTTTGACACACACGCTCAAGCAGCCAAACAGCATGGACGTGACTTCAGTTGTTAGACACTTAAATCATGGAGCAATAAAAGAAACACCCATGCCCAGCCGCATCCCACAATCCTTTGGTGCCTTTAGACAAAACGTGCACGTGACCGCCACTACAATATGACGCAGCTTTCAAGTTAAAAGCAATCGTTAAAAGCAGTGTAAAAAAATCCACCATCACCAACGGGTTTGGAAAAGCCGGTCTGCTGCGTGCCAGAAGTTTCCTTCACTGTTGTGGAAGGAAACTTCTGGCGCACGCACTGCGCCGAGGCATAGGCGCGTACCGCGGGCGCTTATAAGTCACCATGCTCTCTTTTACTGGTATGTTTTTTCATCCAGCACTGTTATTTCCACATTGTTGTCGTGTTACTGCCGGAAGGAGGGGAAAGCTGCTCTCGCGTTCCGCTGCAGCTTTATGCTCCTTCGTAACCCTTGTGCAATCCTAGCCACATTAACATGGGAAGTTGGGTCATCTAGACCAGGGGTCGGCAACCCATGGCTCCAGAGCCACATGTGGCTCTTTCGTCCTTCTGTTGTGGCTCCCTGTGACTTTGGAAAATAATGAGTATTTTATAAAAATTCAAATTTATTTTAGTTTGTTCATTTTTCATGGCATTTCAAAGGCGCTGCTGGCTCCTTGCGAGGCACGTGCCGCGTAAAAAACAGCTTCCTTGGTGGGCTCGTGTTTGTCGGGCGAGGGCTGCGGAGCTGATAGCAGGAGGAGACACGTTGGGCGGCTTCAACAAACACTCCGGGTCAGGAGTGATCTTCTTTCGGGGGCTTGGCGTGGCGCGGAACGGGGAGCGGCTTTCTGGTGACGGAGAGTTTGCGCCGGTGTTTTGGACTCCCGTGTGCGGTGATGTGTGTTTCAGAGCAGGGGAGTTCATTCGGGGAAGTGGGGGAGATTGAAGGGGAAGAGAGTGTTTCTTGAAAATCCACCAGCCAATCAAAATCCTCACCAAAAAGTACGGGACTTGATTGACATGCAGAATGGCCAATCGGACATCCTCTGACACATACGTCACTGCAGACGCGAGTTTAAATGCACTCAGCGCAAACTCTGCCTTCAGAACGTCTTTTTCTCCCCGCGGCACATCATGTCCCCGGTAGAAGTCCAGCAACCGGAGTTTATTAAAGCCCCGCGTTTCTCCTCCTGCTATAAGCTCTGCAGTTCTCGCCCGATAAATACGAGCTCATCAAGGAAGCTGTGAGGCACGCGCTTTATACTGTTGCGGAGTGTGTGTTTGTGCTGAGCGGCGCGCGTGCCACGAGGGAGGGGCGCGTGCAGGTGGAGATGGGGGTGTTAGCACGGAGCGGAGGTGTGTGCGTGAAATATATTGTGTGTTCGGAGGACGGAGCACTAAATTAGTAGTCGTCGTTCCCCATCAATACTGATCAATACGGAGCCAGCAGCGCCAAATGCCTCACAATATGCCACGCTCCCCGCATTGCACTGTTTACAGCAGAGCATGAATACGATGGTCGCTGTTTTCTGTCTTTGTAATAAAACGCCTCATCTGTTAATACAAAAGTATCTTTATGTAAACTCACTGTGTAGTTTTTAATCATCAGTACATAAACAATAATGTTGAAATAAACATGTAACAAATAAACAGAAGGAGAAAAGAAAGAAGTACCTCTATAGCCCGGCATGTGGCGTAGATATATTTGATATGGCTCATATGACCTGAAAGTTTCTTTAACTAGTTTGATTTAAAAAGATATCGTTCTGGGTTCCTACAATAACAAATATTAGGGATCGGAATAGAAGCCGCATAAAGCCTCATTAGGGTTCTTGTAATTGTGCTGGAAAAATGAACCACTCATTCAGGGCTTCAAAACCACACAGAACAGCGGCATCTGGTGGCAGACTGGTTGTATTTCGACATATGTTTCTCCTTGTAACACTTCAATGTGGAAATGATGATGAAAAAATATAAAACAGAACAATTTTGTTAGTGATGATAAAAAAAAAAAATGTAAAACAACTCAACATGTGACGTTTTCTGTGAGAAGTGCTTGACACAGCAAAATACACATCACATGAAGAAAAAAATAAATGCAAAAAAAAAAGTATAGTGCTAGACTCATACCTAGGACCTCTAGATTTAAGTTCCACTGAGCTATCTCTTTTCGCAAGATAATGACATGCCATTATACATTAATTGCAGTTTTTTTTTAAACACAACGTTCATAGTGTATTGTTTTATTAGGAAAAAACAAGTGTAAATGATCCTGAGCCACAGAACGTTTTTAATAGGAGCCATGGTAAAGTGCAATGAACTGAGGATGATTCCAATACAGGGGAAACAATGGAACTGGTCGGGAAACGTTTATGATTCATTTTGCATTTCTAGAGAATAGCGCGCCCAACTGTTCGAAACACAAGTGACATCTGAAGCGTGGTTTGACCAAACGAAGCATTTGGCGCGCCATACGTCATCCACCACGGGATCTGCGCTGGTTGACACACGCCCCGAAACATTTTGCCGAAACCCTCTGTTTCATGGAGGTGAACGGCGCGCCGAAGCGCCATGTCAAACGGGCCATCCCTAACAAATATATGGTTTTAAATGTGTATAGGAGGTGTAGAACCATCTCCTGGTCACTATGATGTTATCCTCTTTGTATAAAAGAACCTGCATCAAAGGTTATACATAAACAAAACCAGCTTTCCTTGTTGTGGCTATTATTTTTATTTGATTTATTTGTTATGTTTAACTTTTTGTATCAGTTTTTTTTTTTTTTTTTTTGCCCTTTGGGTGGGGTGGCAGGTGGTGGGGTGGGTGCTGTTTGTCTGTCTGAAAGAAACCCATCATGGTCGCCAGGTCACAGGTGACCAAGCCTGGCAAATGAACTGAATCTGTTCTTTAAAAGATTTGACTCTGCCCAGCCCCCAGTCTCTATCCAGACAGCCCCCTCTTCACACCTTTCCAGCTCAGGCGTCTCCTCCCAGCTGCAGCTGTTCACACCTCAGCACCAAGCAGTCCACTCTGCCTTTCCTCCAACTCCAGCTTCTACAACTGGAAAACAAAGGCAAGGAAGGCATCAGGACCTGACAACATAAGCTCTAGGATCCTCAGGGAGTGTGCAGACCAGCTCTGTGAGGTGGGGCTGTTCATATTTAATATGAGCCAAGGACTGGAGAAGGTACCAGTCCTCTGAAGGACTTCCTGCCTGGTTCCGGTTACAAAAGTACCTCGTTTTACGGAACTGAACAACTTCAGACCTGTTGCCCTAACCTCACACTTAATGAAGGCTATGGAGAGGATCATCCTCGGCCCCTCCGCACCCAGGTGAGCTCAGCACTTGACCCGCTGCAGTTTGCATATCGACCAGGCATTGGGGTGGAAGACGCCATCATTTACCTGCAGCATCGGGCCCTGTCTCACCTGTAGACCCTGGGAGCACTGTGAGAGTCATGTTTTTATTTCTTATTTCTCCAGTGCTTTCAACACCATCCAGCCATCACTGCTGAGGAGGAAGCTGGAGGTTCCAGGCGTGGACCAACATCTAACTGCTTGGACCATCAACTACCTCATAGACAGACCACAGTTTGTGAGGCAGCGTGAATGTGTCTGATGTGGTGGTCTGCAGCACGGGGGCACCTCAAGGGACTGTGCTCTCCCCATTCTTGTTCACCCTGTACACATCAGACTTCACCTACGACTCCCACCACTGAGAACAGAAGTTCTCAGATGACAGTGTCATTGTGGGCTGTGTATCAGGGGTACGAGCAGCGTGCTCGGCGTCTGGTTCTGCTCCACCCTTCCTCCCTTGGGGCCGGCTGGTGTGTGGGCAGTCACCCCGCTCTGTGTGCCCCAGAGAGTCCAGTCCTTCGGGGAACTAACATCAGCCACACTTGTGAATGAGTTAGTTTTGTACCCTGCCTCGTCTTCTCAACCTAACAGATATTTTATTATTTTCTCTCTCTGGTTGGTTTAGGGGTTTCTGGCTGGTTGTGGGGGCTATGTGATGGGATCTTTCCGGGGCCCTGTTTTCGAATCAGCCCCTAAGGGTGGCCTCTCAGAAGTATTCAGGTTTGACGTGACTTTTATTACACCTGTCAGCGCCTCGTAGTTCATCCATTCTGGGCATCAGCGGCCTAATTCCTCGTGTGCCTTCCGAATTTGTTTGTTTTTTGCACTACGGCTGACCATGCCATCCCCATGATTTATTCCTCCGAGCGCAATGTGTGGCTGGAAAAGGCTGATACTGCTGATGTTCTCACTGCTCTGCCTCTCCATACCTCCCAGTGGTGTCTTCTTGCCGTTAGTTGGCGCTCAAAGTGTTGTTTATCGGTTTACTTTTCGGCTGTCGTAACAGTCCTCATAATTTCGACTGCATTGTCAGAAGCCCTGTGACGGACTTTGTGTAATCCTATGGGCTCCCCTTCGTTTGCATATTATTGATGATTTCTCGTGTTCGATTTTCCTCCTAGATCCACGGTCTTTTGCATCTCTGTGGTTGCAGCCCATTTTGGAAGCTGGGTTTTCCGTTTTATCTAAGACGTATGGTCCCCCACCCGTCCGGACTTCTTTTCTACCATGAATCTGGATGGTTCATTGATGTGTGCCTCTCTGCCCAGTATGTCATCCCTCGTATTTGTGCAGCACATCATTTATTCAATCTTTGGAATACGATTTTGTCGCTGTTGGGCCACCTGAATTTTGTTATGTGCATTTGTGGCAGGATTAATTGGCTCAGGTGCAGTGGGTAGGATAATGACAGGCAGTGGCCTCATGGGGCGCTATGAAAGGCCAAGAAGCCCTCACTTGGTCATGGGCAGCATTTGGAACTGCCCACTTCTTGTTGCACACCTCCGGTTCGCCTCACAGGTAATGTAGTGGTGGTAGGCTGATTACAGGAGTTAGTTCGCTGCCTCATACTTGCATACTGTTTCAGCTCCGGATGAGAACTGCAGGCACAGATTCTGAGCCAAATACAGCCTCTGCATTTAAACGCGCCTCACAGGTGACGAACAGTCTGTCTGGTAAGCTGGTGAAGGTCAAGTACTGCGCTTGCCTTTAAGCTGTTTTTATTTTTGTAATGTTTTGTTCTTGCATTGCCAGGGACTTTCTGACACTCCCGCCCGCCGAACAGCTGCTGCTTTTTATATATTGGATCTTTAGCATTTTTAAGGTACTGTCACTACTCGTGTCCAGAATCAATGTGGACTCTGACCAGGTTCTGCCGGGTCCGGGTGCTCTTCAGCTGCCATAAAGCCTGAGCAAAGGAGGACTTAACGGGGCGTCACGCCTGAATCCTCCCTCATCACCCACGAAAACAAAAGCTCGGCCACGCTCTCTTCATCAAGCAGCACCCTACAGGCGGATTTGCTCTCACGAGAGTTCCTTTTAGTGTTGTTTTAAGAATTTTTATACAATTCTGTATTTTGACTGTGCATTTTATTGTGTTAATCCACCTTTGTTTCCCCCTCCCTCAGGGCTGAGGACTCAGGTGACTGTCCTGAGTTTTAGGTGGAGGGTTTGCCCCGGTTTGGAGTGACATGTCCTTGGGTGAAGGGCTCACAAGTGTGTGGGGTGAGATTTTATTTTGTTCTCTCGGAGCCTCCACTTCCCCTCTTCTGGTCTTCATCGAACTGAATCTGTTTTGTGCATGTTTTTTAAACAGGTTTATTTTTAATTGGTTGTAACGTTTTGTAATAAAATCATTTTAACCTTGGTACCTGCGTCATCAATGCAAACTACTTGGAAACTGCATCACTAACAGGAACAAGAGTTTGAATAACAGAGAACAAAAGAAAAGACCAAACTCATTAACACAAACATGGACAGCTTCAGTTTCATGAATGTGATAATTATTTCAGTAAATCACAAAATCAAGGCATTTGTTGAATAAAGTTAAACTACAGTCCCTGAAGAAGATGAAGGTTAAACTGAGGGCAGTTAGAACTGAAGAAGCTGCAAATGTGCAATTCTGCAGAAAACAGGATGTGGTCTGATGTGGAGATAAATGATCCTTCTTCTTGTTAAAAAGCGATGTTCAAAAACAAGCAATGTAAGATTTATTGATAAATGGCTCAGATGCAGCTGAGGTTTTTTCTATCTGTAATGTGGGCAGTCGCCAAGGACGCAATCTTGTAGGGAGCGAGCACCCTGCAGTTTTACAGACCAAAACTGCTCATTTCCAAGTAATGTTAATGAAACTTGAATTATAGGGCGCCCCCATTAACCCTTGTGCTATCCTAGGCACTTTGACATTGAAAGTGGGGTCATCTAGACCTTCCAAGACAGCGCGCTGAACCCTTTTTCTGCAATGATTTGTGATCTTTACTGGTGTCCGTGGATTACATGAAATCCTCTCCACCTTTATCTACCTTTGTCATGGTAGGAAGAACTCGTTAATGGTCATCTTGACCCCATAGGATAGCACAAGGGCTATCGCTGTAATGACAGTATTTGCGCTGTCTGTGCGACCCCACATACAACTAATTCTAGCTTCCAAATAAATAAATACTTTTAATATTTAAAATTAATATATTTCATTAGGTTTACTGGATTTTTCGCTAAGTGACAGAAAAATAAATAGAGTCTACATCAAAGTGAAGTTGTTTCCATCATTTTACCCATTTTGCTGTTTTGATGTTTGACAGACAGAAAGTCTATTCAAGGTTGTGGAAAATGGAGAAAAGATCAAAGAAAACACCCAGTGTTCAGTAAGAAAAGAAGAAAAGAGAAAGAAAAACAGTCCAAGGATAAAGGAATGCAGTTTGTGTCCAAAATAAACACTTGTTGCCAAGTGAGACCAAATTTACTGTTTGAGGAGTAAAATTTGGAGCAACATTGGAATTATGAAGGTTTCCACTTATTCAGATTACTCTTGTTAATTAGCTTTTTGGTGGATTTCGTCTACCAGTAAGCTCTTCTGCCGTTCTCACATACAGTCAAAGAGTCAGATGCAATGTACTCAAGTGTTTGTCTTTTTTTGTTCAGTTTTATGTGGCACTTGAGCACAAAAACAGAAGAAAATGTCCTTTAGTTTCCATTGATGTTCATTCATGATGCCCAAGGAAATGACCTTAGTTGATTGATTCATAATTCAGGGTTCTATTCAGCTTAAATAGAAAAAAGAGAACAGAAAAATGTAGTAATTTATACCAGAACCAGTCAGCCTAAAAAAAATAAACAAATTGATATGTATTAAGTAAAATAACTTACATGCTACATCTTAATTGTAGTTTAATTATACAAGTATATTAAACTTATTTGATTAATAAAGGGCATCAAATTAGTCAGGACCACCTCTGCTCAGATGCATTCAGGTAGAGGTTTTAGAATGCATTTTGAACAAAATGATCAGAAGAGACGTTGAGGAGCTGATCGTTTTCTGACGCCAAAGTTATTCTCTCGATGAACCAAACCAGTCCTGTACTAACCAGCAGGGGGCATCCTGTCCCACAGTCAGTGTCCCTCCTGTTTGTTACAATTTCCAGTTGTTGCTTCATTTGATCATACCTTCACAATATAGCTGCTTTTCTCTGCGAAAGAAAACATCTGCAAAAGCTATAAAATTATGTGTAAAGATTAAAAAATAATATACTTCAGAGCTTGAATTAAGCTTAATTCAACTTCTGAGTTTGGAAGTTGTGGATAAGGGGCTCCCTCCTCTGGTCCATGACAAGAACTGAGCTCTGGTTCCATCTCCCTGATGCTGTAAAAGTGTTGTTAGTATGGATCTGTTCCATTGGTGGAGTGTAAAAGTGTTGCAGCCTTTGGTTTTTATGCAGACGTCTCTGCATTTCAAACCAAAAGTTACAGTGAATTGTGGATAAAACTAATGTGGAACTGTTCGTAGGAGGTGCTTAACTACAGCACAATGCCCAAAATAAGCTGTGAGCAACGCTATGGTGTACTCATGCTGTTGAAAACATAATCATAGCCTTTTCGGTGATGGAAAACCAAACCCTTATCAGTCACCATCTTATCTGATGTGGCACAGAAATACGAAAACTGTGGTTTTTTCATCTGTGAAACTTTCAACCCGTTCAGACAAAACAAGATGGCGAGTTTGCTGCTTTATCATGTTGACCTATTTTTAAAAGCAGCAAATACGTTTGCCCTGTTTGGTAGCAGCTCCTGTTGCTGAGGCACAGTATTTTCATAAAGTGTTTTAATAAATTGTTAATGCTGGTTGATGGATAATCCAGTCCAATCATTGACATAAGCCTGTATTGTGACACCTACATGCATCTTGGTGCGTCAAGGTTAGCAGACTTCAGAATACCTGCCTCCATGTGCTCACGCCAAAAACTGTCAACATGGTCACCACAGCTCATGTTAGTTGTTCGTGTGTTTTGTGGAAAAAGACTGTTTGGTCCAAACATGAGTTTGTGTCTTTGGACAATTTGTTTGGAGTTCAATAGACAGGTGAACTCTGGTTTGCATGGAACCAATGACCTTGTTCTTTTTGCAAGTGAATCATAGAATTCATATAATTAATTCAAAACACATCATTGTAGACTATTTCCTTA
Organism: Oryzias sinensis; assembly: GCA_037389245.1. Taxonomy (NCBI): domain Eukaryota; kingdom Metazoa; phylum Chordata; class Actinopteri; order Beloniformes; family Adrianichthyidae; genus Oryzias; species Oryzias sinensis. The sequence continues at coordinate 22,507,106 of CM074490.1, forward strand.
TACAGATGATGTTTTACTTTTCCTCTAAGACCTACAAGCCTTTGTCTTCAGAAGTACGAATGCATCTTCATCTATTTCACACTTATCAACAAACAAGTGATATCAAACAAAATTGAAAATCCGTTTCTCTGCAGAATGATCCGATCTTGTGCAGTCAGACTACTTCATGTTTGTGTGTGTGGCTAGAAGAGTGTGTAGTTCTGTGCGCTTGTTCACAAAAATGCAGTCCTTTAAGCACTGTCATACCCCAGTTAAGACAGCTAGTGACAAATGACTGCATATAAGAACCGCAATGAGTGACCCCGCCCCCCTGGGGGTTCTAAAAAGGAAGTACCTGTCGAATCCCATAGACTTCTATAGAGAAATAAACTGTTACTCAGTCATTCTATTGGTCAGAATAACCATTTATGATCTGATACCTTTTTAACATTTTCTTAATAATCCTTTTTTTTTCATGATATTTTTTCTGTACTTAAAATAATTAACTAATTTTAAACTGACCAATCAGATGCCTCAATAAAAGTAGGTGGAGCCTGCTGGCCCCCACGTCCAACGTGCTCAAAGAAAGGTTTGACAAATCTCATGCAGCCAATTTTCAAGTCTTAGGGGTGTGGCCTTCCAATAAGCTCACTCTTGATTGGTGACAATGGTCGCCATAGAAACAATGACAATTACTGCTTACTGACAATATATGGCTCTAACTTAGCGGCGTCCAAATCGTAAAAAATGGCGCTGTAATTGACCTCATTTGGTTGAAAGTGTCTTGAACTTTGAAAGAAGAACATTTCTGAAGGAGATCAAAGATGTTTTGGAGAAACAGTCTATGTTCCACTAACATGACATGTTCTACTGAAACGCAGAGGAAGTCAGTGAAAAAACAGAGCGTATCCTTTCTTGTATTCTATGATCTCTTGAAGGACGAGACGAGCTGCATCATTCTGAACTGATCGTGAAGCAGAAAGTGACTCATTTGGAATTCATGACATCAGTCCACATGTGACGGTCTAAAGTTACACACTCAGGCTTTCACAGATCAAAACGCCTACATGTTCGGTAAGAAGCGATAACATCTTACAACCTGATTTTCTGATAATGTTCTTCACTAACTACAGACTGTTTTCTGTTGATACTGAAGATTTTCAGCAAATGATAAAAAATGAAACAAGCTGCAAATACGCTGCAAAAAGGATGTGGTCTGACGTGTAGATCAGATAAAAGATGATTGGCCTCTGATCAAAGCAAAGGGCAGTCCATGTATAAATATCTGTCAGACAGAGACTCTCTGAAGCTTAAGTGTGATTTCCTGACACCATGAAGGCTCTGGGACAGTTTCTGCTTTTCCTTTCTCTGATTTGTGCTGCATCACATGGTAAGAAAATGAATTTATTTGTAATTCTGAAACAAATGGATAAACAGCAACCTGATTTCATTTTACAGTTCAAGGAAGTGTCATCATCAATGGGGAACTTGCTCCAGAAGGTTCCATGCAGTTCATGGTGTCCGTCCAGAACAAAAACGGTCACGTGTGTGGAGGCTTCCTCATCAGCAAGGACTTTGTGGTGACTGCTGCTCACTGTGATGAGTGAGAAATTAGACTTCACAAATCATCTCATCAAGGTCTGTCAATCAGTTTCTGACTTATAAAACTATAAATAACTGTCCAATTCCTAATCCTTCAGTGGTTTGAAGCACGTCATTCTGGGAGGACACAACTGGAAGAACAGCAATGTCAAGAAAATTAAAATAAGCAACCAATGCAAGCACAAAAAGTACAGTGATGTTGGATTTGGTTACGACATAATGCTCCTTAAAGTAAGTATACATTTAGGTAATCCAGAGGGTCTGCTGATAATACATGCTAATGGTTTTGAGCTATTCTTATTTCTGCTTGCTGGCCCCACCTGTGCTATGGATTCTTCCAATTGAATAATCACTTTTCACCGTCTGAGGAGTTAAAACCGAAAATGTCTCTGTTGCAGTTGGCCGAAAATGCTACCATGGGAGAGAACATTAAAACAATTCCACTGGCAGAAAAGTACATGAACTTGAGATACAATCAGGAGTGCTCTGTGGCTGGATGGGGGAAGACAGAAAGAACTGAAGTCTCTGTGGATGACCTGAGGGTGGTGAATGTGTCCATTATAAATTACAATGACTGTCAGCGGAGCTGGGGGGACCTTCCCCCCAATGTGATCTGTGCAGGTGGAAAGTATACAGACAAAGGATTCTGTCAGGTCAGTTTTCTCAGTAAAACAGTTTGTAAATTTAACAGATTAATGATAGATTGAGTTTTTCATGATGTCTGCTCTTAACAGGGGGATTCTGGTGGTCCTCTGGTGTGCAACGGCAAAGCTGTTGGCATTGTCTCTTTTAACAAAAACTACAACTGCAAATACCCTGATGTGCCCAACGTCTACACGGACATCAGAGAATATGTTGATTGGATCAACAACATCACCAAGAACAAAATGTGCCCAATGTGAACCTTTGAAACAAAGTTTAACTCCAGCAGAGGTGGTTTTCTGGTGTCATTTAAAATAATCCAAAGATTTTTGATCATTTTAGTTTATTAACCAGTAAAAACATGATTTTACTGTTTTTAGGTCATTTCAAGTATCAGCTGTTTGATGTACTAAAGATTTCTAACAGTTGTAGACATGGAGTCCACATTTAAAAAGATTGAAAATGAATATGCACAAAGCCTGACTTTTCTTTTTAACTGTTCAAGAGGAAAAAACGTCCTGCAGAAAACAAAACCGTTTTGTTTTTTTCAAACCCTAACCTGATTCAGAACCACTGTCATCTGGGGTGCAATGGAACCACGGCTGCTACAAAGGTTTTCTTTCTTTCTTTCGGTAGAACGTCCTGGTTCTTAATGATGTCCCACAAGTTTCTCTTTGGCCCTTCTGGAAATATTCAGGAAAATATGCAGGAACACATTTGTAAAAGAGCCTCATGTCAATAAATCTGTAGACAAAATGAGGCCCTTTCAATGTGACTCTTTAGAACCAACAAGAAGACACACAACCTTCTCTGTGTGTCCTCATACTCAGGGAGGAGGTCTTCACAGTGACATTTTAATGATTTAAAACAAAACTCTGGAGGAAGATAACTTACTGTAGGGGGAAATTTCTAAAATATAGCCAGCGTGTGCGCTCGCCAGACTTCTCTGATCGTCAGATAAACTCGTCAGACTCCTGCAAAATGGGTTAAAGTCTGAGGCTGAGCATCCACCCCCAGACAAAAACTGCTTACTGTTATAGTTTTGTTGCACTTCTTCTGCTGTCATCTCCTGAATGCAGATGGGGGCATTGATGTCATCAGAACACCGGAGCAAAGTTAGCTGGCAGCTTGAAGATGAGACAACTCTTTATACGTCACTCAGTGGAGAACTTATCTTTAACCCTTGTGCTATCCTAGGCACTTTAACATTGGGAGTTGGGTCATCTAGACCCACTAGACAGTGCTCTGAACCCTTTTCCTTCAATGATTTGTAATCTTCATTGGTGAAATCTTTCCACCTTTATCCACCTTTGTCATGGTAGGAATAACACATCAAAGTAAGGGTGGGGGTCATCTAAGATAGCACAAGGGTTAACGTGGCATTTCCCTTTGACCTCTGGCTTTTCTTGCTCTTCTATCATCCTGCTAGAGTTCATGTTGTTCTTTGTGTATGCATAACCGCAGCAGCTGACCTCCATCCATTTTCACACCTATAGTTTGATACATGACTTTGACATTCTCCATTTGCTTGTGTCTTCTACTTTCTATTCTTAGAAAAAAGTAAAGGTAATACAAGTGTGCAATCTACAAACATAACAAGGATTACGATATATTTGGAGAATTTGCTTGACCTTTGACCTCAGACGTCTACAAGTGTAACTCAGGAGTACTTTGTGGCAACTGAGGGTTTGTGATGTTGGGGTGTGGGGGGGGGGGGGGGCGCACACTGATTAAGTAGTTTGTCACATGCTTTAGCTTCCCTTTGATTTATAGCAAACAGAGTCAAACCTCACATTATTTTGATGCTATTTTTTAGCCAAAATCTAAAATCTAAAAACTTGTGTGGTTTTCTAGGACATAGTTTCTGCAGAGCAGCAGGAGTGTCTGAGAGCTCCAATATTACACCCTCTCCTTCTAGCTTACAGCCCCTCACACCCCCAACCTAACATTATGGGTGCGACAAAAATGGCATCAATATTGTGGTTCCTCGAGCCGTTCAGTTTAGATCCAGATTCCAGCTCAGACATTAATCGATATGTTTGTCTGCAGGTGGATGCATCAGAATGGGGCGGAGCAGGGAGCTTGTGGCCCCACCCAGAGTATTTTCTACGTCACAATTATGATCTTTTTCAAACTGCATTTCTTCATCTGCTCCTGATTCACAAAGATTAGAATAAAGAACTACTTAGGAGTGCAATTTTAGTCTAAATTGTATTCATAAATGTTCTTCATCATCAGAAAAATGCTACAAAAACATCTTAGAAACCCAAAAAGACATTTTCATTGGATTGGCTCTTGAAGCCAACATCGTTATTCGATATTCTTTCGTAGTAAATATTATATTCTACTGCATCCATGAGAACTTCTTTGAGCGCTTTGGTTCATGTGTGAGCACACAGCAGTTTTACACAACTCATTCTGTCCCAACAAAACTCTTTCAACACGACTGTGATGCAAATCAGAAACGAGAAACAACATGAAGCAACATGCATACCTCTTATTCAGTTCAGATCAAACACACACACACACACACACATGAATACACACTGAAACTCACAAACACACAAACCTTACTGCAGTTCTGGAACAATCTTGTGTTTTTCTGAGTTTATTGTTAAACAAAACTTTTTTTCTCACTCTGTTAACCTTTGGAAGACATCTTTCTGTGAATAGAAAATACCTTTTCCTTTGTTATTCAGTTCAAAAATATTTTAGATTTGTGAAAACGTATTGTAACGTCTGTCTGGACGTAGGGAAAAATCGGAGATGGCCATTTTCAAATGTGAAGCCCTTAATGTATCTTAAATGGTTATTGTCGGCCACAACACAAAACGGAAGACTTGCCCTGTTTGACCACTGGGGGGACAGTCTACCAGCTGTCCCCAACCTACCCCCTTCCTCATATAACCTCATATTAGGGTGAAGGGTGGGGGGTTTAGCCTGCGATGCGCCTTGAGGGGGGAGCTACTTGGCAGTGGTACCCCTCCCATGGTTGCCGTGTGGAGTGGCCCCCCCCCTTTCAGTTTTATTTGCACCTTAGACATGTAGGGCCCTTGGTAGGGGGGGGGGGGGTGCTTGGACATCACTGCCAGCAAGCAGCGGATGTCATCCTAGCACCCTACCTGCCAATTTTAACCGCACCTTAGACATTTAGGGCCCCTTGGTGGGGAGGGTGAGGGGACATCACTGTGAGTAATCAGGAGATGTCCCCTCAGTGCCCTACCCGCCAATTTTAACTGCATCCCCCTTAGTACACACACCCCTCCCCCCTCAAAATATACACTCCAACATAAACATAAATATACACTCCCCTGGGTGGCGGATTTGGTCGCCCGGGGGGCGGTTGTCCCCTGCCTGCTGTCGTGTGGCGTTGGGGGGCTCCGGCTGCTGCTGCTGCTGCGGCGGGGGTCTGGGTGTGGGGGTGGCTGGGCGCTCCTTCTTTTCACATTCCACCATCCATTTTATAAGAACATAAACACTCACCTGAGCACAGGCGTTAGCTCACCTTTGCACTAATAGTTTGCATGATTGAATGAATGAAAGATTTCACACTAGTTGGTTTAAAGGCATAGGTATGCGTGTGTGAACACTATCTGTTTTGTGTACATGTTGACATGTGGACATTTTTGCAGCTAGCAGGTGTGTTGATAACATTTCAGTGTGTGTGTGGACAGGCCCCGCCCTTTTTGTACTACATTTGAACCTTACCGTAATGATAAACAACCAGTAAACTTCTCTGCTCTATGCTGCTTCATTGCATTCACATCTTTTCGTTTGGCATAAGGCTCCGTACAATTCCATGAGATAATTTTTCCGTAAAAACGTTTGGGTAATAACCCCGAACGGACCCACAGGTGGAAGCCGGGGAGGAGGGTGGGGCGACGAATGCAGCGCTGCGGTAAGGAAAAGAATGAACGGCTGCACACCTGGACTTAAATAGGACGCTGAACAGGTGAGTTAATTAAGTCCCCGCCCTAGGGGGGGGGGGACCGAAGCAAAATACTGCAGAGTCTGCCTTCCTGAAAGGCGAACTCGTTCACTTATTTTTGTCAGAAACCTTAGCTACACTTTGTGAGTGTTACATTCCTCTTTCTGAATCACTGAAGCCATAAAAACCATCAGTACCAAAAATGATGAAAGCCTGTTTTGTAAATCGTTAACAGAGAAATGTTTCCAAATCTGATGAAGCAAGAAATGCCAGAAAAGGAAGACGTCTTTCGTCTGCAGATATAAAGCCGTGGAGGAGTGTGGCTGTGGATGGAGACGATGGCCGTCATGTTTGTGCTCCTTTTCTTCGTGGGGGGTAAGCCAGACTGCACCTGTGCTAACCTTTGCTGCCAAGCCTCCATTGACCGTTTGGTGTTCTGTGTTTTAGGGGCTGCTGGTTCCCATATTGTCGGAGGCAGAGATGCAGCCCCCCACTCACGCCCTTACATGGCATCGCTGCAGGTCAGGGGTCAGCACATCTGTGGGGGGGTGCTGGTCAGGGAGGACTTTGTGCTGACTGCGGCTCACTGTGACTTGCCCGTGTAAGTTTCAGCAGCAGGTAATGCTTTTGTTTCATGATGAGTCCTCATTAGTTTCGGATCCTCAGTTGACGCGACTGAAGGCGACGGAAACATTTCAGCGACTCATCCATGTGCTCCACATTTAATCATTGTTTCAAAAATAATGATTGCAGCTACATTTGTATTTTTGTGATCCTTTAGTGTCCTTGTTTACCATATTTAGAGCAAAAACATGGTAAGAAGGGAATGCCACTTATGTGGTGATTATGCATCAAGTAGAGAATAAGAATTTGGAGCAAAACATGTTAGCCTGTATGTGGAGTTCTGCAGTTTGGACTTAGAAATCCCAATGAACAGAACTCAACGGTTTCCAATAACTGACATGTTTTACTCAGGCACTGGATGGTTCTAAAGTACGCATCAATGAGAGATTTAGCGTTGGCTCTGTTGCATCATTACAGTCTAATTACTGTGGATTCATTCCAGGCTTTTGTTGAAGTTTCTTTGTAAATAATTCATATTCAAATGGTCAGAAGATATGAGGCAAAAAACAAAAAATATATAATGTCCATGAGTTTAAAAAGGAAAAAGCAACTAAATGTTCCAGAAAGGGATTTATTTTGAAGGCCTTGGTCCCAGTTGTTCTTACGTGCATCTGCAAGTGAAAGGTGTTGGGGTACGCAGGTGACCCGCACCACATATCAGGATGGCAGACCGCTCAGTGAACCCGTATAGAGTAAATGTTCGTGCACATTTTTCTATGGCCTTCTGCAGGTCGTGGGTGAACCCAAAAACTGAGGCCCGACTTGCTGGTTTTGAATATGCTGCTTTCAGAGCGTTTGGATTCCCTCCATGACATCCATGTAGATAAAGCAGCAGAAGCTCATGCGGTTTACACTGTGGTCCTGTTTCTAGACCTTTCACAGTTGTGCTCGGGGCAGACTTGTTGCAAGAGAATGAGCCATCGAGGCAGACCTTCAGGGTTCTCAGATACATTCCACATCCAAACTACAATGAGCTGTCCAACGACATCATGCTTCTGAAGGTGAGACCTTCAGGTTCAATCCATCCCTTCTTTACTTTCTGATGTAAAAATGACGACCTTCTCTGCTCGTCAGCTTGATGGCAGAGCTCGGCTGACTCCAGAGGTGCAGGTCATTCCTCTGAAGTCAGGAACAGTGGGACCAGCGAGCCGGTGCATTACAGCTGGCTGGGGGGACATCGGGGACAACAGGACCATAG
>CM074490.1:22515578-22578104 GCA_037389245.1 Oryzias sinensis
TTTTTATTTAAATCCAGTAAACTCAATAAATTATTTAAATTTTATGGACAATAACTGTTTTATTAGGAAGCAGCTGTTAGTTTGTTGAGGGTCTGGAATCATGAGCGGTGAGTCTAAGCCCCGCCCCCGCCTCTCTACCTGTTTCTTGTTTTCCCCCGTGTGCAACCCCCCCCCTCCAGCGTCGTGTTCTACACAGACAGCGCAACATACAGTCATCGTAGCAGCAAGGTGACAGGATAGTAGAGGCACCCTAACGCTAATTTACTTAATTTTATGCGGAAATGGGTGGTTTTAGTCTAGGGGGGGGGGGACTTTTTTTGGGGCGCTCATGTGTCCCCTATGAGATCGCCGCTGACTGTCTTTCCAGAAAAGCTTTCCATGCATAACAGACTCTGGTCTGCGTTCACAGCTGGAGACACGCCCCCTCCGCGCGTTCACGCTGCTGTTTTCCTCCTGCCCGCTCACTCTGACGGTGTTAACCCTTGTGCTATCTTAGATGACCCCACCCTTACATTGACGTGTTCTCCCTACCATGACAAAGGTGGATAAAGGTAGAAAGATTTCATGTAATCCATGGACACCAGTGAAGATCACAAATCATTGAAGAAAAAAGGTTCAGCGCACTGTCTAGTGGGTCTAGATGACCCAACTCCCAACGTTAAAGTGTCTAGGACAGCACAAAGGTTACAGGCACCATGACAATCTTAGAACATGATAGATATTTTACGAAACCACAGAGAGCCGCAGCACAGGCATGAAAGAGCTGTTCGGTTGCCGACCCCTGATATATACAGTATCTAGATCTAGATCAAGATTCCAGCTCAGACGAGGAAAACATAGACGTTCATGGATCTATTTGTCTGCAAGTGGATGCATCAGAAAGGGGCGGAGCACGAAGACTGGCCCCGCCCAGTGTATTTTCTATGTTACAAATACAATTTAAAAGAACATGTTTTCGATTTACAACAATTTGAATAAAGAAATATTCAGAAATTCAATTTTGGGCTCAAGTTTCTTTATAAATTTCCTCCATCAGAAAAATGCCACAATAGCGGGGTAACAACTCTAAAAAACAAGATTTTTACTTTTATTACTTTGCATTATTACTGTGCATGTTTGGATTTTATATTTTTTTGGCGCCAGATTCTGCAGGTATCTGTAAACATTTAAACGACAAAAGGTCAGAGAAAAGGTCAATACAGAAACAAATTAAAAGAATCATCAGTTGAGTGTGTATTGTAAGACATTCAATGAAGAAACATTTCATATTCAATAGAGTTCTTTGGTTAAATATCTGCATGCAGGCAAACACGCCTACCGCCAACGGATGACACGACCACCAAAGCTCCTCCGGTCCGCTCCAGGAAGGGCAGAGCTCTTCCCGCCATCTGGACGTAGCTGTGGAAGTTGATCTACAAACAACAGAGGACATCAGGACAGTCATCGACACCGACATGCAGACGGGATGTGACTTACCTTCATGAGCTGCTGAACATGTTTGTGATCTCCATCCCACATTCGGATGTAGCTCGGCCCAATGTGGTTCAGAACCAGGTAATCCAAGCCTCCCAGCTCCTCCAGAGCAAAATCCACCACTTTGTCAGGGTCTGCATCCGTGCTCATGTCTGCTGCTATGTAGACCGCCTTCTGAGCCCCCAGAATGAGGCACTTCTCCACCACCTGTGAGCCACCGTTACTGAGAATGATCAAACTGTCCAGCGTGGCACCACAGATCAGGGATCAGTCTGACGTCTCTTTTGCTTTTAAACAAATTTAAAAAGATTCTGCAAAATCCACTTTGAACCAAGTTAACCAATCAGACGGGGAGCTCATGATGCATAGTGCACAGAGTTGAAGAAAAAAACAAGTGGTCAATCTAAGCAGCAAAAGACTCAACCATTTGTGGCTTCACTTTCATTTTATTTGTGTTAATTACAACACAGAAAAACAATTGATCTGTGAGACAGGAGGATTGAAATCTGTATTTGTTTTAATGAGTTTAGTGCAGTAAAAGTGCAGTTGTGTTGTGTTTGTGTTACCTGTAATGAAGGTCACTGACCTGCTGCAGAACTTTCTCCCTCCGGGCTGTAATGACTACCTGGGCTCCAAAGCGGGCGTAATGATGGGCCATCTGCTCCCCGATACCTGAGCTGGCCCCCGTCACCAGAACTCTGGCACCTCTGAGCGACTCTGGAAGGAATTCATCTGTTCACTCTTTGATTAAGCCATTTACAGGCGCTTATATCCAAATCCTAAGGAGTCTGACAGCTCCTGACTGCTGGTCTGGGGAGCTGTAGACTGGGATAAAGGGTGCAGGAAGGAGGGGCTACTGAGGTCATCGCCCTGCTGGATGTTGGAGGTTATGGCACAAGAAGCCAGTGCGGAGATGTGGACAGTGGTCTGCAGGAGCAGAAATTAGACGTGAAGCCGATCTGCAGAGCTTTGATTCTGCAGCTGGTGGTCACATCAGATGACTGCAGGGATCACAGAGCTGACAAGAGTCTGAAGGAAACACAAGTAGAGACTTTCTGATGTTTACGACAGAGCTGCATGCAGAGCAGTGGGAGGAGGAGATGTTTTCAAGTGGTAACCCTTGAACCTCCATGGCACCAACAATGAAGAAGCTCTGCAGCATGAAGGTCTGATGGGAGGAACAACAGAGCTGGAATCTGACTCCTGCTCACAGAGTTACTTTATTCAGGAATAAAACTGAATACCAAACGCAAACAAAGATGGAAGCCCCCGATTCTCTATTACCTCACAGCTTTTATAGACAGGGGACGGATCTCTCAGCACATCATCTACTCCTTAATTACCATCATAACAAGTCTGTTCTGCCAGACCCTTTATGGCCATTTGGCTGTATATTCTCTATCTTCTCATTTTCTGTTCTTGGAAAGAATTTGGCCCAAAACACTGATGAACCATATAGTTTACTTTCAGGTCTTATCATCGGATGTTCTTGCAGGTTCTCCGGGTAAGAAAGGAGGTGATTTAGCTTGTTTTTCTGTCATCTTTAACTCAGTGAAAGATGAAGATGATTCTATCAGAGATGTAGAGGAGATGACTCATGGAAAGGACTGGAGGAACTGAGCATCTTCAGCATCTTCGCACTTTTTCAGTTCATCTGTCTCTGCAGAAACGGATGAACTGAACAGTGAATACTGGATTATTGAAACGCGATGGTGATGAATAATATACTTTTGAGCGACCACCGATGTCTCAGTTACTCTTCTGATCTCTGGACAGATGAGGACAGATGCATACACGCATGCATACACACATGCAATACACACATAAGAAAAGGAACAAATCAAACATTCAAACAAATATGCCCTCATGATATTTGACAACATACCTGGATCAAAAGTGGGTGAAGTCCACTGCAAAGCCAGATAGATGACACACAAACTGACCATCAGGACTTTTGCTAATGATGTCATTTTGAAAAGTTAGGTTAGTAAAAGTTAGGCTGTATGTTTGAGAGCTTCCAGAAGAGTCTGCTGAACTTTTACTGTTCTTGTCTGAAGCAGATTTGAGGAGGCGCCTTGGAAAGAACTGCTATTTACGTCTCTGTAAAATATTTGTAGGTTTTAATGATGGGGGGTGGTTTGGAAAAGCCACAAAAGGTATCAGGTCAAAGATAAAACTTCAGGACAGTTTGCTGGTTTTATTGCCACCAACATAGTAGTAAAATTTAAACCATAACTCAGAACAATATTGAAACCCCTTTGCCTTTGTCCCAAATGCCCTAACAGGTGAAAACGGATGGTCAGCAGGTAAAATGGTCAAAAACGCTGGTGACCAGTTTCAGTGGTAGACCTCTCAGTGAACCCGTAGAGAGAAAACGTTCATGCGCATGTTTCTCTACGTCCATGCATTGGGCGACACGTCGTAGTGAACACGTATACAACACGTAAGGGGGAAGTAGGTCAGACGCAGGCGTGTCCTACGAATGCATAAACATTTTCTCTCTATGGGTTGACTGAGCGCTCTACAACCTTGATATTTTGTATGGGTCATCTGCGTCCCCCGTACAGGGTTGACCCTTTTTCCCTCGCAGACGGCCCGGATGCACCTGTGAGGACCGCTGGGACTAAAACTTATAAAATGGAACATCTAATAGAAAAAGACGAGTGAAAGAATTCGGTAGAGACATAAATAACTCAGATCTAAACCTCCTAATGATGATGTTTCTGTTCAAGCAATAATCCGAGTGGCATCAGCGATGAGAGCCAATGGGCGTGATGGAGTCCCTGGGGGAAAAACTGCCCCCACTGAGAGTAAACTGAGGGTTTTGGTTTTTCCATGTGAGCCTGACACCTCTGAACATGAAGTCAATCATAAGTTGTTTACGTGTCTTTGCTGCTTAGTTAGATCTCTCCAATGTTCGTGCTGCACTTATTGTTGGTTGCGGTGAGGGAGTGCCTTGTTGAAGCTTGACTGGGGGATCCGTTATTCTGCACCCTACAAGTGAAAGTTGGTACAGTGTGGCAAAAAACTCAAATGCACACATTTTCTAAACTCCAACCTCAGCTTTAATAAATGCAGACACAACATGGCCAGAAGGCAGCACTGCAGTTGTCACTTCACACAACACTAAATTTTGGCAATAAAAGTTTCAAGCAAATATTTATTGTGATTTTTAGACAAAAAAAGACATAAAACTCCCCCTAAAATGTCTGGTCTATTGGCCTTCATTGTACTGCTGCCATGTGGTACCTGTGGAAGTTAACCACACACTGATGTGGCTCCACTGGTGTGTGGATGTGCATGAATGTCCCGGTGATGGTCGGAGGCACCTCAGGGGCGAACTGGCAGCCATGCCTCTGTCATCACTAAGTATGAAAGAGGAGTGAATGAATAATGGACACAATATAAACACTTTGAGCGTCTGAAAAAGCACAGATAAATCTAATCCATTATTATTATATTTAATATTATTTAACCAATCAGAAGAGACTCTGTGATCAAGGGGGTGGGGTTTAAACTGATGGAATGCTGAAGATAAAGAAAATTCTGTTGAACAGAATGATGAGGAGGACTGCAAGGATGGAGATGTCCTAAACTGTCCACAAATGTTAACCCTGACGGGTTGAGCAACCTACAGGAAATGATATCTGACCATCACTAGATTAGATAAGATAAAACTTTATTGATGTGTTTGGCAAGATACCAAACATTTCCACCAACAGCAGAACTCTGCCAAGACTAGATCCCAAAATAGCAATGGAAGAAAATATATTAAAAAAAGATTTTACGAATTAGGAAGAGAATAATAGTGAACAGTTTTTAGAGGAGAACTGGTATCCTCCTGCAGCCATTCTGATCCATCTTTAGGGAAAGAAAAATATTTTAGTAAACCCTTGACACCTATTGATGCAAATTTGGATGAAACCACATCTTCTCCTTAGTTTAGCATGTACATGTCAGAAAAAGACATTTGTGATTTTATTTTGTTCATTGCTATAAATTCCTTACTTTTCTGAGGGTTTTTTAAAGTGGTGTCTTATTTTTCTGTAACTCGTGGTGTCACCTTTTTGCTTTAATTTTTTGCAAATATTTGCTCTGAATGACAAAATATTATCAAAAAACTGTTTACAAACTGTTTATTGAATGTATGGTTGAGGCAGAAAAAAAACAAAGAAGAAAAAAAGTAACTTTAAGATGACATTATTTATTCTGTACTGGAGTCACAGGTCAGACATGAGGGAGGTGACGAGGACTTTGAAAGTTCTGATCCAGACTCTCCAACTCAATGGTTTACACAGATCATGATGGGTTTCTTTCAGACAAACAGCACCTCCCACCACGCATCACCCCAAAAAAAAGATGCAAAAAGTTAAATATAGCAAATAAATCAAATAACAATAAAAGCCACAACAAGGAAAGCTAAATTTGTTTATGTACAACCTTTGATGCAGGTTATTTATACATAGAGGTTAACATTATGGATACCAGGAGATGGTTCTACACCTCCTATACACATTTGAAACAATATATTTGTTATTGTAGGAACGCAGAAAGATATCTTTTTAAACTAGTTAAATAAACATTCAAGCATAAAGATGCAAAAATATTCTGAAACTCAAAATGATCTTGATGACGAGGAGCATCAGGAGCATTTACAGATTAAAGGGATGAAGGTTAAGCCTAAACAATAGAAATGAATGAAGGTGTTTAAAAAAAATGACAAAACTGGCTCAAAGTTTGACCACAAAGAGTGAACAGAACCAAAGTGATTGAAGTAGAAAGTAAAAATGCAAAACGGAGAAACCAACATCAATATTTTAGGTATGTGTGTGCATTAACAGGACTAAACAATCTTCTTTATTCTAGTTGTTGTTGAACTGGGTTATGATCCAAGACCTGAAGGAGGAGATCCGGGTGTAGACGTCAGGGGTGCTGGGATCTCCACACCGACGCCCAGAAAAAGACACAATGCCCGCTGCCTCTCCGTCACAAATCATTGGGCCGCCAGAATCCCCCTTTAAAGACAAACATCCCAGTCAGTAGAGAAAGCTGCTTCAATGAAGCCACAATGTTCACATCAAGACCGAGTTCCTCTTACCGAGCAGAAGCCCTGAAAGCTGCGGGCCCCAACACCACAAACCATCGACCTCAGGACACGAACGTTTCCCCATCTCTCTCTGCATGTCCTCTGAGCCAGAATGGTGACATCGACTTCCTGCAGCCGGTTTGCTATGGTCCTGTTGTCCCCGATGTCCCCCCAGCCAGCTGTAATGCACTGGCTTGCTGGTCCCACTGTTCCTGACTTCAGAGGAATGACCTGCACCTCTGGAGTCAGCCGAGCTCTGCCATCAAGCTGACGAGCAGAGAAGGTCGTCATTTTTACATCAGAAAGTAAAGAAGGGATGGATTGAACCTGAAGGTCTCACCTTCAGAAGCATGATGTCGTTGGACAGCTCATTGTAGTTTGGATGTGGAATGTATCTGAGAACCCTGAAGGTCTGCCTCGATGGCTCATTCTCTTGCAACAAGTCTGCCCCGAGCACAACTGTGAAAGGTCTAGAAAACAGGACCACAGTGTAAACCGCATGATCTTCTGCTGCTTTATCTACATGGATGTCATGGAGGGAATCCAAACGCTCTGAAAGCAGCATATTCAAAACCAGCAAGTCGGGCCTCGGTTTTTGGGTTTACCCACGACCTGCAGAAGGCCATAGAAAAATGTGCAAGAACATTTTCTCCATACGGGTTCAGTGAGCGGTCTGCCATCCTGATATTTGGTGCGGGTCACCTGCGTACCCCAACACCTTTCACTTGCAGATGCACGTAAGAACAACTGGGACCAAGGCCTTCAAAATAAATCCCTTTCTGGAACATTTAGTTGCTTTTTCCTTTATGGACATTATAAGTTTTTTGTTTTTTGCCTCATATCTTCTGACCATTTGAATATTAATTATTTTTACAAAGAAACTTCAACAAAAGCCTGGAATGAATCCACAGTAATTAGACTGTAATGATGCAACAGAGCCAACGCTAAATCTCTCATTGATGCGTACTTTAGAACCATCCAGTGCCTGAGAAAAACATGTCAGTTATTGGAAACCGTTGAGTTCTTTGGGATTACATACAGGCTAACATGTTGTTTTGCTCCAAATTCTTATTCTCTACTTGATGCATAATCACCACAATAAGTGGCATTCCCTTCTTACCATGTTTTTGCTCTAAATATGGTAAACAAGGACACTAAAGGATCACAAAAATACAAATGTAGCTGCAATCATTATTTTTGAAACAATGATTAAATGTGGAGCACATGGATGAGTCGCTGAAATGTTTCCGTCGCCTTTAGTTGCGTCAACTGAGGATCCGAAACTCATGAGGACTCATCATGAAACAAAAGCATTACCTGCTGCTGAAACTTACACGGGCAAGTCACAGTGAGCCGCAGTCAGCACAAAGTCCTCCCTGACCAGCGCCCCCCCACAGATGTGCTGACCCCTGACCTGCAGCGATGCCATGTAAGGGCGTGAGTGGGGGGCTGCATCTCTGCCTCCGACAATATGGGAACCAGCAGCCCCTAAAACACAAAACCCCAAACGGTCAATGGAGGCTTTGCAGCAAAGGTTGGCACAGGTGCAGTCTGGCTTACCCCCCATGAAGAAAAGGAGCACAAACATGACGGCCATCGTCTCCATCCACAGCCACACTCCTCCACGGCTTTATATCTGCAGACGAAAGACGTCTTCCTTTTCTGGCATTTCTTGCTTCATCAGATTTGGCAACATTTCTCTGTTAAGGATTTACAAAACAGGCTTTCATCATTTTTGGTACAAATGGTTTTTATGGCTTCAGTTATTCAGAAAGAGGAATGAACGCTGACAAAGTGTAGCTAAGGTTTCTGACAAAAAAGCCCATAAACCAGAGAATCCTCTTTCTAACAACTTTGACTGTTACACGGTTTCCTGAAGGCCCATCAGAACTTCTTTGGTTTGTTTTTTCTGTGTTTTTGTGCCATCAGACGTCTTTCAGAAGATTCTTTGTACTTTTTGGTTCATCACCAACGATGACCAACTTACAGTAGATGTAAGCCCTAAAGGAAAAGCTTACTGCTCTCGACTCGTGCAGAGAATGTGTGCATGTGAGACTGCAGTGGGGTTGTGGAGTTTGCATGTTCTCCTCTTGCATGCGTGGGCTTTCTCCCATTTCCCCCACAGACCAAAAACCAACAGCATATGTTCATTGGTGATCCCTTGGGTGTGATTGTGTCTGCGTGATTGTGTGGCCCTGCAACCAACTGGTGACCTGTTCAGGGTTTACCCTGCCATCACCCAACAGCACCAGGATTGGTTCTAGCAATAGTGACCTTGAAAGGGATCCAGCGGAGGATGCGATCTTAAGGATGGATGAGGGTTTTGTGTTTCAATATAATATGGATATGGATAATATGGATGCTTCCCAAAGGAGATTGTGAGATTCATTTGGGTGTTTTTGGAAAAGAAAGTTACATGTGCAGCTGTAACTGAACTGTACTCTTAGCTAGGACACTGAACTTTGACAGTGAGAGTACTGGGTTTAGGAATATGGTAGAATGTGGTGAGAATTTATAAAAATAAAAATATAATATATATATAATAATATAATAATATAAAAATTTTTACATCTCTCCTCATTCTGGATTTTTGTTGTTTGTAGACCTTTGTCTGTGTTACTCTTTTCTGTGTTGCTATCCTCAGTTAGCGTGAAGTGATTCTGATGTGTTTTCATTGGTGTTTAAGTCAGGAGGAGTGTGGTGAGAACAAGTGAGCTCAGACATTGAATGAGGAGACAGTGTCAGGGCAGGTCTTCCGTTTTGTGTCGTGTTTGTGGCCAACAGAAACCATTTAAGCCACATTAAATATTTAATATTTGGAAACGGCCATCTCCAATTTTTCCTTACATCCAGACAGACTTTACAATATGTTTTCACAAATCTGAAATAAATATTTTGAACTGAACTGAAAAACAAAGGAAAAGGTCTTTGTATTCACAGAAAGATGTCTTCTAAAGGTTAACAGTGAGAAAAAAGTTTTGTTTAACACAAACTCTGAAAACACAGTAAGGTGTGTGTGACTTCTAGTTTCAGTGTGTATTTATGTGTGTGTTTGATCTGAACTGAATAAGGGGTATGCATGTTGCTTCATGTTGTTTCTCGTCTCTGATTTACATCACAGTTGTGTTGAAAGAGTTTTGTTGGGACAGAATGAGTTGTGTAAAACTGCTGTGTGTTCACACATGAGCCAAAGCGCTCAAAGGTAGAAGTTCTCATGGATGCAGCAGAATATGATATATTCTACAAAAGAAAATAGAATAATGATTCTGTTGACTTAAAGACCCAATCCAGTGAAAATGTGTTTTTTGAGTTTCTAACATGTTTTTGTAGCATTTCTCTGATGATGAAGGGTATTTATGAATATCCTTATATTTATGAATTTTTTTCTGACATTTGTGAATCAGGAGCAGATGAAAAAATGCTGAAAAAGATTGAATTTGTGATATAGAAAATACGCTGGGCGGGGCCAAATGCTCCGCCCCTTTCTACCAGCAGACAAATAGATTCATGAACGTATTTGTTTTCCCCGTCTGAGCTGGAATCTGGATCTAAACTGGATAGTTCTGATGTTGCTGCCATTTTTGGTGCACCACTAATGTTAGGTTAGGGGTGTGAGGGACTGTAAGCTAGAAGGAGAGGGTGTAAAAAAGGAGTTCTTGGGAACTCCTGGTGCTCTTCAGAAACTATGTCCTAGAAAACCACACAAGTTTTTAGATTTTGGCTTAAAATAGTATCAAAATAATGAGAGCTTTTACTCTGTTTTCTATAAATCAAAGGGATGCTGACCCATGTGACTAACTGCTCATCAGTGTGCCCCCCCACCCCACCCCCAACATTACATACCCTCAGCCTACCACAAAGTACTCCTGAGTTACACTTGTAGACTTCTGAGGTCAAAGGTGAAACAAATTCTCAAAATATCTTGTGATCCTTATGTTTGTAGATTTCACATTTTGTATTACCTTTACTTTGTTCAAAGAATAAAAATTAAGAGACTTTATTTTATTTTTTTATTTGATTTGGAATGGTTTATTTCAAGCAATCAAATAAGACTAATACACCAAAAACATTACAATCATCAGTTATACATTCATACAATGACAAATCAAATTTAGAATAATTAGACATATTAAGAAATATTGCTTGAAAGGGAGTGAAAGGAAGCAAACGTATATAATCCCACCCCTGTTCTACCGTAACTATTTTATTACATGATTTATCATTATCTGGTTCCTAGCTTTTTTCAGACAGAGTTAAGAAACCTGAAATATCAATAAAGCACATAACAAAGATGAATTGCTTAAATTATGTAAAAAATAACTTTTAGAAATCAACATGGCAAATGCAGATCAGTTATCCAAAATATATGCAGATTATGTTACTTATAAAAGTCATTGATATGATTAAAAAATAATACTATATCAGTAAAATAGACATAATACTGTTTCAGAAATTTTCATAGCAAAATTTGATCAAGTATCAAGTTAAAAATATGTGCAAAATTATGTTACATTAGAAAAAATAATGAATCAATTTATCAATTTTTGGAGAAAGTGAAGTAATATCATTAAAAGTCAATCAATTTAACAATTTTCAATAATTGATTAATCATTTGTTTTATTATTTTTTGCATTTTTAATTTTTTTCATAATAAAGTAATGCTGTGAAGTCAAATAAAGGGGTCCATAATCTGTTAAATGACCAAGGTTGGTATTCCTGAATTCTGCTGATTAACAGCCGTTCTTCTGGGTCTAAACAGAGTTTATAGTTCTCTTCGACGTTATTTCTGCAGACATTAGATTTAGGTCCATATCCTTCTTCAGCTGATATCAGCGGCGCTGAAAATTGAGGTCAAGTTGTCTGCAGGTCAGAACTTTAATGAGAATCAGGGTCACTTCATACTTTTGGAGAAAGCGATGAATCCAGGCGTCATATTACTTGAAATTATTTGCTTCTTTGATTTATTACTGCATTTTGGTTCAGACTTCAATCATCAAACACTTCTCAAAGTCCTTCATGGTGTTCACAACCAGAACCTTGGACTGGTCCGGTGGACCGAGTGGTTTGATATAAATCCTGCAGACTTTAACCCAGTGTTTATCAATTATTTTTTGCCAGGCCCCCCCTAGAAAAAAGAAAATGTTTCGCGCCCCCCCCCCATACCCCCCATCCCCAACACACACTCGCGCAGTGACAATATATTAGGTTAGTATCTATAAAAATTGTGTAAGTGTACCTAAAATTGTATCTTTTAACATTAACAAAAGAAAAAAGAAAAATGAATCCACTTTCAAATTTCAAATCATATTAACTTTATTTTGTCACACAGAAACGTTGTTCTAGTCTAAAACAGAAAAGAAGCTTAAAGTGCCTGTATTAAAGTCCTTATTTAAACTAAAAAACATTTTGACCAACTGAACAATTTGATGTTGAGAAAAATAATTCAATCAATAAATAATATTAATGTAAATTGATCTGAAACATTAACACAGCAGCACCAATATATTTAACGTTTTTAGTCTAAAGAAATAGATAAAAAACACTTGTGCTGATTTTTTTTTTCTAAATGATAGATTGTTTATTAATGATGTCATAAAGTGCACCTGTTTTCCTGCATTACCTGCTGTCTTTCTGTCAAATACTGTCACCAAAACCACAGGCAGACAAAGAAAAAATAGATGGAAAATAAAGACATGTCATCAAAATTTCTACAATAGTTAATAAAGAATTACATTATTAGCATGAGCTGAGTCATCTAAAAGCTAGTGGTGATCCAGGTGTTGGGCAACAGGCAGCGCTTGCAGCGCTCCTCCGCGTGCCCCGTTTCACCTGGCAACCAGAGCCCACACCACCCCTCCCCTTTCATTCTCACACACACAGCCGCGTGTGTGATAGGAGAAAGGGAGCGCGCGGCTGCAAGGACGGGAATTCACAGGTTTCAGGCTGTAAACTCTATGATTTAACAGACAATAGGAACCGGATAAAGGCGCAGATTTTTTTCCAAGCACTGAGTCGCTGTCACCGCCACCCCCATGTTAAATATGCGCACCGGACAATTGCCCGTATTGGCTGTGCCTAAAACGGCCACTACCGCGCCCCCTCTGGTATCGGGGGCGCGCCCCACTATTTGAGAAGCACTGCTTTAACCCAAGTGTTCTCAATCTGCTTACGCTTCTTGAGGAGCGTGGCATGTCTGATAATTTCAGCATTCCTTCTGGTCAGATGGTCCTTCAGATAAACAGCAGATCCTTTCAGATTCCTCCTATGATTCATCAGGGCTAGCTTGTGGTTTTGACTCACAAACCTGATGAGGATCCCTAGTTTATCTGTCTCCTTTCTCCTGGGGAGTGGGTGGCAGGTCTCGATGGTCTTGAGATCCAGGGAAATCCCTTTAGACGTGAAAAATGATTTCACTTGATGTTCCAAACACTCTCCAACGCTCTCCATTTCAGAACTGCTAGCAATGCTAGTGCTATTAGCTTTAGCAATGCTAACTCCAGCTGCATTTAGCTTTACCCGAGGTTTGATCGGTACTCCAGTGAGAATGATATTATTCATCCTTGCTTGTTGTTCCACATCGTCTAGTTTTTTCTCCAGAATTTCAACCCGGTTCTTTTGTTGCTCGTTTTGAGCTCAGAATCTTCGAAAGTCTTACATTAGCTCCAAGAGAGGAGTTACCTTAGCGCAGTGGTTCCCAAACTGGGGGGCGCGCCCCCTAGGGGGGGCGCGGGGTATTGCAGGGGGGGCGCGGCAGAGTTTAGAAACACAGGATTCGTATGTTTGTGTCAGTGTGGGGGGGGGCTCGAAAATATTCTAATCTTCAGAAAGGGGGGCCCTGCAGAAAAGGTTTGGGAACCACTGCCTTAGCGAGTCTATTTTAAGGTTCGTAGTCATTTTTTTCTTAGGGGCCATGGTCAGCTCTCCTTTTTTTTGTTGAGAAAATCAACTTTTTAAGTCATTTTAAGATAGTTGTATAGCCGCCGTTAGCGCCACACGTCCGTGCTGTAACCCGGAACCGGAACACTTGAGACACAAACAAATGGAGAATGTCAAAGTCATGAATCAAACTACAGGTGTGAAAACAGATGGAGGTCACCTGCTGCAGTGATGCAAACACAAAGAACAACAACATGTTTTACAACATGTACTCCAGCAGGCCGATAGAAGAGCAAGAAGAGCCAGAGGTCAAAAGGAAACGCCACGTTAAAGAGGAGTTCTCCACTGAGCGAAGGGTTGTCTCATTATCAAGCTGCCAGCTAACTTTGCTCAGGTGATTACATCAATGCCCCCATCTGCATTCAACAGATGACAGTAGAAGAAAAGCTACAAAACTATCACAGTAAGCAGTTTTTGTCCGGGGGTTGATACTCTGCCTCAGACTTTAACTTATTTTCTAGGAATCTGATGAGTTTATCTGAGGATCAGAGAAGTCTGGCGAGCCCAGACGGTAGCCCCTACAGTAAGTTATCTTCCTCCAGAGTTTTGTTTTACGTTATAAAAATGTCACTGTGGGGACCTCCTCCTTGAGTATGAGGACACACAGAGCAGGAGAGCAGGTTGTGTATCTTCTTGTAGGTTCTGGAGGGTCACAGTGAAAGGGCCTCATTTTGACAATAGTTTTATTGACATGAGGTTGTTTTACAAATGTGTTCCTGAAGATTTTCCTGATAATTTCCAGAAAAGCCAAAAGAGAAAAAGCCAAAAAGAAACCTGTGGGACGTTATGAAGAACCAGAAAGTTCTACTGAGAGAAAGAAAGAAAATCTTTTTAGCAGCCATGGTTCCATTGCATCCCAGACGACAGTGATTCTGAATCCGATTAGGGTTTGGAAAAAGAAAACAGTTTTGTTTTCTGAAGGAAGTTTTTTCTTCTTGAACAGTTAAAAAAGAAGTCAGGTTTTGTGCATCTTCATTTTTAATCATTTTAGATGTGGATTCCATGTCTACAACTGTTAGAAATCTTTAGTACATCAAACAGCTACTTGGAATGACCTACAAACAGTAAAATCATGTTTTTACATAATGATCAAAATGGTCAAAAATCTCAGGATTTTTTTTTAAATGAGGCCAGAAAACCGCCTCTGCTTGAGTTAAACATTGTTTCAGAGGTTCACATGGGGCACATTCTGTTCATGATGATGTTGTTGATCCAGTCAACATATTCTCTGATGTCCGTGTAGACGTTGGGCACATCAGGGTATTTGCAGTTGAAGTGTTTGTTAAAAGAGACAATGCCAACAGCTTTGCCGTTGCACACCAGAGGACCACCAGAATCCCCCTGTTAAGAGCAGAAATCATGAAAAACTCAACCCATCATTAATCTGTTAAATTTACAAACTGTTTTACTGAGAAAACCGACCTGACAGAATCCTTTGTCTGTATACTTTCCACCTGCACAGATCACGTTGGGGGGAAGGCCACCCCAGCTCTGCTGACAGTCATTGTGATCTATGATGGACACATTGACCACCCTCAGGTCATCCACAGAGACTTCAGTTCTTTCCGTCTTCCCCCATCCAGCCACAGAGCACTCCTGATTGTCTCTCAAGTTTATGTTATTTTCTGCCACTGGAATTGTTTTAATGTTCCTTCCCTTGGGAGCTTTTTCGGCCAACTGCAACATAGACATTTTCTTTAAGTTCCTCAGATGGTGAAAAGCGTTCAGTGATAATTCAATTAGAAGAATCCATAGCACGGGGGGGGGGGGGCAGCTAGCAGAAATAAGAAAAGATCAAAGACATAAGCATTTATTATCAGCAAACCCTCTGGATTACCTAAACGTTTACTTACTTTAAGGAGCATTATGTCGTAACCATATCCAACATAAGTGTACTTTTTGTGCTTGCATTTGTTGCTTATTTCAATTTTCTTTACATTGCTGTTCTTCCAGCTGTGTTCTCCCAGAATGACGTGCGTCAGACCGCTGAAGGATTAGGAATTGGACAGTTATTCATACTTTTATAAGTCACAAGCTGATTGACAGACATAGATGAGATTATTTGTGAAGTCTAATTTCTCACTTGTCACAGTGAGCAGCAGTGACCACAAAGTCCTCGCTGATGAGGAAGCCTCCACACTCGTGACCGTTTTTGTTCTGGACGGACACCATGAACTGCATGGAACCTTCTGGAGCAAGTTCCCCATTGATGATGACACTTCCTTGAACTGTACAATGAAATCAGGTTGCTGTTTATCCATTTGTTTCAGAATTACAAATAAATTAGTTTTCCTACCATGTGATGCAGCACAAATCAGAGAAAGGAAAAGCAGAAACTGTCCCAGAGCCTTCATGGTGTCAGGAAATCACACTTAAGCTTCAGATGGTCTCTGTCTGACAGATACTTATACCTGCATTGCCCCTTTGCTTTGATCAGAGGCCAATCATCTTTTATCTGATTTCTACGTCAGACCACATCCTTTTTGCTGAATGGTTGCGTGTTTGCAGCTTGTTTCACTTTTCATCATTTGCAGAATATCTTCAGTATCAACAGAAAAAAAGTCTGTAGTTAGTGAAGGACCTTGTCAAAATATCAGGTTGTAAGATTTTATCGCTTCTTACTGAACATGAAGCCGTTTTGATCTGTGAAAGCCTCTGAGTGTGGAACTTCAGACCGTCACATGTGGACTGCTGTCATGGAGTCCAAATGAGCCACTTTCTTTTTTCTTTCACGATCAGTTCAGAATGATGCAGCTCGTCTCGTCCTTCAACAAATGATAGAATACAAGACAGGAAATGCTCTGTTCTTTCACTGATTTCCTCTGCGTTTCAGTAGAACATGTCATGTTGGTGGAACATAGACTGTTTCTCCAAAACATCTTTGATCTCCTTCAGAAATGTTCTACTATCAAAGTTCAAGACACTTTCACTTTCACCCAAACTAGGTCAATTAAAGCGCCATTTTTTTACGATTTGGACGCCGCTAAGTTAGAGCCATATATTGTCAGTAAGCAGTAATTGTCATTGTTTCTATGGCGACCATTATCACCAATCAAGAGTGAGCTTATTGGAAGGCCACACCCCTAACACTTGAAAATTGGCTGCATGAGATTTGTCAAAACTTTGTTTGACCACGTTGGACGTGGGGGTCAGCAGGCTCCACCTATCTTTATTGAGGCATGTTATTGGTCAGTTTATAACTTGAATTATTTTAACTGAAGAAATAATATCATGAAAAATAATAGGATTATCAAGAAAATGTTAAAAAGGTTTCAGATCATAAATGGTTATTCTGACCAATAGAATGTCTGAGTAACAGTTTATTTCTCTTTAGAAGTCTATGGGATTCTACAGGTACTTCCTTTTTAGAACCCCCAGGGGGGCGGGGTCACTCATTGCAGTTCTTATATGCAGTCATTTGTCACTAGCTGTCTTAACTGGGGTGTCATGCTGCTTAAAGGACTACATTTTTGTGAACAAGCACACAGAACTACACACTCTTCTAGCCACACACACAAACATGAAGTAGTTTGACTGCACAAGATCGGATCATTCTGTAGAGAAACGGATTTTTAATTTTGTCTGATATCACTTGCTTGTTGATAAGTCTGAAATAGATGAAAATGCATTTGTACTTCTGCAGACAAAGGTCTGTAGGTCTTAGAGGAAAAGTAAAACATCATCTGTAAAGAATGAAATAGTCTACAATGACGTGTTTTGAATTAATTATATGAGTTCTATGATTCACTTGCAAAAGGAATAAGGTCATTGGTTCCATGCAAACCGAGTTCACCTGTTTACTGAACTACAAATAAATTGTCCAAAGACACAAACTCAAGTTTGTACCAAACAGTCTGTGTTTCCACAAAACACACGAACAACTAACATGAGCTGTGGTGATCATAATGACAGTTTTTGGCGTGAGCACATGGAGGCAGGTATTCTGAAGTCTGCTAACCTTGACACACCAAAATGCATGTTGGTGTCACAATACTGGGTTACGTCAATGATTGGATGGGATTATCCATCAACCAGCATCAGCAATTGATGAAAACACTAAGAATTGTGGCTACTGTGCCTCATCAACAGGAGCAGCAACCAAACAGGGCAAACGTATTTGCTGCTTTTAAAAACAGGTCAACATGATAAAGCAGCAAACTCGCCATCTTGTTTTGTCTGAACGGGTTGAAAGTTTCATAGATGAAAAAACCACAGTTTTTGTATTTCTGTGCCACAAGAGATAAAATAGTGGCTGATAAGGTTTTGGTTTTTCATCACCGAAAATGCTCTGATTATGTTCTCAACAGCATCAGTACACCACAGTGTTGCTTACAGCTTATTTCGAGCGTTGTACCGTAGTTAAGCACCTCCTACAAACAGTTCCACATTAGCTTTAGCCATGTTTCACTGTAACTTTTGATTTGAAGTGCAGAGACGTCGGGATAAAAACCAAAGGCTGCAACACTTTTACGCTTTTCAGCGACCTTGGGTGACCTGAAAGGCGCTTGAAATAAAATGTATTATTATTATTATTATTACACTCCACCAATGGAACAGATCCATACTGACAACACTTTCACAGCATCAGGGAGATGGAACCAGAGCTAAGTTCTTGTCATGGACCAGACGGGGGGAGCCCTTTATCCACAACTTCCAACGTCAGCTGTTGGAATAGTAAAAGAGTTATAAGTTGGCTTGCGAGAAATTTGAGTCCCTTCATTTTGGCTCTCATAGGCAGATATCGGAACGGAGTGCCACAGATACTAGCTCTTCAAAGGTGCGTGCTTCTGGCTATGAGCAGAGGTGGTCTTTGATGTTCTCATTTAAATATTGGTAAAAAATGCCTTTTAGGGCAAGATCGGGCCAACCCGCTTCTATGGCTAATATACGGAAATCAATCACGTGGTCACTGACCGACCGATTGCATTGTTTTAGACTGAGCAATCGTCGGGTGGCTTCTTCCTGCTTACGAGGTTTATCAAAAATGAGATGAAATTCATTGATGAAATGTTCATAAGATAGATGTGAGATGGGGTTGTATGCAACAAATGCTTGAGCCCAATGTAAAGCTTTGTTTCGAAGAGAGTTTATGATTAGCGTGATTTTACTATGATCGGTCTGGTAGTTGATGGGTGCTTGTTGGAAGATCAATTGGCATTGCAAACAAAAAACCTCCACAGGCTTCGATGTCTCCCAGGAATGGTTCCGTTTGTAAACGGACGTTTTCAAGAGGTTCGGCTGAACCGGAGGCGCAAGTGGAGCTGTTGTCGAAATAAGGGGGAAGGAACAGGAAGATGGATTTGTTATATTATTTAGAGTTCATGAGATACCATGAATTCGTGAAAGTAAATCTTCCTGAACAATCCGAGAGATGGCATTGAAGTGAAGTTCCAGAAAAGCTCCTTGTTGCAAGATGGTGAGGTGGAGTACTTCCTGGTCAGCTGGGTCGGCAGTAGGGCCAGTTCGTTCTGTCATGGCTAGCAAGACCCAGACGCTGGAACCCGGAAGGAGACACAGGTGAGTCTGGAGGTGAGTAAGAAAATTTGGTTTATTGTTCTTGATGCTGTAGGATGTGGCAGGAAAATCCGAGGAGGACCCACGACGAGGTTGGATAGTAGTCTGGGGTCACACAGACAGTACAAAATACTGTCATTACAGCAGCAATAGCCATTGTGCTATCCTAAGGGGTCATGACAAAGGTGGATAAAGGTGGTGAAGATTTCATGTAATCCATGGACACCAGGAAAGATCACAAATCATTGAAGAAAAAGGTTCAGCGCACTGTCTTGGAGGGTCTAGATGACCCTACTCCCAATGTTAAAGTGCCTAAGATAGCACAAGGGTTAATGGGGGCGCCCTATAATGCAAGTTTCATTAACTTTATTTGGAAAAAAGCAGTTTTAGTCTAGAAAAACTGCGGGGTGCTCGCTCCCTACAAGATTGCGTCCTGGGCGACCGCCCACATTACAGATAGAAAAAACCTCAGCTGCATCTGAGCCATTTATCAATAAATCTGACATTGGTTGTTCTTGAACATTGCTTTTTAACAAGAAGAAGGATCATTTATCTCCAAATCAGACCGCATCCTGTATTCTGCAGAATTGCACATTTGCAGCTTGTTCAGTTCTAACTGCCCTCAGTTTAACCTTCATCTTGTTCAGGGACTGTAGTTTGACTTTATTCAACAAATGCTTTGATTTTGTGATTTACTGAAATAATGATCACATTCATGAAACTGAAGCTTTCCATGTTTGTATTAATTAGTTTGATCTTTTCTTTTGTTCTCTGTTATTCAAACTCTTGTTCCTGTTAGTGATGCAGTTTCCTAGTAGTTTGCATTGATGAACAGATGAAAATAGCCTTCTGCTGTTTGGAGTTTTGGTGAAACACTTGGTTCATCTGTCAGGATTTCAGACAGCAAGCATTGGTCAGCTGGTTTCAGTCTTTGAGGGGTTTGGGTCACATCAGACCTGCTGATGTGCAGCTGAGCGGTGAAACAGCTTTTCCTTTAATGTTCAAACTTCTGTGATGCCCTGATGTTTGTTTATCAGGTCATTAAGGTGCTGTCTTCAAAAACCCACTATATTTTTGAACATTTTTTAGTAGTTGTTGCTCCCATGAAGCTTCTTTATGGGAAGTTAAAAATCTTCCATTTAGATAAACATTTGTTGTTGAATCAAAGGAAAGGTGGGTGTAAAGGTCAGCTTTACATCAGATTACAAAAGGGTCTGACACAGTTTTTCCATCAATCTTCAGTTGAAGTTGTACACATATTTTCTCAGCAGCAAAGACGCAGCGTCTCCATCTCTGTCCGTTCTTTGATAGCAGGAAAAAGTCATGAAAGGGAACCAGAGTCAAGATTCACAGGATCAGCCCATCCATCCATCCATCCATCCATCCATCCATCCATCCATCCATCCATCCATCCATCCATCCATCCATCCATCCACCAACCTCATTCCAATTATGGGTCACTATTGCTGACCTGGGTCACGGTTGCTGGAGCCTTTCTACCCTGGATAGTTCTCCAGCCCATCACAGGAACAGATAAAGCCTCCAAAAGAATTGATCATTAAGCAAAAGAATGGTTCTAAAATGTTTTCTTTTGAACAAGAAATGCTGTTTGTTTTTGCCCTCAAGAATAAAGAATGTTATTTCTGTTCCACTTTAATAATGTCTTTGGTCAAATGCACAAAATCTTTAGTCAATCTCAGTTCTGCAACTATTGCAGAACTCTGCGGCACGAGTTCTGACGAGGACCAGGGGTCGGGAACACATTACACCGGTTTTAAAATCGCTGCATTGGCTCCCTGTGCGTTTCAGGATTGATTTTAAAGTTCTTTTAATGGTTTATAAATGTTTTCATGGTCTTGGGCCTTCTTATTTAAATGATATTATTTTAAAATACGAACCCTCGCGGACCCTGAGGTCCTCTGGCACTGGCCTCTTGGTTGTCCCTAACGTGAGGACCAAACACACGGCGAGGCTTCGTTCCATCATTACGGCCCTCGCCTGTGGAACAGCCTGCCGGTAGACGTTTTTAAGAAGAGGCTCAAGACCCACCTTTTTAGTCTGGCTTTTATTTATTCCTTATGTCTTTTATTATTCATCTAATTTTTAATTAATGTAATTATTTACATATTCAATTATTTATTTATTTGTAAGGACTATTATTATCTCTGTTTCTAATATGCTATTCTTTTTATTGTTATTTTACCAACAATACTTAGGTTATGTTTTTATCACTTACATATTGTTTATTAATTTTTTAATTACTAACATTCTTATATCTTATTTTTTTTATCTTTTTCTATTTTTATTGTTGTTATTTTATGATAATTTTTATTCTGATCTTTTTTACTCCAGTGTTTCCTCTTGGGGATCCATTGTACTTGGGCACCACCAGCTTGACCTGTAGGGGGTGCTGTTTCTGCGGTGCCTGTTCTTGTTGGGCGGGCTGGGGTCCCGCTCTGTGGTCTAATAGCCATGGAGTGGGTCCTAGGCTGCCCTGTCTTGGGCAGGCACTGTGGTGGTGACCCCTGTGGTCCGGCTGGGCCTTGGAATAAATGGATCCCCATGATATCGTTTCCTCACAGCAGTACCAGGCCCGACCTTCTTTAAGCTGACAGGTCGACCTCAGTTTGTGAGACTGTAGAGCTGTGTGTCTGACACCCTGATAAGCAACACAGGAGCCCCTCAGGGAACCGTGCTGTCCCCCTTCCTATTCACCACATACACAGCTGACTTCCAGTACCACTCTGAGCTCTGTCACCTCCAGAAGTACTCTGATGACATAGCTGTGTGAAAGATGGACAGGAAGAGGAGTACAGGAGCCTTGTGGAGCTTTTCGTCAGGTGGTCTGGGGAAATTACCTGCAGCTAAACGTGGCCAAGACTAAAAAGATGGCGATTGACTTTAGCAGGAGAAAGTCTACGCCCTCCCCAGTCTGTATCGGTAGGACGGATGTGGAAATTGTCCCGTCCTACAAGTTCCTGAGTGTACATCTAGACCATAAACTGGACTGGTCCACAAACACTGAGGCGGTCTACAAGAAGGGCACGAGCAGACTTTACTTCCTGAGGAGACTCAGGTCCTTCAATGTTTGCAGTAGGATGCTCCACAAGTTCTACCAGTCTGTCATGGCGAGCACCATCTTCTTTGCTGCAGGGTGCTGGGGTGCTGGCATCAAAGCAAAGGACGCCAACAGACTGAACAAACTCATTAGAAAAGCAGGGTCTGTCATCGGCTTCAAGCCTGCCAATCTGGAAGAGGTAGTGGGGGACAGACTACTGGCTAAACTGGGGACCAGCATGGACAATCCCTCCCATCCCCTCTTCAGGGAGGTGGACAGCCTGAGAAGCAGTTTCAGCGGCAGACACCCCCGCTGTGCCAGAGAACGATACAGGAAGTCATTCCTGCCATGAGCCATTAGACTCCACAATTCATCTGGCAGACTTGGATGTACATAAGAATTCTAGAGTTACAGACTGTTATTCAATTATTATTTTATTCAAATTTTTTCCTCTTTTTTCCCTGTATATTTTTGTGCCTGTGCTTGTCTTTATCCCCCTTATTCCTTAGTGCTGCTACTGCAACTAAATTTCCCTTCGGGAATTAATAAAGTTGTTCTTGAAGCTGCAGTTCTTTGTTTCTGTTCAGGGTTCTACCGGGGTAACTGGGTGGGTGGGGGTGGGGGCGGGGGTGGTGAGGGAGGGGTCCCTTCTTTGTGCCTTTGTCCTTTGTTTTCCGTTTTTAACAACTTTTTTATGACTGTTTTATCTGTTTTTATGTGAAGCGCTTTGTGTTTTTAACCAAAATGAAAGGCGCTATATAAATAAATAAAGTTTTAGTTTGAGTTAGTGAAGGGTGATAATCGGGTCATTGAAACCCACTCTAATTAAAATTGTGTTGTTGGTGTTTTCAACACATTTTTGTGTCATTTATCTAATGATGTAAGACATAGATAACATAATTTAAGCTTAAAACTGTGTTTCTGAGGATTTGTTCCTTCATATCATGTTTAATCAGGAGCAGATAAAAACCCACAGTTTGAAAAATGGCTCTCAGTTTTGACATAACAGCTCAAATGGGCGGAGCCACAAGCTACCTGCTTCTGAACCATCCTGCCTCTGACGGAGATGGACAAGGAAGCTGAGTCTTTCTTTGGTTTAGATTTAAAACGGCAGGAGTGTTGGTTTTTCTTAATGAACAGTTGAACACAGAAAAACATTATTTGTGTTGTTTTATTGTGATCCAGCACAGAAACTGCATTTTACTCTTTTCTCCCGTTTCTGAAACGGGAAAAATGTGTGGTTAGTTCATCACATAGAAGCTAGCTGTGGGGCTCAGTGTGCTGACGTCTTCCTGTCTGTGGTTTTTTGCAGAACGGAACAATTTATTTTTTAGAATCTTCTTTTGTCATTTAGTCTTTTATGTCTGTAGTGTTTTGGAGCTCCGGCACAGAAAAATCTAACTTGCTAAAGTTAGAAATATCAGAGATATTTTTGGATTCATGTTTTTATCTCTTTTCCATCCCAGACTTCCTTTCTGACTCTTTTCACCTCATGGTGGGGTGGTTGTCTTGATTTTACATGTTAAGAAGCTGAGTTTTGACATTTTTACCAAATGTTTGATCTGTTTGAAGTCAGACAGAAGCTCTTATGTTTTGTATAATCAATTCAAAAAGTCAATTCCTAAAAGTAAATTATTATTTTGTTGTCATGGATGTTTAGAAGGAATCCTCATAGTTTAAAATTGTTCACTTCTAAAAAGAGAGCATTGTACTTTTGTTTTGATTCATGTTTTCTATTTATCAAATTTTAAATGTCAGTACAAGAAATGTAAATGGGAAGCTAACTTCCCAAGATAACAATCCCAAAACATAATACAATAAAAGATTCACACAGATTTATCAAACTCGTTACTAAAATGATGAAATACATAGATAAAAAAACAGACACAAACAAAGACATAGTTAAGTCACATTTGTTTAATTAAACATAGCATTAACTAAAGTCAGCTTGATTTTTTTTTTTTTTTTTTAGTCAGCTTGATTTTTTGCTTGAAAAAGAGTAGAAAGAAGCAGTCTTTTTGCTTGAAGATCTCTCAAGGACTCTCATTCTTAGTCATAGTAAATGCTGTAACATCAGATTTGTTGCAAAGGGTGGCAGACACCGCAAAGTCTGTGATATGGTGCCTCTGTCGGACTCCTCCCCCTCTCCGCTTGGCTGCTGATTCTCTACACCTGCGACCACTTACCTCATCACCTCATCCGCCTTCTTAAGGAGCCACAGGATCATCAGTCTTCGCCAGTCCGTTGCCCCTGATGGTGCATAGTTGGTCTTCAAGTCAAGCTATTGTTCGTTTCGCTACGTCAAGTCCATGACTAAATCTGTCTCTCTCTACTCACCTTCAGGAATCCCGTACCACGAGTGGTCGCTCGAATCAGTTCCCAGCCGGACTCCCCATCTCTCATCTCCTGCGGTCCCACCTCGAGCCTCTGCCTGTTGAAGTATCTCGTCCGTCGCCTGCATCTGCCTACGGAGGAATCCACCAGTGACGCCGCCAACTTCTGTCTCCTGTCAGGAACCGCCATCAGTCCTGCTCACGCTCTGTTTCCTGATCTTCATATTAAATCTCTTACCTGCCACGCTCGCCCCGCTGTGTTTCTTCTGGGTTCCAGCATCTGGGTTCGAAAAGTGTTCTGTAGCCATGACAGAAAGGACTGGCCATAACCCCAACCCAGCTGACCCGGAAGAACTTCGGCAGATAGTCTCCCAACAAGGAAACTTCTTGGAACTCCTCTACAGTACCATATCTCGGATCACGACCGTTCAAGAGGATTTGCTTACACGGGTAAAAAGCAATACACGAAGCATTACTAAGCTAACTGAACTCTATGCTAATCCCGCTCCAGGCCTAACTTCTTCCGGCAACACCGCTGCTTCCGCTACCTGTCCGTGTGCCGCTCCCGAAAACATCCGACTCCAACCGGAACCTTTCTTCGGGGATGTGGAGGCCTGCGGAGGGTTTTTGCTGCAGTGCCTGTTAATATGTCAACAAGCTCCGCGATTCTATCAAACCGATCACAGTAAGATCACACTCATTATCAATTCTCTACGAAGTAAAGCTCTCCAGTGGGCCCAAGCCTTTCTCTCTGCCAATCCCCTCTCTCACCTGTCTTATGAGCGTTTCCTCGGCGAATTCCGCCTGGTATTCGACCAACCTCGTAAACAGGATGAGGCGACTCGGCGGCTGCTTGCCCTCAAACAGCGGAACCATCCTGTTAGCGATCACGTCATCGATTTTCGCATTCTAGCGGTTGAAGCTGGCTGGCCCGATCTGGCCCTCAAAGGTGTTTTCTACCAGTCCTTGAATGAACAAATTAAAGACCACCTTTGTTCTCAACCGGAAGCACGATCCTTTGAGGAGTTAGTTTTCGCCGCTCTCAGGTCGGATATTAGGATTCGTGAACGCCAAAAAGAGCGAAGTCATTCGCCTCCACGTCTCCCGACTAAGTCAGTCCACGCTCCACCGATCGATCCAGGCCCGTATGCTAAGTTTCCTGTCCCCTCCAAGACTATGGATGAACCCATGCAGATCGGTCACTCAAAGCTGTCAGAAGAGGAGCGGCGCAAAAGACGCAAAGCTGGAGCATGTTTCTACTGCGGGGCTAAAGGCCATTTAGTCTCGGGGTGTCCAGTACGCTTAAACTCCCAAGTCCCCTCGCTAGACGACAGACCACGAGGGGAGTTATCTACCACAGATTCTGGTAAAGAATTCATGTATTTACCTGTCAAGTTATGCCTCGATCGCCAAGTTCATGATCTCAGGGCCCTCGTAGATTCTGGGGCGGAACAGAGCTTAATTGACTTTCGTGTAGTTAACCATTTGTCTATCCCCACAGAGCCCCTAGAAACCCCCATTGAAGCTTTGGGCCTCGGGGGACAACACCTGTCCCGTATCACTCATCGCACCAAGCCCATTCTACTCGTCACGTCAGGTAACCATAGGGAATCAGTTCAGTTTTACATCACCCAGTCCGCCCATACTCCCATAGTGTTAGGGTTCACCTGGCTCAGATTACACAATCCCCAATTTAACTGGGCTCAGGGATCTGTCACTCAGTGGAGTCCGTATTGCCTTGCAAACTGTTTACTGTCCGCGGTTCCCCGTGTTTCCCCCATAGATACAGAGAGTCCCGTCTCGGTAGATCTTGCTTCCATTCCGTCTTGTTATCACGACTTAAAAGCAGTTTTTAGCAAATCTAAGGCTAGCGCCCTTCCCCCGCATAGACCTTACGATTGCGCCATTACTCTCCTTCCTGGTGCTCCTCGACCTAAGGGGCGGCTGTTCAACCTGTCCGGTCCCGAAAGAAGCGCCATGGAACAGTACATCCAGGAAGCGCTTTCGTTAGGTCACATACGACCCTCCTCCTCCCCTGTGGGGTCTGGATTTTTCTTCGTGGCTAAGAAAGATAAGACACTCAGGCCTTGCATCGACTACCGCGAACTAAATCAGATCACCGTCAAAGATAAATATTCCTTGCCTTTAATCTCGTCTGTTTTTGACTCTGTTCAACAAGCCCGTATCTTCACGAAATTAGACCTCCGCAATGCGTACCATTTGGTTCGTATCAAGGAAGGCGACGAATGGAAGACTGCATTCAAAACCCCCTTAGGGCACTATGAATATTTGGTCATGCCCTTTGGCCTCACCAACGCCCCTGCAGTCTTCCAGCGGTTGGTCAACGACATACTCCGTGACTTCCTTAATCGGTTCGTCTTCGTATACCTTGATGACATTCTCATCTATTCCCATGATCAGGCCCAGCATGAACATCATGTTCGTCTCGTGCTTGAGAGACTTCTGGAAACCAACTCTACGTAAAATTTGAGAAATGCGAGTTTCATGTTTCGACCGTTCAGTTTCTCGGCTACGTCATCGAGGCTGGTTGCATCCGACCTGACCCCTCTAAGATAGAGGCCGTCACCAACTGGGCACCTCCAGACACACGGAAAAAACTTCAGCAGTTCCTAGGCTTCGGCAACTTTTATAGGCGCTTTATCAGGAATTACAGCAGCATTGCTTCTCCCCTCACACGCCTTACTTCTACTACTCATCCCTTTGCCTGGTCTACTGAAGCCCAACAGGCCTTCGACAAACTAAAGAACCCTTTCGTATCCGCACCCATCCTCATCCAACCTGACCCATCTCGTCAATTCATTGTGGAGGTGGACGCATCTGATACCGGTGTGGGGGCCGTCCTCTCCCAAAAGGAGGCCTCAACTGACAAATTGAAACCTTGTGCTTATTTTTCACGGAAATTATCACCAGCGGAACAAAACTATGATGTCGGCAACCGGGAACTACTTGCCATCAAGCTGGCATTGGAGGAATGGCGTCACTGGTTGGAGGGAGCAGAACAGCCATTCATCGTTTGGACCAATCACAAGAACCTGGCCTATCTCCGCTCAGCCAAACGGATCAACTCCAGGCAAGCTCGATGGTGTCTCTTTTTTGACCGCTTCAATTTTGTAATCACCTACAGACCCGGATCCAGAAATAACAAGCCTGACGCCCTGTCCCGAAAGTACAGCCCATCAGAACGCGCCCCAGCCACCATCCTTCCTTCCACCTGCGTCATCGGAGCCCTCACGTGGGACGTCGAAAACAAGGTACTCCAAGCCCTGAGAGACAATAATGACCACCCTCCTGTCCCCAGGGGTACCTTGTTCGTCCCTGCTGATCTCCGGTCCGAGGTCATTACCTGGGGGCATGCATCCCGCTTGGCTTGCCATGGGGGGGGGGGGGTTCACCGGACTCTTAACCTTATCCGCAAAAGGTTCCATTGGCCTGCCATGGAAAAGGACGTGCGGGAATATGTCGCAGCCTGCTCCACGTGCGCCCGATCAAAATCTTCATCCTCAGCTCCGGCAGGTCTGCTGCATCCACTCTCCACTCCCGATCGACCCTGGTCCCATCTGGCCATGGATTTCGTCACCGGTCTTCCCCCGTCACACGGTAACACTACCGTCCTCACTGTTATTGATCGTTTTTCGAAAATGGCTCACTTCATTCCCCTTCCTCAACTCCCCACGGCCACTGTAACTGCTGACCTTATGGTCAACCACGTTTTTCGCCACCATGGCATCCCTATGGACATTGTCTCCGACCGTGGCCCCCAATTCACGTCACAAGTGTGGAAGGCCTTCTGCTCGGCCTTGGGGGCCACGGTCAGTCTCTCGTCCGGCTATCATCCCCAGTCAAATGGTCAAGCGGAGAGAGCGAACCAGGAGCTGAAGGCAGCTCTCCGCTGTCTGGCGGCACAGAATGAAAAGGACTGGTCCACCTTCCTGGTATGGATAGAGTACGCCCATAACACTCATCCTTCATCTGCCACCGGGATCTCTCCTTTTGAGGCCGCCCTAGGGTACTCACCACCTCTGTTTCCATCCCAGGAGTTGGATCTGGCAGTGCCTTCCGTCCACCATCACCTCCAGCGTTGTCAACGCGTCCTGACTCAGACGAAGGCCGCTCTCCTCCGCACCAAGGAGAGCAACTGCCGGATCACCAACCGTCGCAGGGTGGTGGGACCCGACTATCAACCTGGTCAGAGGGTTTGGCCCTCCACTCGCAATATCCCCATTCAAGCATCCTCCAAGAAACTGGCTCCCCGATTCATCGGTCCTTACGTCATTGACAAACTCATCAACCCTACCTGTGTCCGTCTTCGTCTGCCTAAAGCCCTGAAGGTCCACCCGTCATTTCACGTCTCACAGATCAAGCCAGTCCAGGACAGTCCTCTGTGCCCGCCGTCCGCTTCCCCACCGCCCGCCCGGGTCATCGACGGCGCTCCAGCCTATGACGTCAGCCGGATTTTGGACGTCCGGCGGAGGGGTCGTGGATTCCAGTTCCTGGTCGACTGGGTGGGCTACGGTCCGGAGGAGCGTTCATGGATTCCCCGCTCGTTTATTCTGGACCCCTCGCTCATTGAGGATTTCTACCGTGCCCACCCTGATCGCCGCCCTTTGAGGGGGGGGTACTGATATGGTGCCTCTGTCGGACTCCTCCCCCTCTCCTCTCCGCTTGGCTGCTGATTCTCTACACCTGCGACCACTTACCTCATCACCTCATCCGCCTTCTTAAGGAGCCACAGGATCATCAGTCTTCGCCAGTCCGTTGCCCCTGATGGTGCATAGTTGGTCTTCAAGTCAAGCTATTGTTTGTTTCGCTACGTCAAGTCCATGACTAAATCTGTCTCTCTACTCACCTTCAGGAATCCCGTACCACGAGTGGTCGCTCGAATCAGTTCCCAGCCGGACTCCCCATCTCTCATCTCCTGCGGTCCCACCTCAAGCCTCTGCCTGTTGAAGTATCTCGTCCGTCGCCTGCATCTGCCTACGGAGGAATCCACCAGTGACGCCGCCAACTTCTGTCTCCTGTCAGGAACCGCCATCAGTCCTGCTCACGCTCTGTTTCCTGATCTTCATATTAAATCTCTTACCTGCCACGCTCGCCCCGCTGTGTTTCTTCTGGATTCCAGCATCTGGGTTCGAAAAGTGTTCTGTAGCCATGACAGTCTGAACTGACTCCAGATCTTCCACATATGACTGCTGGGCTTTTGACAGAAGCTAGTGAAGCATCTGATTCTCAGACACCATGGGACCGTTTTTTTTTATGTTCATGCTGCGGGCAACTGGTCGTACTCAACACTTCTACAACATGTAAGGGGAAGTAGGTGAAATGCAGGAGTGTCCTATTCTTTTCAACCCCCCAAATCTATGCATGAACATTTTCTTTCGATAGGTTCACTCAGCGCTCTACCACCTTGATATTTTGTATGGGTCATCTGCGTCCCCTGTACAGGTGTGACCCTTTTTCCCTCACAGATGGCCCAAATGCACCTGTGATGCACCACGCTTGGACTAAAACTTATGAAATGGAACATCTAATAGAAAAAGATGAGTGAAAGAATTTGGTAGAAAACTCCGAACTAAACCTCCAAATGATGATGTTTCTGATCAATCAATCTTCAGAGTGGCATCAGCGATGACAACCAATGGGCATGAGGGAGTCCCTGGGGGAAAAACTGCCCCCACTGAGAGTAAACTGAGGGTTTCTGTTTTTCAGTGTGAGACTGACAGCTCTGAACATGAAGTAAATCATGAGATATTCACGTGTCTTTGTTGCTCAGTTAGATCTCTCCAATGTTTGTGTGATGCTTTTGTCGTGCAGCACTTATTGTTGGCTTGCGCTGTGACTCTGGCGTTGGTGGCAGTGAGGAAAAGCCTTGCTGAAGCTTGAGTCAGGGGTCCATTATTCTGCACCCTACAGGTGAAAGCTGGTACAGTGTCTTTTTGCATCTGCACTCATTTTTGTAAACTCCAACCCGAACCGAGCCTCAGCTGTAATAAATGCAGACACAACATGGCCATAAGACAGCGCTGTATTTGTCACTTCACACGACACTAACTATTGGTAATAAAGATTTCTAGCTAATATTTATCTCTATTTTTAGAAAAACAATAAAATAAAAAAAATACCCTAAAATCTCTGGTCTATTGGCCTTCATTGTACTACTGCCATGTGGCAGCAGTTAACCAATCAGAATCTCTTCTGACTGTGATCAGAGGGGCGGGGTTTAAACTGCTGATGATAAAGAAAATACTGTTGAACAGAATGATGAGGCCTCAGGAGGACTCCAAGGATGGAGATGTCCTAAACTGTCCACAAATCTTAATGCTGGTTGAGCAACCTGCGGAAATGACGTCTGACCATCACAGGATTAGACAATATAGACTTTATTGATGTGTTTGGCAAGATACCAAACATTTCCACCAACAGCAGAACTTTGCAAAGATCCCAAAATGCCAATGAAAGAAAATTTCTTAAAAATATATTTTAAGAATTATGAAGAGCATAGGAGTCACAGGAGGAATCAGACCGAGATGAACAGTTTTTAGAGGAGGACAGGTATCCTCTTTCAGCCATTCTGATCCATCTTTAGGGAAAAAAAATATTTTAATAAACCCTTGACGCCTATTGATGCAAATTTGGATAAAACTACATCTCCTTAGTTTAGCATCTACATGGAAGAAAAAAAACATTAGTGATTTTTTCAGTCAGACAACTCATGCAGTAAAATATTAGTTTTCTCATTCTTTTAGCTGACATTCACATTCTTTAAGTTTGGCATAAGGCTCCGTACAATTCCATGAGATAAGATTTCCATAAAACTTTTGGGTTATAACTACCCCAACACCAAATATCATCATGGTTAAAGAAAAAATTTAAATGTATGATCAGTGTGTAATAAGATGAAGTGTGTTTCAGCGGCATTCCATATTCAGACTTACAAGTATGACTGCTATGTGTGACCCGGCACCTTTGACCGTAGGGCCGCTCCCGTTTGAGTACTGCACCACGAAGGGAACATACTATCTAGATAGAAGAGAAAAGAGCCAAGAAAATTGAACGTGGACCCCATGACTGCAAAACGCTGTAGGGAACTATAATTTTAACTGCCATGAACCAACCTGTAAGATGATACTAACTTAACATCCAATCCGATTATTCCACTGGCATACTATGACATGCTTAAGTAACATCCATTATTCGAAGCTTTCATCTAAGTAATGAGAACAAGCTTAATGGCCATAATTTCAATGCTTTCATCTGGTATACTAATAATAAGAGTTTAAGAAACCTCCAAATTCGAGCTCCATTGCATACTATAATACAAACTTAAGAACATCCTATATTTGAGGCTTCCACCTGGCAAATAATTGTTTTTAAACATCTATAATCCAAGAATTAACATTCATTCTGCTGATGACTTATTGGTTGATTCAAGTCAGAAGTTTCATTGGAACGCAGAGCAGGTCCACCGCTCCATCACTTCCAGTGCAGAAACAGGTACGTGGAGAGTAGTCATCGTTGCAGCACCAGATCAAGGAATGCTGGGGCGACAATATCATCTGCCAGAAACGGAAGTGCTGACCGGGGAGTAGGGGGTCGCAGGCTCAGGAAGCAATGCATAGATAAAGACCAAAGCAGTGTTAGTCTTGGCAATATATTTTTTTTATTTTTTTATTTCACCTTTATTTAACCAGGATAAAAACTCATTGAGATTAAAAATCTCTTTTTCAAGAGCGTCCTGGCCAAGAGGCAGCAGCACAACAATAACACACAACACTTATATACACTCACACTCAATCATAAAAGACAGTTTTAAATAAAGCATTTACAATTTGAAAGCTTTGTCTCACGTTCATTTAAAAGTTTTTTAAAAGAGCCCAGGGAGATCAATTCTTTCAATTTAAACTCTTTCTGGAGTTCATTCCAAAACTGTGCCGCAGCAAATCTAAAAGCCTTTTTTTCCATCTCTGTGCGCACTCTGGGCACAGAGAGCAGGCCCGTGTCCTGAGAGCGCAGGCTGTAGCTGCTGCTGCTCTTCAGTTCTATGAGCTGCTGGAGATAAGACGGTACCAACCCAAGAATGCATTTATAAATTAAAAGGTACCAATGTTTCAGTCTGCGCTGGGATAAGGAGGGCCAACCTACCCGAGCATACAGAAGACAGTGATGGGTTAGTGACCTCATGTTTGTTATAAAACGCAGTGCACCATGAAAAGCAGTATCCAAAGCATGCAAAGCATCAGCAGAAGCATTCATATAAACCACATCACCAAAATCAAGGACAGACATAAAAGTAGCAGTGACAAGTTTCTTACGGGCTTCGAATGATAAACATGATTTGATTCTGAAATAAAAGCGTAATTTTAGTTTCAGCCTATGAGCCAGTTTCTGAATATGTGGTTTAAAAGTTAGACAATCATCAATTAAAATACCAAGGTATTTGTATTCTGTGACCAGTTCAATTAAATGCCCTTCTTTTGTAGTAATTGGGAGCAGGTTTTTGAGTTTGGCTTTGCTTTTAGAGAATAGCATGTATTTAGTCTTATTTGAGTTTAAAACCAGTTTTAAATGATAAAAAAGTGTTCTGCAGTTGATTAAAAGCTGATTGGAGCTTTGATATGGCAAGCTCAACTGAAAGTGCTGAAGTGTACAAGATGGTATCATCAGCATATAAGTGCAGGTTATCGATGATACCTTTATCAAGGTCGTTTATATAGATGGTAAAAAGCAGTGGCCCAAGAATCGAGCCTTGTGGAACCC
Organism: Oryzias sinensis; assembly: GCA_037389245.1. Taxonomy (NCBI): domain Eukaryota; kingdom Metazoa; phylum Chordata; class Actinopteri; order Beloniformes; family Adrianichthyidae; genus Oryzias; species Oryzias sinensis. The sequence goes on from CM074490.1 coordinate 22,548,754, forward strand.
CTGCGGATACTTTTAAAAATTTTGATTTTTGGTTCTGAACCTTTACACACTGTGTCCTGTCAGACAGGTAGTTTGCAAACCACCCGACAGAATGCTCTGACAGCCCAATACTGCGCAGTTTATTTTTAAGCACAGTATGGTCCACAGTATCAAAGGCTTTAGAGAGGTCGATGAAAAGGGCGGCACAGTGGCGTTTGTCATCCAGAGATTCAGATATGTCATTTAAAACTTTAAGAGCTGCGGTTGTTGTGCTGTGTTGCTTTCTAAAACCTGATTGTGATGGGCTTAAAATATTATTTGAAATGAGAAATTCTTTTAATTGTACACTTATAAGACCTTCCAAAACTTTTGCCAAAATGGGTAACTTGGAAATTGGTCTATAGTTATTCAAATTTGTTGGGTCACCACCTTTTAGTAGAGGTAACACATAAGCGGATTTCCATGCATGCGGAATGGTGTTTGTGGACAAAGACAAATTAAATAAATAGGTCGGTGGAAGTGCGATAGAGTCTGCTGCCGCTTTTATAAAATATGGTTCCAGATCATCAGGACCAGCAGATTTAGTAGGATCAAGGAGTTTAAGGGCTTTTGAGACTTCTGAAGTTGTGAAGAGGGAAAATGAGAAATTATGTGTTAAATCTTCGTGATTCACAGGGAGGGAGTACTCAGCTGAATGTTTTATAGAATTAAATAATGATCCAGAGGAAACAAAATGCTCATTAAAACATAAAAGCATCTCTGTCTTGTCTGTTATATTACAGGTGTTTTTCATTATACTTGAAGGGAGCTCAATACCTGAATTATTTTCATTTAGGGACTTAACTATCTTCCAAAACTTTGAGGGATTATTTAAATTTTCTGTAGTATTTTTCAAAAAATGGTCAGATTTCACATTTCGAATTGCAGTAGTGCAAGCATTGCGTAGTTTTCTGAATGCCAGCCAGTCAGATGCATTATCAGAATGTCTAGCTTTTGCCCATGCTACATTCCTTTCATGTAGTTGGTTAGCCAAATCTGAGCTAAACCACGGATTATTACGACCTTTCACTTTATAGTGCCTGATAGGAGCATGTCTATCAAGGATTTTTGTAAATTCATTATGGAAATAACTCCAGGCCATTTCAACATTATCAATTTCCATCATCGTGTGCCAGTCAAATTCATATAGTTCTTGACAAAAGGATTGTTCACAAAATTGCTTGACATTGCGCTTTATGATAATGTGTGGTTTGGTTTTGGGCATTTTTGTGTTTCTCGATGTAGCAATGATACAGTGATCACTTATATCATTTGCAAATACAGCAGCAGTTGAATACTTTGAGGGAGAATTTGTAAGAATCAAATCAATTAGCGAGGATTTCTCCGGAAATTTGGGGTTAGGTCGAGTAGGATCATTTACTAATTGAAAGAGGTTCAGGGAATCACAGTAAGATTTAAAATCATCAGAAACAGCTTGCAACCAGTTCCAGTTTAAATCTCCAATTATTACAACTTCATTGTATTTTAAGGAAGACAGCAGTTCCATTAAAGAGGGAAGAGCAGAGCCATCAGCAGAGGGCGCTCTATAGCAACCAACTAGGGTAATATGCAGAGAATTAGAGATCTCCAGATCAAGAGCTAAAAGTTCAAATTTCATTGCCATTGATGTTTGCATAAGAACTTTTGCATTAAGTTTAGTCTTGATATAGATGGCTATACCTCCCCCCCTTTTGGGACGATCAGCCCTAAAAACATTATAACCATTGATATGTATGTCAAAGTCAGTTATTGATTTGTTTAACCATGTTTCAGAAACAACAATTACATCTGCTTCAGTTGAAATTGCCCAAATGCGTATCATATCCATTTTAGGCAATAAACTCCTTACATTGAGATGAATGAATCCAAGACCATTACGAGATTTGAAGTCTTCAGGAGTACTAAAAGTAGGACTATCTGGTCCAGGGTTTGGTGGAATATTCCCGGAGATTAACAACAATAAGAAGATGAGGCGTCTTTGAAGTTGTGGTTTCTTACATACTGCATTTGAAGGTCCTAGAGATGGGAACGTTTTTAAGAAGGCTATAGTAGAGTTTATAGTAAAATTCTTCTGAAGAGCCATTACACAGCTGAGGTGCAGCAGTTCATTTGGATTGTCTGAGAGACACACAGATGCGTATGCATTATGACATTCATGAATAAAAGTTTTTGTTCCAGCATGAAATACACAACACACTGGATTCACTGGACGGGAGTCATCTGACTCCCGAAGAGCTACGGCAATGCCAAAGTCTCCGATGGAATATAAGGCCAATGTTAGCAGGAAGAATATTTCAGCCCTTGATATTATTTGCCGGGGGCTCTGAAGGAAGGTATTTAAATCTTTGGCCATGGCAGCCTTCAGTCCAGATATCTGCCAGATCCAGTTCGGGATACACCGAGAGCCGTTTTTTTTTTTTGTGTTTTGTTTTGTTTTTTGTCAGACGTCCTCACGTGACGTGCCACACAAACAGCAAGGAACACGGAGCTTGAAAGCTGCGGGCAAAAAGAGCGAAATTACTGCCCAAGCTTAGTTCAACTTTAAATGGATATAGATCACACGATCCGAGGGTTGAATGAAGCACTTTCCTTCTTGCTATCTTCACACAAAGATAGCAAGCTCATCAACCAGCCAAGCGCTCCTGGATCCGCTTCGGATAGGGCATATCACACAGGTGCTAGGAAGGCAGGACGCCATCAGCATCTCAACTTTGGCAAAAATATATATAATAGTGCGCCAGCTTCGATAGAAGGTAAATTGGGACTTCCCTTAATTGATGAAGTATAAGGCCCGTCAAGGTTAGTCACGCCAGGAATCCAGCGACGATCACCCGGTGATAATCTTCATGATGACCGCATACAGTTCATGATCGTCGAAAAAATAAAAAATGGAGCGTTCCTTCGAATATCAGTGAACCAACCCTGGTTTTGGGTCTTAATGAATCGAGTAGGCTTTGACTCACAGAGTTTCGGAGCTAGCCTTTCTAAAAACAAGCACGGTAATTGATAAACAAAATACCATTCTCAGAAAGGCCAGAAACAACTATAAATTATAATCTAAAATAACTTAAAAGTCGTTAAGAAAAAATAAAAATAAACTCATTCATTCACAGGACGCTAACAGACAGACAGAGTGCGTTACTTAGAAACTAATCAGTTTTGCTTGAGATAAAGGGAATAAAGGTGCTTTTAAAGAACAAATCTGAGATAGTGAAATCAATTAGTGAGTTAAGGAGAAGGTCCTATTTGTGTATTCACCGCACTATTGAAAACCACCAAAAGCACGGATTCCAACAGAGAATTGACAGTGATATATAGAACCTGCAAGTAATCTTAACACCAATTTTATATGCACCAATGGTAAGAGAGAAGTAACCTTTTGTCTTTTCCGGAGGCGAACACTTGGCGAATAGAAGGGTATCCATGTTAGGTACCGGGGGGCCAAGTGGCTTTGATTTGTTCTGTTTCACTTCCGGTTTTATTTTGATACTTCTGGTTACTGGTTCCTTTATTACACTTGTTGTCTTTATGTTCATTGATTGTTCGCAAATGGTTACGCATCTGTTTCCCATTCACTGTTGTGTATATATAATCTGTGTTTTCCTGGTACATGCCACTGGATCGGATTTGGTTTGCTTGCTTCTTAGCTCGAGTCTTTTGATCATTACGATTAAATCCTTGTTACCTTTACCTTCTGGCATCCTGCGCTTGTGTTCACCCGTCCGACCTGACAATCCAAGGAGATTACGTAGATGAGAAAAGTCGACATCTCACGTAGCAGTGGACTGCAGCTCAGCTGGATTTGATGCTTTGTACTTAAAATCAGTGGTTCTCAAATAGGTGGGCAACAAAAGCACAGACTAATGAAATTATTAATTGGCAAAGGGTGTCTGGATCCTGAAAAGGAAGAACAATTTGAGATCCATGTGGGATCGTAGGTTCTGATCTGGGATCTGGGATTTGGGATCTGGTTCTGACACATAAGACCAGTGTTTTTCAACCTTTTTTGAGCCACGGCACACTTTAACCTTGACAAAAATCCCGCGGCACACCAGCATCCCAAAAAAAAAAAAAGAAGCAGAAACTCATAGTCTGTTTCTGTCTGTCTGTTCTACAGCCCCCCCCCCCCCCCCGGCAATCTGACGTGCATTTTTGTGATAATTGTGGCAGAAAAAGCAGGAAGTTGCAGATGTTTTTTCTAAAAGATGTAATAAAAGTTAAGTTACATACCAACTGTATGTTCGTTGTGGTTTCAAGACGTAACAAGCACGACTCATTGTACGCTGAGGGGCTGTCCCTTTAAGCCAATGCATCATGGGAGATGTAGTGAAAATACTGCTAAAAAACGGCAGAAAGACTCGCGTCTCTGAGCTTCATGGTTTTGTTCACTTGTTCCACGGTCTGATACCGGATTCTGTGGAAAGCTACACCACTAAAGACGAGCTTTAGCTGGTGTTTTTGTTGGAACTGAGTGAGTTATGAGCTAAATTGGAACAAGGAAGTGAAGACTTTAACCACTTCTGATTGGTCAGACTGATGGCATGTGATTAAGCCTTCAAGAATGATTGGTGGAGTCGTGGAGACAGTAAAAGCTGCGGGACTTTTCAGAAAACAGCTTTAGCTGCAGGTAAATCGCGGAACCGTAATTCTTATCAAAATGCGTTTAGTAGAATCAATTAAACACAAAGAAAAAAATATTTTATGATCTTTCATATTCCTAACTACTCAGTGTTTTATCAGGACCTGTTTGGATGAACAAAGAGCTGATTTCCTGGAGATGGTTAATGTTTTTAGGATCAGTTAATGAGGGCAATTTTCCACGGCACACTTGACCATCTCCCACGGCACACTAGTGTGCCGCGGCACACTGGTTGAAAAACACTGAAATAAACCATAAAGGTCCCAAAACTGAGCCTTGGGGCCCACCAGAAGTGAGGGGAGTAGACGAGGACTGAAACTTGGAGAAAACAACAGAGAAAGATCTACCAGTCAAATTTGAGGAGAGCCAATTTAAGGCTGATCCGGATACCCCAACCCAGTTTTTCAGCCTGTCCAAGAGGATGTAATGGTCCACAGTGTCAAAGGCTGTGGTCAGGTCCAATAACAGTAGCACGGAGCATTTTCCTGCATCACTGCATCAGGATGTCATTAGTGACCCTGAGAAGGGCTGTTTCAGTGGAGTGAGCTCTGGGCAAACCTTACTGAAATTGATTGAATGTCCCATGACTGTCGAGAGCAGCTGTAAATTGTTTGGCAACAACCTTTTCTAAAATTTTAGACATGAAAGGAATATTAGAGATAGGTCTAAAACTGCTCAAGAGGGAGGGGTCAAGCCCAGGTTTTTTAAGGAGAGGAAGTACAACAGCTTCCTTAGAGTGCTCAGGGACTTGACCAGACAGCAGAGACGAGTTCATTATTGACAGGACACAGGGACCAATTGACTGGAAGAGATCTTTGAGCAGAGAAGTAGGCAGCGTGTCGAGGGAGCAAGAAGATGACTTCATTGTGCCAACTAATCTGACTAGCTCAGGGAGGGAAACACTAAAATCACAGGCCGAGGTGGACTAGGAATAGAACCAGAGCCAGAACCAGCTGTGTGACACAGAGAGCTTCTCACAGATCTGACCTTTTCAATAAAAAATGATAAAAACCTTTCACAATCATTTGAATGGATGGGAACGGCAGGTGGACTGGGCATAACAATACAGTAAACCCTTGTTTTTCGCGGGGGTTACGTTCCAAAAAGAACCCGTGATAAGCAAAATCCGTGAAGTAGAAACCTCTATTTTTTTTTTACAATTATTATACAATTAAATACTCTATTATACACTGAAGAGAAAAAAAAAACCATTTTACAGGCTCAAGCATTTGTTTCACAAATAAAAGTACTTTAGAAAGGTTTTTTTCAACAAATAACTTCTGTACTGTACTGTCAAATAATAATTTTAATCATCAATGTGAACAGAAGGCTTCAATTCGGAGTAAGATTCTGCTGGCTGCAGCAAGGGGTAGTTGTCAAATCGCGGAGATTAGCCCTGCCCACCGCGACCCCAGTAATTGGATTAAACGGGAGAAAATTTAAAATGATTATGAAAAAAATACAAAGTACAGTCGGAAAAAAAGCGACTCAGGTGTATTTCACTGCTCTTGAGCTGCTGCATCCTGACTCCACTCTGCAGTGCATTCTTCTTTTGAAGCCCGCGGTGCAGCTGTGTTTGTTCAGGAGAAGAACAGTGACTGGCAGTTGTTGTTGCTCTTTTTTCTATGGGTTTTAGAGAAACTCGAAATTGCAAGAGAATTTGCACGACGTACGTGTTGTAAATTTAGCAAGCTGTTTTACGTACGTGTACATATTAAACTGCAACATTATTGACGCACAGGTAGAGAATAAGCGGAGTGACTTTTTAGCCAATCAGAATGCAGAACACAATGCACGATGCAAATCCGTGAAGTAGCGAAACCGTGAAAAGTAAACCGCGTTATAGCGAGGGATCACTGTATCACTAATAGTGTTGTACAGCACTTTAGGATTACCTCTGCTTTTGGAAATGAGATTAGTGGAAAATGCAGCCCTCGCATCTCTAACAGCATTGTTAAAGGAAACTAAAAGATCCTTAAGATGAAGGAGATGAACATCTAGGTGAGTTCTTTTCCATAAAAGTTCAACTTTTCTACATTATTGTTTCAGACGGCGAATACTGTCGTTAATCCAAGGGGAAACCTTAGTGACAGGAGCCAGTCTAGTTTTAACAGGACAAACTTAATCCAAGATGGAAATACAATAACTGTTAAAGTTACATAATAAAATGTTAACATCGGTACATGGAGAAAGGACCGGGTTGAAAGCATTAGAAAAGACCTCAGCTGTGGAGGGGTTAAGGATGCGAGAGCCTACTTCTCTGCATACATGCAAGAGCGACACAGAAAAAGATAAGTTAAAAAAATGCAATCAGAAAAGATAAAATCAATATGCACACCCAGGATAAAAACAAGACCAAGTGTGCCACCTTTAACATGTTTGGACCCAGACACATGCTGAATAAAGTTAAAAGAGTCCATTAGGCTGATAAAACCTCTGGCAAATAGGTCAGAGTCATCATTAATGTGCATGATAAAATCACCAACTATGATCTGGTTAGACAGCTTCATAGTGGAAGAAAGAAAGTCGCTGAACTGTAACTGTAAAAACATACCATTTGATCCAGGTGGACGGTAGACAACAGCACAGTAAAGAGGGTACTTATTCCCGACTTTGATCACCTGGAGCTCAAATGAAGAAAACTGAACAGCGCTCACCGAGCGGCGCAGGAGACGATTCTGAAAGACCGCGGCGACTCCCCCTCCACGACCCAATGGCCGAGGCCGTCCGATGAAGGAGTAACCGGCCGGGCAGAGTTCAATGAAAGACGAATGGTCGGAATTCCGCTGCAAAGTTTCAGTCAGAAACATAAGATCCACGTTCCTGGAGTCGATAAGTTCGTTTAACAGAAACGATTTGTTGGCCACAGATCGGGCATTGAGGAGAGCCATGCTCAGAGGGGCGGGAGCCCGGCGTAAGTTGTCAGTGACCCGCGTCAGGGGCCGCAGAAGAAGAGGGTTAGAACCCAGGCAGTCAAAGAATCCGGAAACGACAGGGAGAGGCGACCATGTCAAAGAAGAGCTTGGATTAACGGTCCTCAGGTAGCACGGCCTCAGGAATCCAGACCCTGCGTGTCTCGGGGAAGACACCTGGGTTGGTGGAAGTCGACAGATTATAGCTGGCCAGGAACGCTTGACGCCATCTACAAGAGACTCCTCGCTTACATCGCAGCCTGATCTTTACCTGGACCCCGGCTATTTTCCCTCTCCTCTTCCACCGAGATCTGCGTGGCACCGGTAGGCCTTCAGTCAGGACACCGGCTGGAGGTGCCGGATGCAGGGAACAAAGAACGCCGGCGCAGGAAGAAGAGGTATCTTTGCCGATCAGCGAAAGTCCAATAGACAGCAATGTGAGGCGGTCGTAAACAAAAGCAGCCAAAACGTTGTTTGCATAAAATAAAATTGAAAGCACAGAAAGAAACAGAACTGTAAATTTCTGTGAGAGTGTCGTGCCGGCAGCGGCTAAGCCGAACACAGGCGCCATCTTGCCTAGATGTGGGTTGGGGCTCCCAGGCGAGCGCCTGGTGACCAGAGCTCTTTCCACAGGCCCCAGTCGGGCTCAGCCTGAAGGAGCGAGGTGGGACCAGCCAGACCATGGCCCACCAACCGTAGGAGACCTCAAAAGGGACTGGTGCAATGTGGATTGGGTGGCAGTCGAGGGCGGGTGCCTCAGCGGCCCAAACCCCGGTCATGGAACTTGGCTTTTGGGACATGGAACGTCACCTTTCTTGGAGGGAAGGAGTCTGAGCTGGTGCGAGAGGTTGACAGATACCGTCTAGATATAGTCGGGCTTACCTCTACACATAGTTTGGGCTCTGAAACTCAGTCCTTAGAGAGGGGTTGGACTCTCTACCACTCCAGAGTTGCTCAAGGTGAGATGCGGCAGGCTGGTGTGGGGTTATTCATGAGTCCCCAGCTCAGCCGCCAAGTGTAGGAGTTCACCCCGGTGGCCGAGAGGGTCATGTCCCTTCGCCTCCAGGTGGGGGAAAGGTCTCTGACCGTGGTTTCGTCTTACAGGTCGAACAGCAGTTTGGAGTACCCCACTGTCTTGGTGTCTCTCGAAGGGGTACTGGAAAGTGCCCCAACGGGGGACTCCATTGTCCTCCTGGGGGACTTCGATGCCCATGTGGGCAATGACAGTGGCACCTGGAGGGGTGTGATTTGTAGGATTGGCCCCCCTGATCTGAACCCGAGTGGTGTTTTATTACCGGTCTTCTGTGCTCGTCATAGTTTGTCCATAACGAACACCATGTTTGACCACAAGGGTGTCCATCAATACACCTGGCATCAGGACACCCTGGGCAGGAGGTCAATGATCGACTTTGTAGTTGTTTCGGCCCTGTGTCTTGGACGCTCGTTTAAAGAGAGGGGCAGAGCTGTCCACCAATCACTGTCTGGTGGTGAGTTGGATTCACTGGCGGGGAAGGAGGCCAAAAAGACTTGGAAGACCCAAGTGTACTGTGAGGGTCTGCTTGGAACGTCTGGCTGAGCCCTCCGTTGGAGATGTCTTTAACTCCCACATCCGGAAGAATTTCAAACAGGTACCGAGGGAGGTTGGGGACATTGAGTCCAAGTGGAACATGTTTTCCACTTTCATTGTCTCTGCTGCTGCTTGGAGCTGTGGTCGCAAGGTCTCTGGTGCCTGTCGCTGGGGTAACCCCAGAATCTGGTGGTGAACACCGGAAGTAAGGGATGCCTTCAAGCTGAAGAAAGAGTCCTACCAGGCCTGGCTGGCTTGTGGGACTCCATAGGCAGCTGACAGGTATCGGCAGTCTAAGTGAGCAGTGGCCCGGACTGTTGTGGAGGCAAAAACTCAGTCCTGGGAGGAGTTCGCTGAAGCCATGGAGAAGGACTATCAATTGGCCTCGAAGAAATTCTGGAAGAAATTTTTTTGGACTTTTTTAATTAATGTTGCCAAGATGGCGGCGGCGCGTGCACACGCAGCGGCACAGCGCTCTCTGTTTTTGTTTGTTTTTTTCATGTTTTTGTTGGTGCTACAGACACTGGAAGCGTTTACTCAGTACAGCAGGACGGAACTACTTCAACTTAGTTGGAATTGTCAATTTAATACTCCCCCAAAGTCGGATTTTATACCACCCCAGATCCAACGGACTGCCACGGCCTTAACCATACCCCCCCTGTGGCCAAGGAGACGGAGAAGATACCGTAAACAAAAGCGGGGGAGGAGAAGCGGAGCACGCGCCAGGCTACATGCTAACCCGCATCGACCAGCTCTCCCCAGTCTCTTCCTCGCTAACGTAAGATCGCTCGCCAACAAACTGGATGAGTTTCGGCTACGGATCGTCTCGCTGCGGATGGACAGCTGTGTGGCCATCATAACAGAAACCTGGCTGGACAATAACACACCTAACGCCGCGGTGGAGCTAGCGGACCGTTCTTTGTTCCGCGCGGATCGGACTGCAGACTCCGGTAAGGGCAGAGGCGGCGGACTGGCGCTTTACATTCACAACTCCTGGTGTGCAGCCACACACATCATCGGAACGCACTGCACACCCGATCTGGAATACCTGGCGGTGAAATGCAGGCCATTTCGAACGGCGAGGGAGTTCTGCTCTATCCTGATCATAGCTGTTTACATCCCACCTCACGCTAAGCTAGCGCTGGAGGAGCTCTACTGTCTGATCAGCAGGCAGATGAATTCCAACTCAGAAGCAGCTGTGATCGTGGCAGGAGACTTCAATCATGTGGAACTCAAAGCAGTGCTCCCCAAATTTCAGAAGTTTATACACTTTCCCACCAGAGACAACAACACACTGGATCAAGTTTACTGCAACATCCCAGGTGCATACAAGGCTGCAGCAGCTCCTCACCTGGGCATGTCAGACCACATCTCTGTGGAGCTAACCCCACATACAGGCCTCTGATCTCCAGGACCAAACCATCCATCAAAACAGTTCAGGTATGGACCGAAGAGGCTTCTTCTGCACTACAGGACTGTTTTGAACTCACTGACTGGGAGGTGTTTAAAGATGGCTCAGACCTGGAGGCCTACACAACATCCGTCCTGAGCTATGTGCAGTTTTGCACCGATGCTGTTCTGCCCACAAAGTCCATCAAAGTCTACCCAAACCAGAAACCATGGTTTGATGGAACAGTACGGTCTTTGCTCAAAGCTCGGGATGCAGCCTACAGGTCAGGTGACAGGCTGGCCTACAGCAGAGCCCGGACAGAGCTGAGGAGGGGCATCAACCAGGCCAAGCGCAGACACAGACAACGGGTGGAACAGCACTTTGCTAATAACAACCCGCGGGAGATGTGGAGAGGCATCAGAACCATCACAGACCACAGGAGCAGCATGCAGCAGACCACTCATGACCCCACCCTGCCTGACACTCTAAACAACTTCTTTGCACGCTTCGAGACGCCCGGCAGCAGCAGAGACTCTGGTCCTCTATTACAGCTGGAGGAGCAGTCCCAGCCTCTCGTCCTGCAGCTACATCAGGTGAGCTCCACTCTGAGGAGGATCGACACCAGCAAAGCCGCAGGACCAGATAAGGTGTCAGGTCGGGTTCTGAAGCTGTGCGCACATCAACTGGCTGGAGTTTTCCTGGACATCTTCAATTGGTCCCTGCAGCTCACCTCAGTTCCTGTGTGCCTCAAGTCCTCCATCATCGTGCCGGTGCCAAAAAAATCCTCTGTCTCGTGCCTCAATGATTACCGGCCGGTCGCTCTGACACCGGTGATCATGAAGTGCTTTGAGAGGATCATCCTGAACCACATCAAGGACATCATCCCTGCTACTCTGGACAGTCATCAGTTCGCTTACAGGGAGAACCGATCGACAGAGGACGCAGTTTCATTAGCCCTGCATGCTGCCCTGTCCCACCTGGAGCATCCTGACACCTATGTCAGGATGTTATTTGTGGACTTCAGTTCAGCCTTTAACACGGTGATCCCGGACAAGCTGACACTGAAGCTCCACAACCTGGGTCTGCCTGCCTCCCTGTGCCTCTGGATCAAAGACTTTCTCACCAACAGGCCCCAAGTGGTGAGAATTGGAGACTCAACATCATCCACTCTGATCCTGAGCACAGGAACACCACAGGGGTGTGTCCTCAGCCCCGCCCTCTTCACTCTGTTCACCCTGTTCCGCCATTTATTCCACAAACCTGGTTTTAAAGTTCGCTGATGACACCACCGTAGTGGGTCTCATATCCAACAATGATGAGACTCACTACAGAGAGGAAGTTCAGCACCTGACAGGAGTATATTGTAAACTTCTCTTTTATGGAACTTGTGTGAAGTTTTTAATTGTAAATTTTTACAACTACCAAATCTAGTCTCCATTTGGGGTGCGAATGTGAGAAAGAATTCGGTCACACTCAGCCTGCCATGGATTAACTGTATGATTGTTTGAAGAGATGAGTCTTGAGTTTGGATTTGAATAGTGGCAGTGTGTCGGTATTCCATAAATCTGGAGGAAGAGAATTTCATAGCTGAGGGTTGGAGCGACTGAAAGCTCTGCCCCCCCTGGTGGCAAGACGGGCAGGTGGGACATGGAGTTGGAGAAAGGAAGTGGAACGGAGAGATCGGGAGGGAATGGAAATGTGAAGAAGATAAGAAATGTAGGGTGGAGCCAGGTTATGGAGTGCTTTGAAGGTGATGAGGAGAATCTTGAAACTAATCCTTTGTTTTATGGGAAGCCAGTGTAAATTTTGGAGAATTGTGGTGATGTGGTGGGATAACGGGGTCCTAGTGATGATGCGGGCTGCAGAAATTTGGAGAAGCTGCAGCTTTTTGAGTGTTTTATTGGGCAAACCAAACAAGAGGGAATTACAATAATTGATCCGAGAAGTGACAAGACTATGAACAAGTACAGCAGTTGTATGAGGTGTGAGAGAAGGGCGGAGACGAGATATATTCCGGAGATGAAAGTAAGCAGAATGGGTGATGTTATTAATATGAGATTGGAACGAAAGTGAGCCGTAAAGGATGACACCCAGACTCTTTACCTGGGGGGAGGGAAGAACAGAGAAGTCGTTGATAGTGATGGAGAAGCTATTGGATTTGGAAATAGTGGATGGAGTGCCTACAAGGAGGACTTCAGTTTTGGAACTGTTGAGTTGCAGAAAATTGAAAGAGAACCAGGAATGGAGTTCTTGCAGACAGAGGGTAACGGAGGAAGGAGGAAGTGATGAGGAGGGTTTCGTAGAAATGTAGAGCTGGGTGGAAATTAATGTTGTGTTTATGGAAGAGAGAACCAAGAGGGAGGATGTAAATGATGAAGAGAAGGGGACCTAGGACAGAGCCCAGCAGAGAGTGTGAAGGTGCTTGACATATGAGGTTTAATCTGGATAAATTGACTACGGTCTGATAAGTATGAAGAAAACCAGGACAGAGGGGTGTGAGAAATACCAATAGTTTGAAGTCTGTGAATAAGAATATTGTGGGGAATGGTGTCAAAAGCAGCAGTTAAATCAAGGAGGATGACAATGGACAGTGAACCGGAGTCTGAAGCTAAGAGGAGGTCGTTTGTGGTTTTTAAAAGAGCTGTTTCTGTACTATGGAGTGGACGGAAACCAGATTGAAAGTGTTCGTAGATGTTGTTACTGTAAAGATGAGCACGGAGCTGAAGAGCAAAAGTTTTTTCAAGGATTTTGGAAATAAAAGGTAAATTAGAGATTGGGCGAAGATTATTAAAGTTGTTTGGGTCAAGACCAGGTTTTTTCAAAACTGGAGTTATAGAGGCGACTTTTAGAGAATTTGGAACAATACCAGACATGAAAGAGGAGTGAATAATGTTGGTTATTGATGGGAGAAGAGAAAGGAGACAGGATTTAACAAGAAATGTAGGAATGGGATCCAGTTGACAGGTGGAAGGTTTAGAGTTTGTAACGAGGTTAGAAATGGTTTGTACAGAAGGAAGGGAAAAGCTTGAAAAGCTTGTCAGAACCGAGGGAGGAGTGAAGGTGTCCACTCCAGAGACTGCAGCTTGGCTTGTGAGCTGTTGATGAATTGTAGAGATCTTAGAAACAAAGAAGGACATTAAAGCGTTACAAAAGTCAGGTGAGGAGAGATGATGAGGAAGAAAATCATGGGGTTTTGTTATATTAGAAAGAAGTGAGTAAAGGGTCCTAGAGCTATGTCGGTTTGAGTGAATCGGGCCAGAGTAATAGGAAGTTTTAGCGGAAGCTATAGAATCTTTATAGAGGATAATGTGGTTTTTGTACATGTCCTTAGGCATGTAGACTTCTGCGGTCAAAGGTCAAGCAAATTCTCCAAATATCTTGTGAGCAAATTGTCCTACTACAGCAAATATTGTGTCAGAAAATTACTTTGTTAGCTTCAGTATCTTTATTGAGCATTTTTGACCAAATGTGATCCATATTTCAATTTTTAAAAAATTCTTAAAAATAAACGAAAGGGAATTTATGACACTTTGTTGTAGCAGGACAATTGGTCATGATTAGTCAGTACAGAGAGTTTGGTGACAAGAGCTTCAGTATCTTAAGAACTGTTGAGCATCTTTATCATGAATGATATCTCTTAAAATTTGAAAAGAAAAAAAATTCAAATATAATAAAGATGGCATTTTTACAGAAAATTTATTGTAGCATGAATCTGCTGACAAGTCTTCAATACCAGCTCATTTAAATGTAGATGTTTTCCCGGAGCTTGCACTTTTTTGATGGTCCCATGGCAGCCACCTCGCTGCTGTCTGCATTTACAGCTGGAAGACAACAATTTTATTTAAACTTCAGGAAAAAAAAACAATCTTTTCTCTTTTGAAATGCATTTGTAGTTCACTCTCTGTGCTAATACAAAATGATTGAGATTCACATTTGAATGTTTTTTAGAAGTTATTGAGACCTGAAAAAAACCCATGCAAATGGTAATTTGTCAGTTCTGATTTTGTTTGTCAGACTTTACTGCAGAAGATTTTTACACATAGATGCACATTTTTGGTGTGCAAGTTCTCACAATCTATTTTACAAGTTCTAACATCAAATCTACAAGCTCGTCCATTTAGACAAATTTTTACCTTCATATGACAGTAGAAGAAGAGGAGCAAAACTATCACTGTAAGCAGTTTTTTCCAGAGATGGATGCTCATATTAGGTGGACGCTTCATACTTTAACCCATTTTTTCAGGAGTTTGACGAGTTTATCTGACGATCAGAGAAGTCTGGCGAGCGCACACGGTGGCCTTATTTTAGAAATTTCTCCCTATAGTAAGTTATCTTCCACTAGTGTTTTGTTTTACGTCATTAAAATGTCACTTTGAAGACCTCCTCCCTGAGCATGACGATACTCAGAGCAGGTTGTGTATCTTCTTGTGGGTTCTAGAGTGGTCACAATGAAAGGGCCTCATTTTGTCAACAGTTTTATTGACATGAGTCTCTTTTACAAATGTGTTCCTGAAGATTTTCCTGAATATTTCCAGAAAGGCCAAAGAGAAACCCTTGGGACGTAATGAAGATTGAGTTCTGATCCGCGTTTGGAGAACCAGGAAGTTCTAGTGAAAGAAAGAAAGAAAATCATTTTAGCAGCCGTGGTTCCATTGTACCCCAGATGACAGTGGTTCTGAACCCGGTTAGGGTTTGGGGGAAAAAAACGGTTTTGTTTTCTGCAGGAAGTTTTTGCTTCTTGAACAGTTAAAAAAGAAAAGTCATGTTTGTGCATCTTCATTTTTAATATTTTTAGATGTGGACTCAATGTCTACAACTGTTAGAAATCTTTAGTACATCAAACAGCTGATACTTGGAATAACTTACAAACAGTAAAATCGTGTTTTTACTATTTTATTGGCTAAAATGATCTAAAATCTTTGGAAAAAAACTGTTCATTTTTAAATGAGGCCAGAAAACCGCCTCTGCTCGAGTAAACGTTCCAAAGGTTCATATGGGGCACACTTTGTTCTTGGTGATGTTGTTGATCCAGTCAACATATCTTCTGATGTCCGTGTAGACGTTGGGCACATCAGGGTATTTGCAGTTTTCCTTTTTGTTAAAAGAGACAATGCCAACAGCTTTGCCGTTGCACACCAGAGGACCACCAGAATCCCCCTGTAAAGAGCAGACATCATCAAACCCTCAACCCATCAATCTGTGATACTCACAAACCATTTTTCTGAGAAAACCAACCTGACAGAATCCTTTGTCTGTATACTTTCCACCTGCACAGATCACATTGGGGGGAAGGCCCTCCCAGCTCTGCTTACAGTCATTGTGATCTGTGATGGACACATTGACCACCCTCAGGTCATCCACAGGGCCATTACTGCCCTCCATCTTCCCCCATCCAGCCACAGAGCACTCCTGATTTACACTCAAGTTCATGTTATTTTCTGCCAGTGGAATTGTTTTAATGTTCTCTCCCATGGTAGCATTTTCGGCCAACTGCAACACAGACATTTTCCGTTTTAGCTCGTCAGACGGTGAAAAGCGTTCAGTGATAATTCAATTAGAAGAATCCATAGCACAGGTGAGGCCAGCTAGCAGAAATAAGAAAAGCTCAAAACCATAAGCATGTTATTAACAGCAGACCTTCTGGATTACCTAAATGTATACTTACTTCAAGGAGCATTATGTCGTAACCATATCCAACCTTAATGTAATCTTTGTGCTTGCATTGATTGCTTTTTTTAATTTTCTTGACAGTACTGTTGTTCCAGTTGTGTCCTCCCAGAATGACGTGCGTCAGACCGCTGAAGGATTAGGAATTGGACAGTTATTCATACTTTTATATGTCATAAGCTGATTGACAGACCTTGATGAGATTATTTGTGAAGTCTAATTTCTCACCTGTCACAGTGAGCAGCAGTGATAACAAAGTCCTTGCTGATGAGGAAGCCTCCACACACGTGACCGTTTTTGTTCTGGACGGACACCATGAACTGCATGGAACCTTCTGGAGCAAGTTTCCCATTGATGATGACACTTCCTTGAACTGTACAATGAAATCAGGTTGCTGTTTATCCATTTGTCAGAGAATTACAAATAAATTAATTTTCCTACCATGTGATGCAGCACAAATCAGAGCAAGGAAAAGCAGAAACTGTCCTGGAACCTTCATGGTGTCAGGAAATCACACTTAAGCTTCAGATGGTCTCTGTCTGACAGATATTTATACATGTACCGCCCTCTGCTTTGATCAGAGGCCAATCATTTTTTATCTGATCTCCACGTCAGACCACATCCTTCATGCTGAATGGTTGCGCGTTTGCAGCTTGTTTCATTTTTCATCATGTGATGAATATCTTCAGTATCAACAGAAAACAGTCCTTATCAGAAAATCATGTTGTATTTTGTTGCCTCTTACCGAACATGAAGGCATTTTGAGCTGTGAAAATATCTGAGTGTGTAACTTTAGACCGTCACATGTGCACTGCTTTATTGGAGTCCAAATGAGCCACTTTCTGCTTCACGATTAGTTCAGAACAATGCAGCTCATGTATCTGCTTCTCGTTTCTGCTCTGTGTTGTGTTATTTTCTGCACCCTCAGGAAGCCACGAGACACCGGAGGAACTTTCTTGGAGCAGTCGTCTTTATTCTGTTCACAACACAATCAACACATCAACACGTGTTGCGCTCAGATAATGCCCCAAAACTAAAAATATAAAGTTCAAATTAGCACCAACATTGAAAACAAAGAAACAGATCTCCATCATGCTCACCTCTTCCCAATTAGAAAACAGCATAAAGGGAAGAGGGTGGGGAGCATCAAATTATACCCAGGTCTGTAGGACCCTAATGGCATGCAACTCAATGGCCAGATATAAAATAAATAAAATAAAAATATTTTTTTTTTTGTAATTATACAATACTTTGTGAAACCGTTACATTCACCTACGGAGCCCGTGTCCTGACATTAAGATATAAAAATATATCTTGTTCCTACAGATTAATATCTTGTTCCCACAGATTATTATCTCGTTCGCACAAAATACTATTCCGTTCCCACAA
Source organism: Oryzias sinensis (assembly GCA_037389245.1). Taxonomy (NCBI): domain Eukaryota; kingdom Metazoa; phylum Chordata; class Actinopteri; order Beloniformes; family Adrianichthyidae; genus Oryzias; species Oryzias sinensis. The sequence continues at coordinate 22,566,336 of CM074490.1, forward strand.
AATACTATTCCGTTCCCACAAGATACTATTGCGTTCCCTCAAAATACTATTCCGTTCCCTCGAAATGATTAACTCGTGCGAACGCAATAATTATGTCGTTCGAACGCAATAATTAATCCGTTCGAACGCAATAATTATTCACGCCATGATACGCCCTCGGTCATCTTGCTGCAAAAGCCGCTTCCTGCCGCTACTTCCGTGTCTCTGTGAGCATTCAATAGGGGTAAAAATAAAAGTAAAAATGGTCGATCTGTTATTGTCTCGATGAAAATCTGAAAAATATATTAAGCTGGCTGCTTCGCCTAATGCACTTACCTTTAGCTCGTAGCATAACAACAATAGCGGTACGTCACGTTTCCCAAAATGCTTACCGGCAAATCATTGGCCAATCATTGGTCTTGTTGTTAAACCTTGGTCACAGGGAGGTGACACGGAAGTAGCGGCAGGAAGCGGCTTTTGCAGCAAGATGAGCGGAGGGCGTACCAGATCATCATGTGAATGAACGAGAATACGATGGATGCTTTTGTGCTTTTTAAAATAAATAAATATGTTCTCTAAACATCCTCCGTGTCTTCAATGCAATGTGATGAGACACACACAGACAGAAATGTGAAGGTATCTGCTGTAAATCTATGACGTAAATTAATAACGGGATATGATCGGCTAGTCAGTTACCATGTAGCCTAATAGCCTTCGAATGTAAAGCAACTGACTGCTAAAGTTAATAAAGGACAAGTCCTGAACATTATTCCTATTCGACCCTAAACTACAATATCAGCTGTCTGCCAACCGACCAGCCAGTTGCCCAAATGCCGGCATACATCAAAGAGCTTTGCGGCGGCGCTAGTAGTAGCAGCCTAGCAGGAGCCATTGTATGACAAAGCAGCCTAGTTATCATAAATCTTTTGATATCTCTTATATTCATTGAGATAGTAATAAAGTGATCATTTTTGTTTTTCATGTTCCTTTTTTGAACGAATATGGGTCAGAGACACGGAAGTTACCGCTGAAAGCGGCTTTTGCCGGCGTACAGAGCATATCCGCGTGAATGACTTATGACGTGAATAATTATTGCGTTCGAACGGATTGATTATTGCGTTCGAACGACATAATTATTGCGTTCGCACGACTTAATCATTTCGAGGGAACGGAATAGTATTTTGAGGGAACGCAATAGTATCTTGTGGGAACGGAATAGTATTTCATGCGAACGAGATAATCTGTGGGAACAAGATATATTTTTATATCTTAATGTCAGGACACGGGCTCCGTATTCACCCCCTAGAATTACACAAAATAAAGCATGTGTAAAGGAACCCAAACACACCGGTCCCAACACTCTGAGTAGGTACAATACAATTACAGTTACAAATCCCAGTTTTAAAAAACCCCATCCCAAATGATCAGCGTAAAGAAAGGAATGGCCAAAACCCGTCTCAGGGCTCCAGACTAACTTTTTTCACTAGGAGCACTGTGGCCCCCAACTGAAAATTTTAAGGGCACAACCAGAAAATTTAGGGGCGCATACAGTTAATCAACATGCTAACCAAATCTAATTTCCACTGTATTACTAATAAAAACTTTAATAAATGCAGAAATTACAATTTGCTGTTTCAAATTCAGTGTCACATTTTATTCTGCACTTTTGAAGATGCAACAACAAGGTAAACTGACAGAAGGTAAACTGATAGCAGCATCGCTGTCATGACAGTACAAATAGTAAACAAAATACCATACATTTAGAATTAAAAAAAAAGTTTTTAGTAACAAAGTGATTACCGTAGTAACCTTTCGGTCATTTCACAGTTGCAAAAAATACTTAAATGTATGTAAATGTGACCGAACGCCCCCTTACATTTGTAACCCAAATGGAGACTGGATTTGATAGGTTAAAAACATATAATTTATTAAAAACTTGACACAGATTCCATAAAAGAGAAAGTTAAAATGGACTCGGACCGCACTCCAACACTGCATGAGGGCGGCTGCCTCCAAGATCGCCTCAGCCCCACTGCACCGGCGGGTAGCCACAAACACCACCAAGGGAGATCTCTGATCCAACTCCCACCAGGAGTACCTGCTCAGGGCCCAAATGCAAACAAAAACACACCACAACCCAAACAGTGATTAAAAGAAAATACAAAACAGAAGAGGTGCACCTGAGCAGGTCACCACCAATTTATGGGCTGAAAACAGGGGGGTCCCCCTTACACAGTACTATATATATGGCACCCACCAGCTACCATAAGGATAAGAGGAGGCAGCCACCTTCAGCCAGGTCCAGACACCAAGATACTAAAAATGAGCACAAAGCAGTTTAAAAATGGATAAAAGCAAGGGCGTCAAGCTTGATTAAAACATTAAAAACAATGACTAAAAACACTACAAGCAAAACAGCAGTGGCAACTCTGCTGGAAAAAGAAAAATAAGTTAGTTCTCCCCTGGGACAAACATATGTTTTACAAACCCTTATATTACCTCTCATGCCCCAGGGTCAGAACTCATGCCACCACCTGTTAATATAAATAGAATTTAAAATGTTGCAAACTCAAATGCTAAAAACTTTAGTAAAAGGACTCAAATGATTAAAAGCTTTAGTAAAAACGGTCCACATGTCAAGCTCACCTACCAAGGCCAAACCAGGGGGGTATTCCAGAAAGCAGGTTATGCTAGCTCCCACGATAAGTTTGAGGCTAAGGAAGTTGATAACCTCAGCTTTCGGTTCCAGAAATGGAGGTATGTTTCAGGGTAGGTCAAGTTACCATGGCAACTCATGCTCTGAACATAACCTGGTCCGGAGCAGGTTTAGTTGAAGCTTAGGTTGTTTACAGAGAGGTGAAGCAGCATGGCGTGTCCATTTGAAGATGATTTAGTGGATGAAGAAGCTCAGATAATACTTTTTCCACCATGAGAGGGTGATAAGACCACTTATGGATGTTGGAAAGATAAACTTTTTTACTTTGATCTAACTTAATTATATGCTTCAGTTAAGATAGATCATTTTTTTGTTAGGTCACCTTAAAAATAACACGTAGTTTTCAGCCAATTATTTTCCTTTCGTTCAAATTAATTCAATTAAGTAGGTGTAACTTTGATGCTGCTGTTAGATCGGCACCGCAAGGGATTCTGGGATATCATTCCCTTTGCCTGTCTGGACAGATTTGGGTTTAAGTGTGGGTTTTTTTACAAAATGTGTTTAGTTGTGTAGCTGTTTTACTGTGTTTCACCGTGTTTTGCCGAGCTATTTTGTCCTACTATGCTTACGTCTCTGCACCATGAGTTAGAGTAAAGTAGAGAATGACGAGTTTATATAGCACCCCTACCACCTAAAGCTGTTATGATAGTGATGGAATATTCATTAAGGAATTTTTGCACTCTGTGCATTTTTTCCCGTTCTTTTTATTTTTATAAAAATGAGCATATCTGCCGGCTCAAACTTAGACATATGAAAGTTCAAGAAATATAAGTAATTAAGATGGAAAAAAGATTAATGGAGTAATGTGACATTTAGTTAGATAAATACGTAAATTTGAGTTGTATAAATAATTATTGAGTTTGAATAAATTTAACTAAATTATTTAAATTATTTTTCAGCCGTGTTACTTTTTTGATGGACTTGTAATTTTTATCCGCCCTCATTAAAATCTCAGACTTCGTCTGATTTCCGTGCTTCTTTTTTTCTTTGAATAATATATACATGCATAATATATATAATGATGTCAAAACGGGTTGTGGCTCCAGGTGCTTTCTTTTTTATTAGGGGCGGTCCCAAATGGCTCTTTGAGTAAAAAAGGTTGCCGACCCCTGATCTAGATGGAACTCCCACTGCTGCTATTTATCAGCCTTGTGAGCCAATCACAGCTCAACAGACAGGTGCTGGCCATGAATGCTAAACTATGGATCACCATGAGGGACAAACCACCACCCACAGCTCTGTCTGTCACATAAACATTAGGAGATGGAAATTTATCTTGGTGACACCAAATCGGTGTAGCCAAGATGCACAATAAGCGTGTTTGAGATCACCCAGATGGACGCAACGCTGCGCAGATCACCTGGTGTGAGATGTATATTTTTGTTTTTGCTCCAACATCACCTGTCAATCAAAACAAAAATCTCACGAGAAAGGAGTGGGAGCAAGGCGCCAACCTACGTGAACACACATGGAAATTTAGTACTGAACTGGCTGAAAGCTGCCCTACAGACTACAAAACAATGCATTATGGGACATGTGTCCAGATGGGTTTTTGTAGTTCAGTGATCAATGAAAATAAATTAATATGCCAACTGATTAAAAAAAGGCTACATACATTACAAAACATTAAAATAATTATAAAATAAATCATATCACAGATCATACTAAGGGGAAGAGGCATATTAACACTAAATTGAATGTAAAGGACTATAACTTCCTTTTCTCCTTAAGTCTCGCTTTAGCTTCGCCTTCATCTCCCCAACGATCCAGGCGCGGCGCTGGTTCATCTTAACTATCGTTGCATTTTCCCCACGTGTTTTAAGTGCGTCTAAGACTAAATCGTGTTGTTGCTCACACGTATTTAATGTTAGAGCCCCGTTAGCTGTCACGCCTGTAGGTCTGGGACATTTATGCTCCTCAGCATAAACGTACATTAGGCCAACGATGTTTTGCTCTGGGGGGGCAGTGCTCGAATCGTGTTGCCTAAAGTACTGTTCATTCTTTTGCACAACCGTTACCCATTGAATGGTAAGGGGTAGTATGCACTCAACAACTCCGCAATGAGCACACTCTCAAAAGCGGCACCCTGGTCAGAATTTAACCTTCTAGGAGATCCATAGACACAAAAGTAGTTGTGACAAAGTTGGTGAGCAACTGCTTTAGCTGACTGATTAGGACACAAGAACGCGTGCACCATTTCAATGAAATGGTCAGTGACGACGAGCACATCCAAGGACCTGTTGCTGGAGTCTTCAGCCAACCAAAAGTCAACACAAACCAGTTCAAGAGGTTCAGAAGTATGAATGATCTCTAGAGGTGCTCTAGTGTCAGGTTCACGAACTTTAGAAACAACACACCATCTACAGCAGTGGTCCCCAACCTTTTACAAAGCAAGACACGTTTACCGCGGTCCGGTGGGGGGGGGGGGGGGGGTTGAGGTGCACGTTTACCGCTGCCTATTAAAGGCAGATTTCCCTTTTTTAGTGGGTGCAGGTTCCTCTTCTGTCCCTTCATTGGCCCGTTTCCCCTTGTCAAAGCAACTTTCTAAAGAAGTTTTTTTTTTGATCATTTTGGTTGTTTGGATTTAATTTTAGCGGGGTGTATCACGTGACGTTTGGTGTCGCGACTTTGACGGGCGTTAAGTGTAAGGGATGTAACAGAGAGAATCCGGCCACTTTTCTAAATAAAACGTTTTTTTCGGAAAAAAACAATAAAATGGAAATTATTTTTTCTTTCCGTGCGTCCCGGTGCCAAAAATTTCGCCGAGGCCCGGTGGTTGGGGACCACTGGTCTACAGTGCTTAACATACTTCGCCACATCGCCCAAGCCGATAAAACCTCTGTCTCGCCAAGTAAAGAGTCCTCTGCTGTCACTAATGACCCGCTTGTATGAGCCAACTGAAGGTGGCACAGGTGAAGCGCTGCGTCATCAGCCAGGTTGTGGGTGTGTCACTGGGGGCGTGTGTGGCACGAAGTTTTGAAAGGTGCTCAGTAACTCGCGGTGAGGCGTGTGAATGGATGAGGAAGTGGGGTGAGCCGCGGTATTCACATAATTTGTTGACCGCGTTACTTGAGTGGTTTTGGAAGCCTGTCACTGCTGGAATATTTTATTTATCAATCATTTGGACTGTATGGATTGGAAACCTGCAGAAGAAAATAAATACTTCGCAGCCAGGCAGAAGTTTGGACTTTTTATTGGAATGCGCGACGGACAAACAAGCCGCAGCTTAGCCCACGGCGGCCCTCAACGCTGTTTAGCCGCATCATTAAATCTAGACACAGATATTCTTTTCACAGTGACACTTTTTCTGCCAACTCATCGTGAGAGAGAACTGCTGAGCCAACATGTGGGGGCACCAGAACTGTCTGGGGAAACTGAGGCAAAAACTCAGTTAGTCAGCTCAGAAAGCTTGCAGTTTCAACTGTGCTTCATAATCTTGTCTCTTTGCATGTCCAGGGTTTCCAAAGTTGTTCTGCATTATGCACAAATCTGCACCTTTGGACTATGGGGGGGGGGGGGGGGGGGTGTCTCCTTTCACGTCCTCGCCTCTCTCCGTACCATTCTCACGCAACGAGAAAGTCCAGCAGCCAGTTACACAGGGAGGTGTTGAGTCCTAGTTGGTCTAGCTTGTGGATGAGCTGCTGGGGGATAACTGTATTGAAGGCGGAGCTGAAGTCAATGAATAGCATTCTGACAAGAGAGTCTTTTGTTTCCAGGTGGGTGAGGGCTGAGTGGAGGGCTGTGGAGATGGCATCATCGGTCGAACGGTTAGACCGATATGCAAACTGGTAGGGGTCCAGAGTGTGTGTGTGTGTGTGTGTGTGGGGGGGAGGGTGGACTTGATGTGCTGCATGACCAGCCGCTCGAAGCACTTCATGAGAATGGGAGTCAGAGCGATCGGGCGGTAGTCATTGTAGCAGGAGGGAGAAGACCGGGATGATGGTGGTGGCTTTGAAGCATGAGGGGACAATAGCCTGGCTCAGTGAGAGATTGAAGATGTCGGTGATGACATCTGTGAGCTCATCAGCACAGTTCCTCAGGACACAGCCAGGACTTTTGTCAGGTCCTGGGGCTCTCTGTGGCTTAATCCTTCCCAGTGAGCGCCTCACGCTGTCACGGGATAGCATCAGCACCAGGGCACTGGGAGGGGGAGGAGTCTTCTGTGCCGGGATGCTGTTGTCTGCCTCGAAGCGGACAAAGAAGGTTTTTAACTGGTCCAGCAGAGGGGTTGAGTCGTCGCAGGCCTGTGGGACGGGCTTGTAATCCGTGATGGTCTGGACGCCCCGCCACTGTAAGCCACCCACTGCTCTGAAAAATGAAAGTCCCGCCCCGATGCTCTGCCGGATTTGACATGCAAATTTCGGCCAATCAGATCATCCAGAAAGGTTCCTACCCCCAAGTGACAAAAATGCCCCCTTAACACTGAGCACAAATCCAAGCAAGCGCGCAGAGGAGAATTAACCGTGCAAGATCACCGCTTAGTTATGATTGCAGGCGTGCAACTGTAAACTACGGGGTCGCTCGGGTAGAATTGCGCCTGCGCGGTTTTAAGCTTGGCTCACTCAGTTCCTGAATACGCCCGCTCAGTTGTATTAGAACTCGTTCGATATATGGCCGACATGACTGTTGACCTCTGATATCGGCAAGAAGATTTAAAAACTTTTTGATGTGTGTTTGTTGTGGTTTTGAAGAATATCTAAAACATAGAACTTGAACATAACCCATAGAACTGGTTCAGAATCATTTTCAACAGATCAAGCATGCACACATGTGAGAGGCCCCACTGCAGTTTAGAGGAGCAGCCATATGGGAGTGCAGGTTCTGGAGATGGGTGCCAGAGCCCTGCGCGGGGCTATTTTCTGTTATGGTTCAACAGAGCTGAAAATCTATGAATTAATTCTTTCCTGACGGAAAAAAACTTCTTTTAGCCTCAGCCTTTACAGTTTTTGCTGTTTTGCGCCCTAGTGGGGCATCAGCACGTAGATCTGAACACCATGCGTGTCTCACGATGAACCTTGTTTGATGTTCTTTTCTGCTTCATCAATTGACATTAAGTCAACCTCCTCCTTCCTTATCCCGCGCAGTGTTGCCAGATAGATTGTGGAGCGCAGCACAAGCTATGATGACCGTATTTTGCGCTCTCTGTGTAAAACAGAAAGAGGATTGCGGGGAAAAGCAGGTAGAGAGGTGGGGGAGGGGCTTTGGCTTCAAACCCTGTCAGAGAGATGGAAACACGGACGTCAGATTCAGACGCAGCTTTCACTGTGGGATTTGAAGCAAAGACTTTCTCTGGGATGATTTTATGAACTCAAACATGGAAACATGATTACCATGCAGAACTCTTCAAAATTATGGAGTCCTATACTGTTCATAATTAAATAAATAAATATTTAATTAAATAAATAAATATAAACTCATGCAAATACACAATCAACCAATGAATCTCTTGTAAATATATAAAAAGATCATGAAATTGAAAAAAAAACTTTTAAATTAGCCATTATATTATTCAATATATTTAATTTTGCTTTAAAAACCTGTTCATTATTTTAAAACAGCATTTTAAAATATTCCTTTTATTCATGTGGAATATTATTATAATTCTACGTCTTTTTTCTGAACCTTGGATTTCAAAATCAATATTTTCCAAAGTAGCTTTGTTTTTATTTCATGTTGCTATTTTTCACAATGGCGTATTTGTTACATGAAGAGCTTTTTCAGGAGAATGGGTCTGTCTGTCAATCAAACCAGACAAGGCGGAGGACTTTTGTGATTGGCTAGTCCTTTACTCAGACATGAGCAGCAGCACCCTGACTACATCGATCGAAGATGCTTCACCAAACGTGACGGCGCAATGCACCCTCATCAACACTAGGGGGAGTATGCAACTCAACACATCCACAGTGTTACACGAAATTGGGCAGTTTTTGTTCTAAATTTGCGGATAGAAGTGGCTTTGGGCGAGTGTGCATAATTCAGGTGGTTTTGTGGTCCGTTCGGCAATTTTCATATTCTCATTAACATCTAGTAGTGGTCTAAGTTAGGCTGGGTGGTTGTTGGAGTTTTACAAAACTTCTATGAACTGGAGTTCCATAAACGCACCATGCCGCGTGTGGGATGGGCTACCAGCTAATGTTTTTAGCCTGATAGCCACATGGAGTAGTTGCCTGTGCTTATCTCAGTAAAAATGCATGGATGCACAATGTACATGGAATGTTAAGAGATCAGGTTTATTTATTTTGAATAGTTTCACATGATAACAATGTTTCCATGTTTGAGTTCATGAGATCATCCCAGAGAGTCTCTGCTTTAGGTCCTGCAGTCAAGATGTGGACGACCGGAGCTCCTCTGTGGTTTGGTCCACACAAACCCTCAAACTACAAAAACAGAGTTGTCCATGTTTGCATCTTCTGCAGCAGACAGATTGTTTGTCTCTATTTGATCCTCTAATGTCAGCAAAGCCGCGCAGATATCGCTAAAATATGTAATCTCTCTGACTGTCACACCGCTGAGCAGGTATCGAGGAATAAGAGTCGATTTCCATGGATGAGCCAATGAGCGTTTAGATCCCGCCTACTTTCACTGATTGACAGATAGACTCATTCTCCTGAAAAAGCTCTTCATGAAATAAATAAGCCATTGTGAAATACAGCAACATAAAATGAAAACATAGCTACTTTGGAAAATATTGATTTTGAAATACGACCTTCTGAAAAAAGACAGAATTATAATAATATTCCACATGATTAAAAATGAATATTTTAAAATGCTGTTTTAAAATAATGAACAGGTTTTTAAAGCAAAATGAAATATATTAAATAATATAATGGCTTAAATAAAATCAGTGTGCAGGTCTTTCACAATTTCATGATCTTTTTATATATTTATGAGAGATTTATCGGTTTATTGTGTATTTGCATGAGGTCATATTTATTTATTTATTTAATTATGAAGAGTATAGGACTCCATACAAAATAATAAACCTGATCTCTCCACATTATTCGTGTCTACCATGCATTAAAATACACAGACATCGCCTCATCAGACCATAATGTTACCTGGTAGCTCCGCCCACACGCGACAGCTGTGTCAGGCTTTAAAGAACACAATTTCTAAGAGGCGGGATGGGGCGTTGCACACCCCCAACAACAGGTTTGATGATAGAGGCCTTTAGCCTTCTCTACCTGGTGCGTTCACAGAGCTTCAGTACATAAGACTCCAACAGCTGCACAGCCTAACGTAGTCCGCTAATATATATTCATGAGATATTCATGGCAACACTGATCCCGCAGGGTTTTTTTTGCCGCCCGCTCCAGACTGCAGCACAATTCAAACCACCCAATCCCGTGAGATTTGCGTTGCACCCCCAGTGCAGCTCTCTAGTGCCAGGCACTCATGGTGTGAGGGGGAGGCTTTTTGCAGAATGTGTTGTGGATTCTTTCTGTGCAAATGGTGACGTATCAGCTAACGCCCTGGGAACCGTGGAGACCACGGACCAGGCGGATTCTGCACCCATCTCTCTGCATTTACATATTGATCCATACATTGTATAAATCCCTGGGCAGGGAGAGAAACAGTGCTCTTTTCTTTGGGTTCCTGCTGTGAGACCTGTTTTAATAAAAGGCATTCGGGGAAAGTCATTAAGCCCGGATATCTGTCTTAAAAATATTGCTACGGTATGAAATCTTTGGCTTGAATTGGAAACCCCCCGTCTGTGCACTTTCATTCCAACAGAATCTCCACACTTAAGTTTCAAGACATTTCACAGGAAAGACTCATTGTGCGCTGAGACGCTGTCACTTTAACCCAATGCTTCTCAATTATTTTTTGCCAGGCCCCCTGTAGGAAAAAGAAAATGTTTCGCGCCCCCCCCCCCCACCCCCACCCACCCCACATACACTTGCGCGGTGACATAAATTAGGTTAGTATCTATATAAAATGTGTAATTATCTCTAAAATGGTATCTTTTTTTTTTTTTTTTAACTTGTCCTGTCCAACAGCTGGGCAGACAGATGAAAGCTGAGGGCCTCTTGTGTTGGACATATTTTACTTTGACAAGAGGGGTTATTAATCTTCAGACAAACCAAAGGTATGTCTTAATAAACCCCTTTTGTAATTGAGGCCAAACTTTATTAATTTCAATCATGTCTGAAAATCTTTGGTGTTGGACCGGACGGAAAAGGAAAGAGGGGAAGAAGAGAGAGGGACGATAGAGAGAGGGGGGGTAGGGGGTGATAATAGGAGGGGAAGGGGGATAAGACCATGAAGCAGCATAAAGCAACAAGTTTACTGGTTGTTAATCATTATGGTAAGGTTCAAATGTAGTAAAAAAAAAAAAGGGCGGAGCCTGTCCACACACACACTCAAATGTTATAAACACACCTGCTAGCTGCAAAAATGTCCACCTGTCGACATGTACACAAAACAGATAGTGTTCACACGCATACTTATGCCTTAAAAACAACTAGTGTGAAATATTTCACTCCTTCAGTCATGCAAACTGTTAGTGCAAAGGTGAGCTAACCCCTGTGCTCAGGTGAGTGTTTATGTTCTTCTAAAATGGATGGTGGAACGTGAAAAGAAGGAGGGAGAGTGCCCAGCCATCCCCACCCCAAGACCCCCACCGCAGCAGCAGCGGCAGCCGGAATCCCCCCAACGCCACACGGGAACCGGCAGGGAACAACCGCCGCCCGGGCGACCAAGCCCGCCACCCAGGCCAGGGCCAGCAGGGCCGCCGCAAGGCCCCCAGAGCCAGAGAGCAGGGAGGCACGGAGGGAAAGAGAGCCCCGCCCCAGCCCAACCAGGAGAGCAGCCCCCCCCGCCGCGCCGGGAGAACCCAACGCAGGGCCCCACCGGAGAAGGACGGCCACAGCCCCAGACGAGCACCCCACCACCACCCAGGAGTTCCGGGCATCCCCCCGCCCCAACCCCAGGTACGAGCCAGGACCCCCCAAGGGAGACCCGCTACGCACTCCAGGCAGCCATCCGCCCGGCCCACGGTTGGTCGGTCCAGGGAGGAGCGAGGCAGGGGAAAAAAGAGGGCCCACAAGGGGTGTTGTAAATATGGCCCGACC
>CM074490.1:22591177-22607212 GCA_037389245.1 Oryzias sinensis
AGCTGTGTGTAGGGTGTGGTCTTCATGACAATTGGGGTGGGTTTAAGGGTCATCTGAAGCTCACCAAGCATCATTCCTGTTGCCATGGTTACTTATGTCTCCCACCACAAACTGCAGAAGAAAACGGAAAAGTACTGATGTTTTGACAGTTAGAGCAGAGTTGCGGCTTACTGCCAGCAGAGGGGGGCGTGCCGGCACAGCCGCAGACAGGTGTGCTCCGGTCACGCTCCTGGGGTTTAATGTTTCAGGACAAAAAGTAAGCCGACTGTCGGAGCTGCAGCTCAACAAGACCCAGAAGAACATGAAGGTGAGCACGGAAAGAGGGGAGACGCTGACCACAGACTTGATCATCTGCTGCACTGGACTCAAGATCAACTCCGCTGCCTATAGCTTGGGTCTCAGTGAGTATGCTGCACTTTCACTGACTGAACACATGAGGGCAGCAGCTGCTCTTTGTCCTCATCACAGATCAATTAGATGTTAGCATTTACCCTTGTGCTATCCTATGACCCCACCCTTACATTGATGTGTTATCCCTACCACGATAAAGGTGAAGAGGATTTCATGTAATCCATGGACACCATTGAAGATCACAAATCATTGAAGAAAAAAGGTTCAGCGCTCTGTCTAATGGGTTCTAGGTGACCCAACTCCCAATCTTAAAGTGCCTAGGATAGCACAAGGGTTAAACTGTTATTTGTTGCCTGGTGGACCTGAGCCTTATGCCCAGGCATGACAGCTGCAGTTGAATCTTGCTGTTTCTGCAGTGAGCAGCATGGCTGATAGTGGAGCTCTGAGGGTAAACCAGTATCTGCAGGTCCATGGATTCTCCAACATCTTTGCTGTGGGTGACTGCAGTGACACCCAAAAGCCCAAAACAGCGTACGTCGCTGGGCTCCAGGCTGCTGTTGCCGTCACCAACATCCTCAACAGTCTGAGGGGGGCAGAGCTCAAAGTGTACAGCACAGGTGTGTACCAGCAGTCTTACAGTTCATGCTCGCAGTTCTCCTCCTGACAGTGTTCTGGTTGCCAGGTAATGTCACCATGCTGCTGGCGATGGGCCGGAATGACGGAGTGGGTCAGTTCAACGGTTACAGGCTGCCTCGCTTCCTCGTGACCCTGGGGAAAAGCCGCGACCTGCTGCTGTGGAAGAGCTGGAAGGAAATGCAACAGACCCAGCCCTGACCTCCAGAACCCAGCTAAAATAGATATGACCTAGCTAAAACTTGCAAAACCCAGCTTTAACTTGCAGAACCTACAATCTATAGAACCCAGCTACAACCTGTAGAATCCAGTTATAACCCAACAAAAATACTTTTACTTTGAAGATGTAGGAATTATTTTTTTAACATTTAATATTGAACCGTTAATATTCAACACGTAACATTTAGGTTTGTTCTCCAGTTGGGGCCATTTCCTTTCATATGACGAAGAAGCAAATTTCACATTTTTGTTTATTAGCAGAAGGAGGGGTTTGTTTTGCCCCATTCCACCATTTTAACAGCACCCCTTTAGTATACACATGCACGCACACACCAGGAGGAGGATGGTAAAGTCTGGCCCTGTCTCCCGTTTTGAGCTGAGTGGGATGGGCCCTGCCGGAGTATTCAATATAATAAAGTACATTCCAAGTAACAGTCATCCAACTCACCTGCACATTGACTTTGTACAAACATAGGTGGTAGATGTTTTTTTTTTTTTTTTTTGGATGTGCAAATACTAAGTATGCCTGTCTGTGTGCACAAGAAAATACCAGCAGGCACGATTTGAAAATAGGTCTTCTATAAATACTGTAAATATGCATAGACTTACTTAATACTTGTAAGTAGTTGTGTGGATACCATGTGATGGTGTGTGAATGAGCACCAAAGTGTGTAATTTATGACACTCATCTGATCTCATGACTTTGTTTTATCATCTGTCGTCCTGTCCGAGCAGCTGAAACTCAATCAAGTTCAGCATCATTTACAAAAAAGGTTTTATATTAACACACCCTAACTGTAAAAGCAAAACATGCCCATCAAAATCTGTGTGTTCATTTGGTGGACAGGACAAAAAAGCAATTCCCCAAGCTTTGGATGATCTGAAGTTCTAGATCTTCCTGTTGTCCATGCATCAGATCCAGAAAACTGTTTTTTCCACTCATGGGTCTTTTTTAGGGTTCATCTTTTTCTTTCAGATCTAACTCAAACACTTTGATGGTACACATCAGACTCTCGCACGTCACTGCCAGTAATTTATGCTTAGAATTAAACTGTTTTTACTGTCCTAAGATGAGGTGGCGTGAAATCACACATGCACAATCACTATGCATCTAACCCTTACTGTACCATGGTATTTAAAGTCCCACTCCAACATCTTTTGATCTATTGTAAAAGCATTTCCAGTGGTCTTTCTATTATGAGTGATGATTTCAGTCACACAGGATTAAGGTGTAATGTACAGTTCCACTTAATTTTATTTGAACTTTTGCTGTGGTTTTTTGAGAATATTAATTATTTGTTGTTTTGAGTTTTTCATGTGGAGCTGTACCTGCCTAAGGTGCCCTAAAGTTGTCGCCAAACTGAGAAGCTCTCCAAGAGGGTTGTACCACTACCTGGACTCCATGGGGATGGCTGGGAAAGGTTTAAAGGATTTATTTTTGGACTAAATACCTGTGCTCTTACACATCACATATGATTATGGTGGTTTTAGCTCAAATAAAAAAAACAGGGTTGTAACATAGTTACATAGTGTCTGCAGAGCGGCAGGAGTTCATTAGAAATTTATCTCTGAATTGTGGACAAGACTGTTGGCGCTGAGTAAGCCTGTCCCTACATCCTGACATTCATATGTTTACACTCTCTCCCACTAAACCCCAACCTAACATTACCTGTGCAACAAAAATGGCAAGCAGTATTGGAGCTATCCAGCTGTGTATTTTGATCCAGATGCCAGCTCGCACAAGAAAAATAAAGACGTACATGGATCTATTTGTCTGTAAGTGGATGCATCCGAATGGAGCAGAACAAAGAGCCTGTGGCTTTCCAACTGTAGCACCTACATCAAGCTTTTTCCAACTGCCTTTTTTCATTTGCTCCTGATTTACAACAATTTGAATAAATACATTTTCAGAAATCTAGTTTTGATCTTATTTTCTTAATATACTGTATGAACATGCTAAAAAAACAAAAATGGGATTTTCATTTGGACATGGCTTCAAAGACCATGAATAACCAAAATGAAGTGGGACAGCACACTAACCAGTTTTGTCTGCCCACCTCAACAATATACCGAAAATGGGTGATTTGGTGGGAGAAAATTTGTCGAGGTTTGTTTTTTTTTTGTCTTGGTTTTTGCTTTATTTCTTGTTCTGTCATGTTTGGTTCTGTTTCCTGTTTAATTTTGAAAGGTGTTCTGTTTTGTCATGTTCCTGAGTTTTACTTCCTTCTCCCTATCTGTCCTGATCTTGTTCACCTGTGTCTTGTCTGCCCTGTCTGTATTTAAGTCTCGTCTCTCCCTTCCTCTTGTGCTGGTCCATATGGTCTTAACGTCTTTAATGTCGCTTCTTCCCGGACTCCCTTCATGCCATGTTTTCATGCTATGCCACAGTAAGTTTAGTTTTAGTTTTGTTATCCTGCTCTGCAGCGCTTTTTGTTTGTGATTAAACCCTCTTGCCTTGGAACTGTGTGCCTCCTGCCTCTGCTACTGGGTCCTACCAGCTCGCCTGCCCCTCCCCACCTGACAAAATTAGAGTTATGTTGAGTCCATCCACCTGCCAATCAAAGAAACTCACCCATAAAAAATGCACCACATTTAGCCCTAGCAAAATCTATATTAAGGATTTTTAAAAATCAAATTAAGATTTACTAACCTCCACTAATGTAGCCAAGAAGGGGCCCAAGCCAGGGTTTCATTGTGCCAGTTCCAAGCCCGGATAAAAATGGAGGGTTGTGTTCGTGAGGGTAGTAAAATCTTTGCCATACCAAATATGCCAATCAGACCTACGATATTCATACTAGATCGGTTGAAGCCCGGGTTAACAACAGTGGCCATCAGTGCTCTACACCAACAGGGTGTCGGTGGGAATTGGACTTCTGTGGGTCTAAGAAGGAGAGGAGGAATGTACATTTGTAGGGAAAGAGAGAAGAGGAAAGTCACCAGTGTTAGACTGATAGAAACTTTGAATGTTTGCAGACTCTCGGTCTTCAGCACTGAGTTGAGGAAGGCCGCTCAGAAGGTCAGCAGTACTCTCAGAGCAGCAGTCCTCAGCTGAAAACAAGTTCCTGTAAAAATCCAAGGCACAGTTCTGCATGTCACGGCGTTCATTTGTAAGTTCTCCATTCGGCAGCTTCAGACAGGGCATTTGCTTGCTACGGCAAGTTGTTTGTTCCAAGCCAAAAAAATAACTGGATGCATCCATATCCTTGAGGCTGAGGTATCGGCTCCTAATTTGGGCCCCCATAGCCCTTTCATCCATAAGATGAGAGAGCTCAAGCCATTTCGCGTGAAGATCCTCAGCTGCTGAGGCATCATGATAATTGGGGCGGCCGTGGTGCAGCGGTAGGGTGGTCGTCCCATGATTGTAAGGTTGCAGGTTCGATTCCCCCCTTGCATGCCCATGAGTCGAAGTGTCCTTGGGCAAGACACTGAACCCCCCCTTGCCTCTGGTGGTAGGCACCTGTGTTTGGCAGCGGAGCCGCCACCAGTGTGTGTGACTGGGTGATTGTGACTGTAAAGCGCTTTGTCCTTGTAGGAAGAAAGGCTTTATACCATGCCATTTACCATGATCAACAAATAGAGATCGCTCAATAGAAGAGCTTTAACAGTGGACGTCAATCTTGCTGTATAATGCGAGGTGTACTCCTGGCAAAAAACACGGATCTGGGTCTTCCCCATCTCCCACCATTTATCCAGTGAAGCAAAATCAGCCTTCTCCAAACACCACGGTTTCCAAAAGATGCAGAAATAACAGTCTTGCACAGTCTTGCTTGTTGTTGAAGTGCCAAAATGACCCATTTTCCCGCCCTGAATTCAAGAGCAGACCAATACAGACCAGGTGGTGTTTGCTAAAGGTGGTAGGAACTATGAGACTCTCAACCAGGCTAGGTCTAAGAGAGTCAGCGATGTAAAACCGATCCTATCGCGCTGCATGGGGGACACCATCAGTAATCCTAAACCATGTGTGCTGCATGTCATTTATGTGTTTGACCCTCCAAGCATCGAATGTATTTAGAAGTTTAATAGTTTGTTTTAGGTAAGCTGAGGATTGTGGATGAGGTTCAGCCCCGGTTCTGTCTTTCGTGAAATCAATCGTACAGTTCCAATCCCCGCCCATAATAAGCTGGTCTTGTACATAATTGTCCATGTGGAACCTGAGGGACTCAAAAAAACTCTTCCTTTCAATCCTAACATTAGGAGCATAAACGTTAACTAAAATTACAACAGCATTGTTAACCTCCAGCTTAACTACCAGCAGCCTCCCCAATACCACTTCCTCAAAAGATAAGATGTTTGTCCTCATTCTCTTAGATATGAGAATGGCAATTCCACAGCTGAGATTTGTTTCGTGGCTCATAAGAACCTGACCCCTCCACCATCTCTGCCAGTAGATCTCATCACCTGATGCAGTGTGAGTCTCCTGCAGAAGCACAATATCCAAATGTTGTTGTTTGACATAATCACTCAATAAAGCTAGTTTATTCTTATCCCGTCCTCCGTTGATGTTAAGAGAGCCGACACTCAGAGTGTGCATGTCTGTTTACCTGACAATCCAGAGACGAGACCCGGGCGCAGAGCAGCAGTGTAAAACGCTCCTCTATGCCTCCCTTAGGGTTAGTGCCGGTGCAAAACCCATGCAGGGAAAGTTAAGCAGGTTCGAGCTTTAGCTTATGTGCTGAAAGACAAGTAAAAGGAGCGCGTCATAGAAACCTTAAAGTGACAGACAACAGTTCTCACAAGCAGAATTATGATGTAATTAAATGCGGTTTATTAAACATTCGATCCATTTCCTCCAAGTCCCTCTTAGTCAATGAGTTAATCATTGATAACAACCTTAGTCTTTTAGCCTTAACAGAAACTTGGCTCCAACAAGATGACTATGTTAGATTGAATGAAGCAACCCCCCCCCCCCACACACTTATGCTAACTATCAGATTCCAGGATTTCATGGAAAGGAGGTGGTTTGGCAGTAATATCACAGTCTAGCTTACTTCTCAGCCCTAAAGTTAAAAATGCTTATAATTCATTTGAAAACATCGTATTGTCTTTAAGTCACCCAAACAGGAAAACTCGAAAACCTGTTTTACTCATAATTATTTATCGCCCCCCTGGCCCATATTCAGAATTTTTAACTGAGTTTTCCGACTTCCTATCGACTATTGTCTTAGATTCTGATCAAATTATAATATTAGGGGATTTTAATATTCATGTTGATGACCCCAGTGACTGCCTAGGAAAGGCTTTTGCGGCTTTATTAGATTATGTTGGTTTCACCCAAAGTGTGAATGAACCCACTCACTGTCATAAGCACACCCTGGACCTTGTTCTAACCCATGGGATAGAGATCAGCCAGCTGAGTGTCCTTCCTCTTAACCCCATCATTTCTGATCACTTTATGATTACCTTCCAGTTTACACTGGAACATCCTTCTGCCCCAGTGAATAAGAAACAGCTTAGAAGAATCTTAACTGACCGTTCTGTGTCTGAGTTTAAACACACAGTTCAGCCAGTACTTAGTGATATTCTGAGAAAAACTCTGAGATCAGCTCCCATGGCATCAGTCCTAGTATAAATGACCACTTTGTTAATGATGCCTTACAAGCCCTCAGGAGTACAATCGATGTTGTTGCCCCCTGAAACCTAAGTTTGTCAGACAAAACCGAGTAGCACCGTGGTTTAACGCTGAAACTCGTTCTCTTAAACAAGAAACCCGTAAGTTGTAAAGAGAATGGCGCCGCTCCGGTTCAGAGCAGTCTCTGGATATCTGGAAACATAGCCTATTAAATTTTTAAAAAAAGCTCTGCGTAGAGCTAGAAGCCAGTACTATTCAACCTTAATATCAGAGAATGGAAACAATCCAAGATTTCTTTTTAGCACTATTGCTAAATTAACTCGCAGTCAGAGTTCAGTAGAACCATGTGTTCCTGTTTTTCTCAGCTCTGATGATTTTCTTACATTTTTCGATAGTAAAATCTCAAATATTAGACATAAGTAAAATCAAGTTATTCCTACTATCAGCCCAAAACAGGCTGAAGTGGTAGAAATGGAGGCATCCGTAGAAACCTCTGTAACATTAGACTGCTTCACTGCTGTGGATCAAGCCGAAATAACATCAATTATTATGTCCTCCAAATCCTCAACGTGTCTGTTAGACCCAATTCCCACTAGACTTTTTAAAGAAACTTTTCCCCTAATCAATGATCCCATATTAACAATGATAAATGCCTCTCTGGAAACGGGTTACGTGCCAGTCTTTTAAATATGCAGTTGTTAAATCTCTTCTGAAAAAGCCCAGTTTTGATCCTAGCATCTTGGCCAACTATAGACCGAAATCAAACCTGCCCTTTATTTCTAAAATCCTAGAAAGAGTTGTAGTTAAGCAGCTTTACTGCCACCTAAAGGACAACAGCCACTTTGAAGACTTTCAGTCGGGGTTTAGACCCCACCACAGTACGGAAACTGCACTAGTTAGAGTCTCTAATGACTTGTTATTGGCCTCAGAAAAGAGTTTACTTTCTATTCTGGTCCTGTTGGACCTCAGTGCAGCCTTTGACACTATCGACCACGGTATTTTACTCCATAGACTAGAGCAGGACATAGGGATCAGAGGATCTGCTCTCCAGTGGTTTAAATCCTATCTGTCCGATAGGTATCAGTTCGTTAATGTAAATGGCCATTCCTCTCAGTGCACTCGAGTCAACTATGGAGTCCCACAGGGCTCAGTCTTGGGACCGATCCTGTTTACGCTTTATATGCTACCCCTAGGAAACATTATCAGGAAACACAGCATTAATTTTCATTGTTATGCAGACGATACGCAGTTGTATTTATCCATGAAGCCTGACCAGAATGACCAGATAGAGAAACTGAACGCCTGCATCAGTGACATCAAGACCTGGATGACAATTAATTACCTCCTCTTGAACCCAGAAAAAACTGAGGTCATTATACTAGGTCCTAAAAACCTCAGAGATGCTCTGTCTGCTCAGATAGTCTCCCTTGATGGCATAAGTATCGCCCCCAATTCCACAGTTAGAAACCTTGGGGTTTTATTTGACCAGGATTTATCATTTAAGGCTCATATATCTCAGGCGTGTAGAACTGCATTTTTTCACCTGCGGAATATTGCTAAGATCAGAAATATACTTTCTAAGAGTGATGCTGAAAAACTCATCCATGCATTTGTTACGTCTAGGCTGGATAACTGTAACTCCTTGTTAGCAGCGTGTCCTAAGAGTTCCTTAAGAAGTCTCCAGCTTGTTCAGAACGCAGCAGCTAGATTGTTAGCAGGAACTAGCAGAAGAGATCACATCACTCCTGTGTTAGTTTCACTCCATTGGCTCCCAGTTGATTCCAGAATCAAGTTCAAGATCCTCCTGTTAACCTATAAGGCCTTACATGGAATGGCCCCGTCCTATATTAAGGACCTCATAGTCCCTGAGAGAACACTTCGTTCGCAAAATGCAGGATTGCTTGTGGTTCCTAGAATTAGTAAAAGTACGGTTGGAGGTAGAGTGTTTAGCCACCAAGCCCCTGTTTTATGGAATAAGCTCCCAGTTCATGTAAGAGAGGCCGATTCAGTTTCTACATTTAAAGTTAGACTGAAAACATTCCTCTTTGGACAGGCTTATTGTCAGACTAGTTAGTATTCAGAGATTATTTAACTTAATGCTAATTTGTTTAAATTAAACTTAATAATTATTTCTTTTAAAAGGCTGCTAGAAGTTGAAGCTGGGGTAACTATGGTGCACTGGGGTTCTGTCCTCTTTTCTTTTCTACTTCTACGCTTCCTCTCCTCTATTCTTGATCATAATTTATCATTTAGTTCTCCATGCCTCTGTTTGGTACAGTGCGATTCATGTATTGTCCCTCTTTTCCTCTCCCCTCCTGGGGAGTGGGAGTGCTTCCAGACTCCAGTTGGCTCATCCGTGCTCCTGTTCCTGACCGTTTACCTCGCCTTTGCTCCCACTCCTTCACCTGGATGTGGATCCTGCCTCTGGCTCATCTCTGGCTCGTCTCTGCTCTGTACCTGACCGAGTACCTCGTCTTTGCTCCTGCTTCTACACCTGGCTGTGGTTCCTGTCCCCGGCTCGACTCACGCCTTTGACTGTCCCCACAACCACGACTGGATGAAGCTCGTCTGCTGGACTTTAAATATGTAGTTGTAGATTTAGATAAGTTAATTCTTCTCTAAGAGTTCTGGTAAATCGCCTGTCCGTCCTGGGGGAGGATCCCTCCTTCATGTGGGCACCCCTGAGGTTTCTTCGTTTTTTCCGGAATCCGTTTTTTTTTGGGAGTTTTTCCTTACCGCGAAGGGGGGTCTTAGGGCAGGGATGCCAGTATAGCTTAGTCAGTTTGTTAGTTCATTTTAGTATTTTCCTATTGAACTCTTTGTATTCGTGATCCTTTTGAGTTCATGTTTTACTTCGAAGCCCATCGAGACGACTGTTGTTGTGATTTTGGGCTATACAAATAAAATTGAATTGAATTGAATTGAATTGAATTGAATTGAATTGAATTGCATGGAGAAGATAGGAAGGGAAAGACAAAGAAGACCACTAAACACCAGTTTGAGAGAAAGGACCCCACGTGAAGCATGATCATGATTTCAGCACTCTGAGTTTCTTAACAGCTTTTCCTCTTATCTCCTTCCTCAATGCAGTGAGCCTGTACCGTTTTTTATCATTCAGAACATCAGGTCCAACTGAGCGCTGCAGAACAGTGACAGTCCTGACAAACTTTTCAATGTCTGGAAAATATTCCTTAATTTTTACCGGTCGCCCATACGTCTCTTCCAAGTACAAAAGAATTCCATCCAGAAAATAAACGTCACCACTTAGTGATGAAGCATCCACCCCAGAGGGACTGTCAGATTCTCCATCATACTCATCATCGCCACTTCATCTGACCTGAGCTGGCGTAAACCATGTAGCTCCCGTCACCGAATTTCACCCGAAAAGAAACTTAAAGTCTCATTCGGGTTCTCCAGGAACATGAGAGCCTGTCGTCTGAGTGACTGCACATGTTTAAGTTTGGGGTCTCTGCATCGTAAAGTCAAAGGCTTGAACCGGCTTGCAAATTTGCAGAAATGCCGCAGCTCGTTCTCCAGGAGCTCATCGGGAATAAAGGGCGGGACCCCTGACATGGTAGCGCGCACGGTCGGAACCGCAAGTGGGCCTACAGTAACAAACACCTTTGTGATCTCACTTTTCTAAATAAGTTTGTGAACAAGTTTTTCTTCTTTAAAACAACACCAGCCTTGCTCATATGAGATGCAAAGAACAAATTGCTGTGTCCTACCTGCTCGCCAACTGCTAACAGAACCTCCTCCACTCCAACTGTAGCGTGAGCGTCAGGTGGAACCACGCGAGCTGCGTGTCGGATAGCGGGAGGAGGCGCCACAGGGGAAGTTATATTCCTCTAACGGTGTAATGAAAAGCAAACTCACCCAATCGTGCGATGAAAGAAAAAGAAAAGGCAAAAGAGTGAAAACAGTTTGCGCTAGTGCACTCTCCAATCTCACTTCCTTGCCATTCATTCAGTCTTCCTCCACACACTGGAAAAGGAAAGAAAGAAAGAAAAGGCAAAGACACAGTAGAGGGAGGAAAACTTGTGCACGCACAAAAAGGAAGAAGGTTACATAACTTTTAAGAAGCAGTTGAAACAGGCTCTGGGTGGTCAGAACTTACTCCCAGATGACTGGATAACTAAAGCTGATGTGATCAGGGAGACTGGTTGACCTGTACAGATGAGCAAGGCAGAAAGACCGAGATGGGAAGGACATGCAGCAGATTAGGGTTATTAAGAATAAGAATGGAAATGTATTGACAAGTGTCAGTGGTGTAGTGGAAGATGGAGCGAATACTTTGATATTAGTGAATGAAGGAATGAGAGAACAAGGAGTAGTAGAGGTGACGGTTTTGAAGCAGCAAGTAAAAAAATGAATAAGGGTGAAGTGAGGGGGGATTGAGGAGGATGAAGGCACTTGGTCCTGATGACATACAGTACCTGTGGAGGTATCGAGGTGTCTAGGAGAGATGGCGGTGCATTTTTTGACTGGGTTGTTCAATGGGATTTTAGGTGGTGAGAAATGCCTGAAGGAATGGAGGAGTCGTGTGATGTGCCCATGTTTAATAATAAGGGAGATGTGCAGAGTTGTGGCAACTACAAAGGAATAAAGCTTAAGAGCTATACAATGCAAGTATGGGAAAGAGTAGTTAAAGCTAGACTAAGAGCAGAAGCGAACATTTGTGAGCAGCAGTATGGTTTCATACCAAGAAAAAGCACCCTGCAATATTTGCTTTGAGGATGTTGATTGAGAAATACAGAGAAAGTGAGAGAGAGAGCTACACTGTATTTGTAGATCAGGAGAAAGCTTATGACAGGGTACCGTGAGAGGAATTGTGGGATTGTATGAGGACAGCTGGAATGACAGAAAAGTATGTTAGCCCCTTGCGCTATCTTAGGCACTTTAACGTTGGGAGTTGGGTCATCTAGACCCACTAAACAGTGCTCTGAACCTTTTTTCTTCAATGATTTGTGATCTTCACTGGTGTCCATGGATTACATGAAATCCTCTTCACCTTTATCCACCTTTGTCATGGTATGGAGAACACGTCAATGTAAGGGTGGGGTCATTATGACCCCAAAAGATAGCATAAGGATTAGAGCAGTAAGTTGTGAGACAGTGGTGAGGTGTGCTGTAAAGGTGACAAAGAAGTTCAAGGTGGAGGTGGGATTACATCAGTGATCAGCTCTGAGCCACTTTCTGTTTGCAATGGTTGTGGACAGGCTGACAGATGAGGTTAGACAGGAATCACCATGGACTATAGTGTTTGCAGACGATATTGTGACTTCTAGCAAGAGCAGGGAACAAGTGGAGGAGAGGCCAGAGACGTGTGTGTGTGTGTGTGGGGGGGGGGGGGTCTTGCAGGATGGAGATGTGGACCAGGTCAAGACAGAGGAAAGGATTCTGATGGCCCAGAACACAGTAGGAAAGATAATCAGACAGATAAAGGAAAGTCAATGATCCATAATCAGAGGTATATCGACCCGCATGTGCAAAGAGTGGGTGCCAGCTCACCTCTTCTGGGGCTGTCCGAGTAGTGAGACACTGTTGGCTCCGCCCATCTTCTCATTGGATTTTTTGCCAGACGACATCAAAGAAAGGCTAACAAATTGCTTCCAGAAATGGAGAACCTTTCAAGTTGCAGGGAACATGGACACACAAACGGATGAAGTGCTCATCATTCAATCACAGGAGCCTCAGAAGGAAGCCCCGCCTTCTCTTATTTCTAGGAGCGTCTACCTCCTTAAGGGTCAGGGTTCGCTTCCTTACCTTAGTGTCTGTTGTCATGGCAACATAGTCCTTTTGCACAGATTTGGTTCACAGAAGGCATCTCTCCCTGATGACAAGCAGAGTTATGAAAGCTGTGTCAATTCTTGCAAAAATATGATCTCTGAATTTTGTTAAAAAGGGACTCTCCATCCTCTGAAATGTCTCACGTCAAGCAACCAGCAATTCTTGTTTTCCCAGCTGGGTTGATGTCTGCAAAGCCATCTGTGAAACGTCTTCACAGCTGTGAATGTGTTTGATTGTTTGTGCATGTGGGCGCGTGTGTTTGAATCATTAGAAGGGTGGGGGTCATTCAAAAATGAGACATACTTCACCATTTAACACAGTTTGGTAACAGTGACTTGACAGAAAAAAATGCTGTCACAGCTATTCAACTAAACATTAAAGTGTGGAGGTCCTCATGTGGGACCAGAAGCCATTAAGATCCATGTACAGAACCTTCTGATCAGTTCTGCACACCGTGGTTCAGAGCTTGGTTCTTTGCAGATAAACTTTGCAGATAAACAGGGGAGTTTCAGGTCCAAAGTTTCGAGAATCCTGCAGCGCCTGAATGCATCAGGAGAACCCCGCCCCTAGAGGAGAGCTGATCCCGTCTCCCGATAATGGGTTTGTAAAATCTGAAGTTCTCCTGGATCCACTCAGACTGAGTGGATGTCCGATTCGGGTCAAGTATTAAAACAGGAGCAGAACCAAATCTGCAGCCAAAAGAACTTCATTGAAATCCCGCAAAATCCAGGTGAGCGAGACTCAGATTTGATTGCTGGTTTTACTTTTATGAACTTTACTCCCGATTAGATCTCATCTCGGTCAAAAGTTTGCATAGGCAGCACCGGAACCGGAGACCTGGTTTCCGCTGCAGTTGCTGTTCGGGTTCTGATTATCCTGGAGGAGCATCGGCGCTTTTGTTAAAATCGGTTCTAAAGCGAACATGGCTTCTGCTGAAGAACTCCAGCTGTCAAACACTTTGTCATGTTTAAAAGCAACATCAAAAGTCTGACAATTCTGATGTCACTTCCGCTCCGACTTAAACCACGGGAGCTGTTTAAGGAGACCATACGAACCGCAGTAAAACCAGAACCGAGTATTTGCTGAGGAGAACCAAGTGAGTCCAAACCAGCAGACATCCCTTTGGCCTTTGACTTCCGTTTTAAGCGCCTTCAAAATCAAAACAAACGAGAGGCGGCACAGATTACATCCATCACCCAAGAAACTTTTTTTTCTGAATTTTTGTATTATTTTATGGGGTGTGTCCGAATGTCCTCACTGCTTCAAGCATCAGATATTTTGTATTGCTGTTTGAATCCACAATTCTAAATACCAGTGCACTAAAAATTTCCCAGAAGCCTTTGCAAAAAAAAACCAATGTGCATTAATGCTCTCAATGGACCACAATGCATTGCATTTAAACAAATTTTCATGTGAACAAATGTATTTGGGAAATCAGTGATAAGCAGTTATGGAAGGAATTCGGACATAACCACTGCTAAAGTTGCGACCAGAATGGGCGTGGCCAAATCCCAAAATGCTCAATGAGCGTGTTCTAGCAGCTTGCAGGTATATTTGTGTTTCTGCTGAAAGAAATTTGCTTGGATCATTCAACTGATCTGTGTACATGCTGTGACTGTGTGTCCCCAGATGGGGGGACAGGTCTCCATACCAGAGGGTGTCCACGTGGTGGTGGTGGGCGGAGGATTCGGCGGCATAGCGGCGGCGCAGCAGCTGAAGTCTGAGGGGGTTCCATTCACTCTGATCGACATGAGAGAGGCGTTTCATCACAACGTGGCTGGGCTCAGAGCGTCCGTGCAGCCGGGTGCGAGGGAATTTGTGCTGAGTCACTGTTTGCAGAACACAAAGCCGGGCTGAAGCAGAGGGAGGAGCTCGGTCCTGAAGGGTTGTCTGGGGCCTGCAGAAGCTGAGATGAAACTCCTGAACTGCTGAGTCATCATGTTGTGGAAGAAATCTTTTTTTTTGTTGAAGTTTGTCAGTTATTTTCAAACGTCACGTTAAGTTCTTTGTTATATCGACCTATTTTGAAATTGAAAAATAGTTTTATTCCACTTTGAAACTACTGCGTTTAGAGTAATCAGCAAACAAAAAAGATTCAGTTACTCTATTTGTAATTCAAATCAAGTGCTGTTCCTCTGAAATAAACATAACAGGAGGGTTATAGTCCCACTCCAACTTAGCAATGGTCAAAGTGTTTCAAGTGGTTTTTTATTATGGCTTCTTTGCCCAAATAAAAAAATACTATAATTTTTTAGGACATTTTCTGCAGAGTGGTGGTAGTTCATCAGAAATTCACCTCTGATTTGTGGGTGGGACTGTTGGCATAGACGTCAGCCTTCCTGATTTCCAGGCATCCCTTATACTCTCTCCGGCTAACCTACAGCCCTCACAACCTTAGCAGGTCAACAAAAATGGTGAAGAATATTGGCGCTATCCAGCTGCACAGTTTCAGCCAGATGTCAGCTAAGACAAGGACAATGAAGACGTTCTTGTATCTTTTATTTGCTAGTAGATAAGAATGGAGCTGAGCAGGCAGACTTATATTTGCCTTTACTCCATCACGATTTGAATAAAGAAATACTCAGAAACGCAGTTTTAATCCTAAATTATTTTATATTTGTCCATCATGAAAAAAATGTTAAAGAGCATGTTAAAAAAACACCAAAAGCATGGTTTTCCTTGGAGTGGGTCTTTAAGATTGTTCTAGGTCATTTTTCAGCTGTGGCCATGCAGACATGCTTAGGGGGGGGGGGGCGTGTTCCAGCTGACCTTTGCTTCTTCCACCAGGCTTTGCTCAAAGGACCTTTATCCCGTTTGCTAAGACGTTTGGATCCAGCTTTGTTCAGGGACGTGTTGAGAATGTGGACCCGGAGCGGCAGACAGTGATTCTGCAGGGTGGAAGGGTAAGGACAGCTGAGCGGGGCGGGGGGGGGGGGGGTGGCATTTCACCTGCTGGTTCTACTGCTGTGAGACTTGTGTTTGTGTGGCAGGAGATCCAGTATTCCCACCTCATCCTGTGCACCGGCACCGACGGTCCGTTTCCCGGGAAGTTCAATACAGAGTCATCGTTGGAAGCCAGCGTGCAGAAATATGAGGAACTGGTCGAACAGGTGAGTCCACCTGTGCTCCTCTGTTAAAGTGCTCTAGTGAGACATTCGTGATCTCTGTATGCAGATCCAGGCGGCAGACTCGGTTCTGGTGATTGGGGGCGGGTCGACCGGTGTGGAGATGGCTGCTGAGATCAAGACGGAGTATCCAGAGAAGAAGGTCAGTAGTAGCTCGGCTTTGAGCCTTTCTCCGCTTGTGTCTGCTCTCTGACTCCTTTTCTGCCTTTAGGTGGTTCTAATACACTCCAGAATTGGACTGGCCGACCCAGAGCTGACTTCTAGCGTCAGACAGCAGGCAAAAGATGTTCTTCTGGAGAAAGGGGTGGAGCTCCTGCTGGGTAAGAAGAGCTGTGTGTAGGGTGTGGT
>CM074490.1:22607712-22625977 GCA_037389245.1 Oryzias sinensis
CCCCCGACGACCACCGGACATTTTTGTCGAACCAAAGCTAGTATACAAAACCATATGAACAAAGATCTCTTCAGTTAATGTCCAGGAATTATAAGGACTGATTAAAGCAATTAGAGGCAAAAATTATGGAAATCCCTGCGACAGACTGGCGACCTGTCCAGGGTGTCCCCTGCCTTCGCCCATAAGTGGTCGGGATAGGCTCTGGCAGCCCCATGACCCCGTAAGGGACAAAACAGAAGAAGATGAATAAATGCTGCACCTTGCAATCCTTGAAAAACTTTATTGGGATAAACTATATTTTGCTGACCAATTTTGACCGTTTGTATCAACGTCAGCTACAACACTTTTTACTTTGGTACAGCATGCTACAGGTGGTTGCTGAGATGAAGACAAAAATTATGTTACTAAGTCTTTATGACTTTATGACAGTGTATGGTTGTTGCTCTGTTACTCTGTTTACATTGTGCAATTCCCGGCTCCAGTGGCTGTTTTGGTTCAGTTGTTCCTCTCTGAGCACAGAGCCTATACAGGCTGAAGAAACTCAGAGTGAACCAAAGCTCAGTCTGATTGGAAACTGACCAAAACCACATAATAAAATGGGTCTGAGCCATTCCCGTTCCCGGAATAGGGTCCGCTTAGTAGAGTCGAGACCAAAAATTTGTTTTATTGGGGGAAACAAACTCTGGTTCACTTTAAGCAAACCAAATATGTCCAATCTAAATAAACACCAATAATTACTATAAAGAAAAATCAAATCATGAACTAATTAATGGAAAATACAATCTAATCCAAGTAGGGAAGATCTTCAACTCAATAACTCAAAGGTGATGTACTTTAACAATCATGTTCTAAATGCTCCTTTCCTCTCTAAAAACTCTATGGGAAGGCACAGATTTTTCACTTTTGCTTTTCTGGGAACAAAACAGTAAGAAGCCAGAGTGCAATCTTTTGTTGGATGCTAGTGACTCGTTATTTGCAAGTATTTAAAACTAGGGGAGGCCTTGACTGAATGTGAAATATCATGTAGATGGAGTTATTGTGAAGGGTATGCTTACAGCGGTGAACATGATTGTGCGCTTTACCACAGAGTATTAAGATGCAGTATTAGTGTAATAGCCCTTTGAGTTTGTGAACTGGGCCTTCTGGTACAGGAAATGAAAGAAATCCCCCCAAAAATGATGACCATGCCGTGTCGTCGTCTCAAGTATGCAGCTCTGATCTGAAAATTAAAGGCCAGGGGATTAGCTCTAGATACAAAGCAGATGAATTCCCCTTGAAGTTTCCAAGATTACAATATAATTAATGTATCTGAGCTCCAAGTTATTTGTTGGTGCATGAAATACAATAGTTTAGCTCAGTCAGTGCCATTAATTTATTAGGCAGATTTAATGCGTCCTAACAATTTAAGCATTCAGCTGCTTCACCAATGCAGCAAAAAGAAAAGTTCTAACTAAAACTGGAAAACACAATAGGACACACAATTTCCTCATGATAATATGGTTGTCTCTTTTGTTTTTAAGGAAAAAAAAATATTTACTTTAATATAACCTCATTAACTTGTAACTTTTTTTTTATATTCAAAAATAAACATGAATGAATTGGTTACTTTTCCATATATCTATGAAGAATAAATGATTCTTTAACTCATCAAAATGTGTTAACCCTAACCTTTAACCCTAACTCTTTAATAAATCATTTCGTAGGATGTAAGGCCTGGCGTGATAGTTAAAGTCTCCCTATGACAACACCAGTGGTGTATTAATTATGATTATAAAGTTTTTAACCAAAAAACTCACAACCAAAATATCTTAAAAGTAATATTTCATGTTTATCTGAAGGCTCTGTTTCCAAATTCTCCTCTACATGGGCGTGGCCAATGGTGCCAAGCTGAGTAGTCCCGCCCTCGATCCCCCCTTTTTGAAAGCTGTGTCTTGTATGAGTGAAGTGTTAGACACAAGAATAAACTATTAATAAACTACACCGACTCACAGTTTCTATTCTCAGAAATTTATATGTGTGAGTAACAATACGTGTGTTTACCAGACCCTGCTGTTTAATAAAATTACACACCAAAAATAACTTTGATAAACCCATGAAAAATGCTTTGAATTACATTATAATTTATGCCACATTGCAGCAGCAAGCAGCACTGGCTCTGGCTCAGAACTGATTTGCATCTAGGACATGTAGATTTTTAAATTTAATTGCACTGCAAATCAAATGAAACATTATAAAGAAAAGTGCCTATTCGCTCGGAAATTTCCAAATACGTGTAGCCATTGCAGAACTTTCTCCTGGACCAAACAGACCCAGAGGAAGGGTTACGTTTAGGACTAAGGGTTACGGTGAAGCTGCGTTCACATCGAACGCGATGTTTGTGGTAGAAACGGACAGTTTCAATGTTAAGGTAATGCTCAACAGTACCCGTAGAGACGGGTACACCCTGGACAGTCTGTCGCAGGGCGGATGGAGCTGGAGCAATCCCGATTACTATGCCGGCTGCCGTGAGGAAAGCTGGCGGCCAGAAACCCACTAGGATTAGGAGCCAGCTTGCTCGAGCCTCCTGAGCTTCATGATCATTTTCTTATTTTCATCTATTCAACAATGAAAAAGGTGCCCTGATTTTATTCTTGTTTTTATTTTTACCCTCTCTGCTGAATGCAGGACAGCAAGCCTTCAAACTCGGTCAGAGAGAGAACACAAATGCGAAGCACAAATTTGGGACTTCAACCTAAGTTTAATATTAAATACATGTGGCCAACGACAGAATCCAGCCCTAGCAATATGGCATCTTCTCTTTTCTCGCACCTGAGCTTGTACACGCTGGACAGGGCAGATCAGGGAGCTTGCACAATGCACATGCACTCCTGGGCCATTGTGATCACAACAGCTTATTAATTCAAAGTGACCGTCTATGCGACAGTTTGATTGACTGCTATTTTCAAGGAAAAATACTCAGAAATGCAAAAATGAAAATTTTTTTTTTTTTACATGTGTTCTCTTTTATAAAAACAAAAGCCACCCATACATGTAAAAAGTCAAAAAACGTGTTTTTTTTGTTTGTTTTGTTTTTTAATAAAAGAGGAGTCTTTAAATGGGAAGCTTCACAGTTTATTATTTTGATGAGGTTGAGTGTATTCAGCTCAGATCCAATACTGCTGATTGTCAGCAGAACACTCAGCGCTACACATAAAACAAATCTCTTCCAATAGCTCTTTTACAGCTGCCCCAGACAAGGCCTAGGGACATGGCAGTGATTAAAAAAGGAAAGGAAAACTATATTATAACCACTGACCTTGATCTTTTAAAGCCCAACTTTGATGGTTCCCTTATTCAAATTACTGCAGGACGTAGACCCCCCATAGAGTCAGGCCTTTGATGCGTGGCTGAATTCACTAAGGCCTCTTAACGGACACACTTGGTAGTGAAAGCTGATGATAATGATGAGTGCAACACTGGTATGATAGAATGATGTGATTCATTGCTGAAAGGCACAAGCAGAAAGGTCTGTTTGACCATTGAAGAGTGAGAGGAGGAACACTGCTGGATTGCTTGGGACAAGGTGAAAATCAGCAAGGAGCCATGAATAGAAATAGCTTCTCACCCAGTCTCAAAGGATGACCAGAGTTTCTGGAAGTGGGAAACTGGTTTGATGTGCCCTTGATTAGTTCTTGAGATTCTAACTTTTTTTCTCTCTTTTAGAAGTGACAATATCACCAAAGTTAAGGGTCTTAACAATTTCCTTTTTTTTAAATCTAATGGGATGAGGATGGAAAGCGTATAAAAACTGAATTTTGAAAACTCTACTTTGAGAGCTTAATGTCACACATCTCTTACTTGACACAGACATGCATTTTACCTTTTTTTGCCTCTTTGTTTATTTATTAAGTTTTTCTTTTGGTTTGCAGTTACCTGAAGTAAATCTTGATTTATATAAAACTTTTCACACAATATTAAAACAAGATAAAACTAGAGAAATAATTAAAGCTGCTTAAAGCAGGTAAACCCAATAAAAGACACTCAGACATTTTAAGTGAAAACCTAATAAAAAATAGCTAAAAATATAATAATAATAATAATAATAATACGGTAATAATAATGTCAATTTTGTAAAAAAGTCAGCTAAAAGAAATTATAGATAAAGAAATTCTTAACTTAACTGAGAAAGCCATTCCAGAGTCAGGGAGCAACTGCCTGGCAGTCAAGGCCTCTCCTAGTTTTAAAACGCGTTTTTGGAATGTTTAAAATATTCTCATCCGGATCAAAAACGGATTTTTATCAATTGCCTTTAGACTGCATGCAGAGATGTCATACTTTCATTTCAGGGATATCCATTTCTCTTCTTGTTATTTTAATATAACAGGCTGAGTTTGGTGCATTGTTCTTACAGGAACTACAAACATCTGCAAAACACAGATCTCCATATCCGTTTCTTCTGCGAGGTAAATAATACAGACCATCTACATTTTATGCATTTGTTATGAAATATAAAGAGGCTTTTTAAGTAACTCTCAGTAAAATCACTAACTTATGCAATCAACATCAACGACAAGCAAAGCAGTAATTACGTTTAGGTGTGGGATGCAGAACTTTTGGCAGCACAGGCATGAATTTCAATTGGCTTTCACCACTGACTTTTGAAACCACATTTATGCAATCCACAGTGCTCTTCAAACATTACCGCAACATAAGATCATAAAAGCACTCAGAGAATACACTGCAACCTGAGGCTGCTATGCACAGCATACCTGAATGCTGACCCTGAGAAGATCATGGTGAGATGCAGAAATACTGAACATCCTGAGATATTCTATTCTTAAATGTGAGCTTCTGTTTTTCTTGTAACATAAAATTTTACTTATAGCCTAGCGCAAGGTAGTCTGTTGTCTAGATGGGCTCCACCATCATATAACTTTCATTTTAGAAAGAAAGGAACAATACAAAGTGTGTGTGTGTGTATTCATTTTCTAAACCGTTTTTCCCTTTCAGGGTCACGGGGCTGCCGGAGCCTGTTTCCAGCCGCTTGTGGGCGAAGGCAGGGGACATCCTGGACAGGCCAGTCTGTCGCAGGTATTTATGTATATAAATAAATAAGTAAAGCCATCACCCTCTGTGGGTGGTTTGTCACACAAGCTCAGGTCCTCTACCAGAGGCCTGGGAGCTTGAGGGTGTGAGGGTGTAGAACCGTCAGCTGCTGCGGCAGACGAATACACACGCTCGCATACACCCACATGCGCATTGACGCGCACGCACGGACCGGTAAAACACGTCATTTACATGAACTCACCCTTTTCATTCTGTCCCTATCCCCCTGCAGGTAGCCCTGAGTGCATGATTGGTTGCCGAATTATCATCCCCATGCATACATTAACACGAAGCACACACGACGCCAACATTAGGGTCTGTTTGTTTACCCGGAAGTAACCCCGTAACCCGGAAGTTGTCGTTGACACACCGGGTCATGTGACGCATCGGTCACTCTTTGTATTTATTTTTATTGATGATTATTGTTATTTCTCTGTACACGACACATAATGTTTCTTTGAATGAAACTGTTTATTTCTGTATGTTTATTTCTGTTTCTGAACAATGTAAACACTTCTCCCTATTTTTCCATTGGACTGATGGAGAGCAACGCCCAGGAGGAGGGGCTTACCATTTAAAAGAGAACCAGTTACAGCTGTCAGTGTGGGAGTCTGAGTGGAGAAACAGACGTTGGTCAGCCTTTGTGGAGCAAGTGGTGTGCTCCATTCTTGAATAAACCAAGAATACTTTCACCTTGGCGCCTCTGCCCAATCATTCCCTGACGGGACCCACGACAGTTGGTGTCAGAAGTGGGATTGCAGAGGGGCCACAAAAAGGTGAGGGCGCAGAGGTTTGGCGTGGAAGATCCACAGGCACAGCTCAGCACCTCCGTTGAGGAGTACTCCATCCTCTGAGGAAGAGGGGGTGGATCCGGGTGGCCTTGGCGGTGCGTCAGGCCTGGCCAGGGACCCGGAAAGGAACACTACGGCATCCAACTTCCAACTGCCCGACCATGACGAGCGGCAGACCACGTGGACAGCAAGGGCAGACCGCCGGAGCACGGAGACGGCCAGAGGCGTCCGGGACGGGCACATCGCCCGGTTCCACTGCGACCGATGCAGGCATGGGAGGCCTGCGCAGAGAGGGACAGGGGGTGGACCTATGTCTACCGGGCCGTCTACCAGGCCGTCATGGCAGCCGCAGCTGCTCCATAACGGCGACCCCTCCGATCCGCTCCTCGGTGCCCGCTCCGGTCGTTCCCAGCCCCGGCAAAAGACCCTTCCATCTGCCACACGCCCCCGCTGGTCTCCTTCGGGATGGCACCCTAGCCAATCGGAGCCGCTGACAGCAAATCCCAGGCGAGATGTTGCGCTTCTCCCGGAGCACTCTGCTGACGGCCCGGTAGACGTCGGTCTGCCCCCTGTCCATCTCCGCGCAGGCCTCCAACGCCTGCATTGGCGGCAGTGGAACTGGGCGGTGTGCCTGTCCATCCTCCGGCCGTCTCCGTCCTCCGGCGGTCCGCCCTTGCTGCCCGTGAGGTCCGCCGCTCATCATGGGCGCCGAGTTGGACGCCGTAGTTCTCTCCGGGCCCCTGGCCAGGCCTGACGCTCAGACGAGGCCACCCGGATCCACCCACTCTTCCTTAGAGGATGGACATCTCGATGGAGGCGCTGAGCTGCCGTGGGATCTTCTTCCCCGCCTCTGCATCCTCACC
The DNA here is from genome assembly GCA_037389245.1 of Oryzias sinensis. Lineage (NCBI taxonomy): Eukaryota > Metazoa > Chordata > Actinopteri > Beloniformes > Adrianichthyidae > Oryzias > Oryzias sinensis. The sequence continues at coordinate 22,614,452 of CM074490.1, forward strand.
TTTTTGTGGTCTCCTCTGCGATCCCACTTCTGGCACCATATGTGGCGGAGAAAGGATGCAGAGGAGCCAAGGTGAGTAGGTTCTGTCTTTATTTCAAGAACAAAGTTCCACAATTGCTCCACGCAGGGCCACACAGCGCATGGCTCCTCAGTCTTACTCCTCCTCACTACCTGTGATGCACCCTTTTAAATGATGAGCCCCTCCCATTGGGCGTGGCTCTTCATCATCTTCCAGGTGGCACCACAGGTAGATATTTTATACATAAAATATACACAAAATAAAAACAGTGTGGGCCCCCCTCGCTGTGCCACACCGTCACACCAGGTATCTGTTGTAGCCACTCCTCCAGCTTGGGGGTTACTGCCCCGAGTGCTCCAATTACCACAGGCACCACTGTCACCTTCACTTTATTTAAATCAATAAAATATAAATCTTCTGATTTCCTTTGTGATTTTCCGCCTCTCACTGTTCAAATGAGCCTACCATTAAGATGACATACTATCTGTTTCTTTTTTAAGTTGGCAAACCCACAAAATCAGAAAGGGATCAAAGACTAGTTTCCTTTCTCAGAGCTTTTTAAATAAATAAATAACCTTCCTTGTTTTGTAACAACAGACACAGAAACAGTGTAGGTTTTACATCCACTGCATGCATGCATATAGCTGGAGCTCCATGCAGCTGTTTTAAATGGACTGACACAGTTCAGAATCTGCAGTCAGCATTATCAGACATAAGTCCCTGGTCTCTGCGCCTCCACTTTAGCCCTCAAATGACAGCTGATAAGCTCACTGGAACATTGAAGCAGTTTCAATATAAACCCGTCCCTGAGCAGTGCTGCTGAGATGTGTGCATGTGAGCGTGTGCATGTGAGCGTGCGCATGCTTTCTGATAAAAGTGAGAGGGACAGAAAACAAACAAATCCCCTTTCAGCTCCATCTGCAGTTGGTAACAAAACAAATTTAATCCTATAATACTTAACAGATGACTAGATTTTAATTTAGGGCTTGCGATAAGCAAGCACATGCACTTCTAAGTAGGCACAGTCTGTTCATATGTTCTCTGAAGAGGTTTCAAAGAAATGAATTCTTTGGTTTGTGGCATATCTACGTGAAATAACAAGAATTTCAATTTTTCCCTCAGCCTCTTTTGCATTTGTGTCATAATGCAGACTTTGCTTTCAGCAAGAAACCTAAAAGTCAAGTAAAATTGATGTTTAATGAGAATGATTTGCTCTGGCTCTTTATCGCGCCAACATCCGCCGACACTGGCAGTTTTAATACCGCATGTCATTCAAAGAGCTTCTCACAATGCCACAAGGAGCACAAACAGCCCCATCACCTGCGTTTGAATCACATATTTACTCAATGAGATAAACATACGGGTGGCGGAGGCATGCAAGTATCTTGCTGGAGATTGGAATTGTGCTCACAACCCGAGGCGAGACAAGCGGTTCTGTGTTCATCAGTAACAACAGCATGATGCAGGTAGAGAGCACTGAAGATAAGAGGCCCCACATCCTTTCAGCCTTCTAATGGAATGACATGGCATCAAAAGGGTTCAGAGAGCAGACAGATTGATAGGGGTGGGGTATTTGGTTTGAGCCACTCCCCAGGATACCTTGTAAGGTTGACATTTAAAATACAAAGAGGAACTGAGCTCCCAAATCCATTTTATCTTGTGTTGTTTTTTTTTTGTTTTTTTTCCAATACGTTGCAGGCTAGTCCAGGAGGACTTGGCAAATGGCATGACAAATCACAGAGTTTGTTTGTCTGTGTGCCCTATAAGGGGATTTGGTATGGTGAGGCTTTATTTTAAGAACTAATTATGAAAGTTTTTATTTTAATCAAAAGTCGTATGAGGTGATGCCACATCCCTGCAGCTGACTCACTGCCGTTTATTCTTTTTTCAGTTTGCTCTAGGAATTCTTTCTGTCTCATCAGTGCCTCAGCTGAAGTGTTTTTGTGCCACAAAGGAGCAGTTTTGCAGCAACTGTGCATTAATAAATAATATTAGCCACACATAAAAAGGAGTTATGGCAATAAATGATTTCCTTTGTTAAAAAATAGATAAAGATTCTTCCTGAGAGTAGAAATAAAAATGGCTCTAGCAAAGAAACCTATCTTTTAAATTTATTTTAGGTGAGATGATTTAAACTCACATGCATGCTTTCTTTTTAGAAGGGTTTTGACTATTGTTTTATACTTTAACTACAATTAAAACCTGACAATTGAGGTTTTTTTTTAACTAAGGTATGACCTAATTCTGGAGTAAAAGCATACATATAGTTGCATTGCTTCAAACAGCATTTAGACTTCGCTGAAAGCTATCTAAATCAAGAAAAATTCTGTATTTCTTAGCTTAAACAACATTCAATTGTTTTAATTTATTTAGCCAACGTCTTGTACTGATTAGGTGAAAGTGAGAGTTATAATTTTATACCTTGAAAACCCTTGGAAACCAGATGACACATCTCAAGGGGCTTATCCTTCAAACAAATAAATTGAAATTGAAATCACCAAGAGTGATTATGCAATCTCTTAGTCACTTATGTGAGGCTTTAATAAAATGTCATGATAGATCCACCTGTGGGAGTAAATATTTTCTTTATTAGAAATGGAAAATGTAAATGCTCTACTATATATTGATGACTTATTTTCATTCTTTTTCTCAATATTGTCAAATCGTAAATAATATGTTCATTGGAAAGGAATAAATAAAGTCGGTTTAAACCATTGACTGTTTATAACTGGATCGGGCAAGTTTGTAGACCAAGTTTTAATTTCACGTTGTAAGCAGTAGTATTAGTAGTATGTATTTTGAACCAATACCTTCTCACTGAAACACACACATGGTGTTTTTTATGGAGAAAAGATCAATAAATAAAATATAGTTATATCCCTTTCATAATGCAACCAGCTGACATGACTTTTCATTGGGTTTTGATACTGTTTTAATAAAAAAAGTTGGGCCACATTTTACCCTTCAGTAGCAGCAGTCTGTTTCATTAATATCCTATTGTTTTGTCTGCTCCCACAGCTAATAATGGCCAAAAAGAAAACTGGCAGTTCCTGTAAATGTGTTTATTACAGCTGTTGCCAGGAGACATGAGGATCTCCTTTCGGAGAGCTGAGTCAGTGGCAGTGTCAGCCAGTGTCACAGACGTTTCTCTTTCTGGCAGCTTGAGTCATGAAAAGTGTTAAAGAAAGTATGACACAACAAAGTTTGTGTCCAAAAGACAGGTTCATCATCTTAGTGTGCTTTTGCTTTGTTGTTTACTTTTTTGCTTCAGTTACAGCTTTTTTTTTTTTTCTGCAACATGATAAACATGATAAACTGTTACCTGTAGTTTTTATTTTACACGTCCGCTTTTAATGTTAGACAACATTTTCACAGACTGGCCATACAAGGCTAAAGTCGGTGTTCAATTATTTTTTAGCTCCCAGTTTCCTAACTTTTTAGGGTAAAGTGTATCTTCATCTTTTGTAAAGTATCTGTAGCTGTTTGAAACTTTTTTGCAGCTGTAGATTTAATGTAGTAACCATTTAAATGTGATAAACTCTCACCGTCCACTTTATTGGATACGCCTAACTGGGTTGGACCCCTTTTGCCTCCAGAACTACCTAAATCCTTGGTGGCGTAGATTTTCCAAGATGCTGGAAACATTCCTCAGAGAGTTTGGTCCATATTTACATAGTTGCTGCTGATTTCTCAGCTGCACATCCATGATACCAATCTCCTGTTCCACCACATCCCAAAGGTGATCTGTTGGGTTGAGATCTTGTGACTGCGGAGGCCATTTGAGTCCAGTGAACTCATTATGATTGATTGATTGATTTATCATGCTCAAGAAACCAGTCTGAGATGATTCCAGCTTTATGACATTGCGCCTTATCCTGCTAGAAGTAGCCATTAGAAGATGCTACACTGTCGTCATAAAGGGATGGACATGGTCAGCAACAATACTCATGTAGGCTGTGGTGTTGGAACCATGCTCAATTGGTACTAAGGAGGCCTAAAGTGTGCCAAGAAAATATCCCCCACACAGACAAAGAGACACTTCTACCACTCTGTATTAACATCTTGACTGATGATTCCAAAACATCATGATTAAAAGTCTCACATACCTCGAGGCATCCATCTCAATGCATGGTTGGCTATGTCTTTTACTCATTAAATTCATTTGTGGACAACTTGAGTAACTGTTTGTGAAAAAAATGTTCTTCATTTTTCTCCTGCTATGTTTGGGACATGGAGGGAAAGTAAACAAGATTCTGTCTATCATGTTCATCTTCGGATAAATTTAAAAGCATTTTTTAGGGTTAGGGCTAAAAAATAAAAACAAGCTGCTTGTGTATTTTAGGACCAAATCTATTCCTCAGTGGGCAAATCAGGAAGCTTTGAATAGCTCAGTAAGTGACTTAACAGTTAGTAAGTAAAGTTAATTGCTCTCTTTGCTCATGTTTGCTTCCAAACATATCGGGCAGCAATTAGACAACATTATTCAAACATTTTCTGACATTGTTAGTGTACTGTAGCTCTCATTGCAGTCCCTTGTCCCTTTTGCTCATTATGCAGACTGCTCTAATTGAAATTCTCACAAATGCAAACCTCTCTCACCAAGCATGAGGACTGAGGAGGAAATGTACACATGACTCAGAATTGAGTCAACATCATTACTGCATATGCTGCCTCTTAGTACTGGAGAAAAGCTTGTTCATTTTTTTTTGTTCTTAAGTACACATTATTTGCTTTGAGTGTAGATCTAAAGTTCAGTACAGTTTTGTTCAAACATAAAAGAATAATTAGAAAGTTTTACTGTAACCCGATCTCCAATACAAGTTTTTGTCCTCATAATTTTGTTGGGTGGGAGATTTTTTTTTTTATTTTCTTCCCAATGTGTTTTTCAGTATTAAAAAACACAGTGAGGCATCAAACGCCTCTCTCTGGTAGTTGCCTTCATTGGTAAGCATTGTTTAGCTATTGCTGCAGTAAACTTTTTAAATCTAGAGGTGACAGACTGAATTGAGTTTTTACAAAAAAAAAAAAAAAAAAAAACTACAATTGGTGGGCCACTTGCTCCCTGCTCTGCTTCATTCTGATGCATCCACTTGTAGACAACTAGATCTTCAACAGTTTACGCAATTAACGTCATTCCAGTGGATCCGGAAGCAGAGAAAAAAACAGCCTTTACAGCACTGAAGTGCTTACGCAATCAACGTAAATCAGATGAGTCTGTTGAATAGAAAACTAAAGAGAGTTTGTGGCAATTGATGCAAAGCTGATAGGGAAATCAGCTTTCTTTGTGTCTGAATATATTTTTTTACTAAGTGTGTAAGTGGCCAAAGGGTTAAACTAGGTCAAAGAGTGTCTGTTAGTTAGGTGTTGTCTACCATGCCAGTGGTGTTAGAGGTTTAACCCTTGTGCTATCTTATGGGGTCCAGATGACCCCACCCTTTTATTGACGTGTTATCCCTTCCATGACAAAGGATGATAAAGGTGAAGAGGATTTCATGGGCACCAGTGAAGATCAAGAATAATTGAAAAAAAAAAAAAAGAAGGTGGGGTCTTGTGGGGTCCAGATGACGCCCACTTCCAACTTCATGTGCCTTGGATAGCACAAACGTTAAACAACAGGTAAGTTAAATAGGTAACTAAGACTCACTATGTAACCTATGGTTATTAGTTGACATGTAGGTTACCAGGGAAACTAGGGTGGATGGAGCACATTGAAGTAAGCCATTAAAATCCCACATTGTTGTTGACTAAAAGGAATTTGTCAGTTTTAATTAAATACTGTCAGCTATATCACTATAATTTGTGTCTATATATAAGAAGTACTATTTGTGCCACCACGGTGAGAGCAAAAGTCACATTTTGAAATCAAAATTCCCTTAACTGCAAACAAAACAGGCAGCTTCAAAAATGAAAAATGAATAAATAAAAGTTTGCTTAAAAAATCCCACCTGTTTTTTTTTTTTTTTTAAGTCTCTTTGATACCAAATACATGTTTGCATTTGAAACACAAGTGTTGTCAGATGTATACTTTCTAATCTTGCTTTCTCTCTCTCTTTTATTTTGTTTTCACCTCTGAGCTAAGTGTCACAAATGTGACACCAAATCAGTCACACACAAGTGGGGGTCATGCTTTAGTTCTTCTTGTGGTTTAACATTTTAAAATTAGCCTAACGCTAGTCAGTCCTTTGACCTCACACTCCACCCAGCCTCATGGCCAGTTGACAAGAACATGATGTTTTACTGGAGAATCTATTAAAAATATACAAATTTAAATACAAAAACACCAGGTTGTGTGGAACGATTAGATTTGTTTATTAAACTCTTGTACTTTTTGATCATGCATTTACTCAATTCTTGGTATGCATGAACATTGTATGAAGTAAGTTCTGAAACCTGTATCTGTTTTTTGTCCGTGCGGAAGGAATACCAGTAACGGCTGGTCTCTTCATTTCGTCCTTGTATGCAATGACTTGATTTATACATGTTAGGTCATAACACCTGATTTCCGTGATGGGGCTGATCAAAGCAGAAGCGAAGTACTTCTTTCTATAGACGCCCCTGGCACTCCCTTTTGCAAAAGGTTTGAAAATGTATGCAATCTTTAGTGTGACTTTTCTTTTCCCATTTGTACATCAGGTTTTTGATGTTCTTAATCATCCAAACCTGAGAAGGCCTCACGCGGCTACAGTTGATATTATGTGACGCTAATTATTGTCATGTTTGATTCAAAATTGACAAAGGCAAAATGAGATGTCATATTAGTATTAATAACAACATATACCATGAGACCAGAAATTGCAACTAATTTTAGCTTTATTTAAAAATGTTAATAAGTAAAAGGGAATTAAATTGTCTTTTTTAATAACTGCAAAAGGCCTGTCCAATTGCATTGCAAAAAATCGCTTTACGCTGTCAATTGGAAATGAATTCTCATTTGAATTAGAGGAGCTGCTACTAAATATTGATAACAGTATTACAGATTTTTTGGTGGATTGTTGCAGCTGCCTTGTGCACACACTGTTAAAGTACACTGTTTCATAAACTTGGCCTCAGGTGTTTAGTGGTGATTCTTAAACCAAAAAGTGTTCCAAAGAAGCAAAGCAAATAAATGTGCAAAAGAATAATTTGCACCCCAGGTTTATTGTAATCTTTGCTGCTGCAAGGATTTGTATATTAATTACTATATACATTCAGTTCATTGCAAATCAAACTCAAGCTACGTGGCTAACAACCTCCAAGCTCTGAATGCATTTTACCCTCTTGCATTTGGACATTCAAGTCCAGGTTAGAAAGATTGTAGTTGTATGCTGCAGCTCTTTTAGCCTCCCTTAATGATTGATTAATAATTAATCCATAATACATAAGTAATGTCAAAACATGGCATTAAAGTTTATTTGCTACAGATATTTAATTAAATCCATAGAAAAGAGCAAAAAGTTGCGGAATCCTGTTTATAAGTCATCTGTTATTTCCATTAGTTAATCCTCTTCACCCCTGTCCCCTTATTTCCATTAGGTTATTGTTTTTTTGTTTTTTTTATGTTAATCTCCTAGTTCCTCTTATGCTTACAATGTGTCCAATATGAATTCACCCCTCACTCATACTTGGTGACGGTAAACCACTGATGCCTACTCATGTCCTTCGGCCCCAACACTGGGACCATCATACATTCACACTCCAGTGGAGTCACACTGGAGGCTGGCAGGGTGAAGTGTCTTGCCCAAAGACACAACAATAGTTTAATGGGGGGAGTGGGGATTGAATCGCCGACCCTTCGATCACTGGCCGACCAGCTCAACCGACAGAGCCATCCAGAAGAGAACTGGGAGAATGTCCTATGGTCAGATGAAACCATTGGTCGTCGTGTTTGGAGGAGGAAAAACACCAAGCTGCATCGAAAGAACACCATACCTACTGTAAAGCATGGGGGTGGAAACATCATGCTTTGGGGCATTCTGAGGTTGGCAAAAGAGCAAGAAAAGGTGAACAATTTTGCTTTGGGCTAGTTGGAGATTATGTGCTTTGTTTTTATACTTTTTTAAAACTAGATATTTTCAGTGCATGACTGCACACATGGCTTAGGATCATATATGTGTGTGTTACATGTCTGTATTAGTAATGACAGAAAGGCTAATTAAAAACTGTGCTCATACTGACCGACTGGGCTGCAGAATTGTGTCATAAATAATAAATGCCCTTACTTACACTTCCATAGCACTAGCCTAGCCAACATGATCCTTCCATCAGGCCCACAAAGCTCACTGGGCCTTGCTCAGTTATAGCCAGTCACATACCAGATTCATATATTTTTCTGTCAAGATTGCTCTCAAAACTTTGACAAGTCCAACAATACAATCCACATGTTGCAATATTGGTTCATATTTTCTCAAGACAATTATGCACTGCAGCCTTGCTGCCTGACACACATGTCAATCAGCCTTGGCTGTAGGAAAAACTCATTCTGCTACACCAAAGCTTTACTGTAATAGCAGCAGTTTGCAATGTGAACCCAGCTTGACAGCTACAGCTAATTTAACTGTCCCTCACCAGGAGCAGCTGTAACTGAATCTCCCGTTTTGCCAGAACACTTGGAATGTTGCTTTAGAAAGCATGAAGCTGAGTATTTTTGTTTAGTTAAATGCCAAATTCAACAAGCATTTAGTCATGTTTAATGTCCTTGCATGATGCCTCAAGCTGCTTCCACTTCTGGGATTTTATTATATATTGCTCTCATGGTTTGCATTTTAAACCCCCAGGTTTTTAAGTCCAGGCCAATTCTGATAACCACAAGTATTGTATTGATTAAAAAAAAAGAAAAAGGATGGGTGTGAGGCTGAGGGGTCATGAACTCATGTGTTTGCCCCGTGTTCAGCATGAAAAAAACATTTTTGCTGTAGAATTTTTCAAGGATCAAACATTAATTTTTTGCACACTGTTTTGGTGTGCTTCACTGTTTCAGTTGGAATAGGACTGTTGCCTTAACACAAAAGCTCAAAACCTGATCTATTTTATTTCAATCAGGGTTGTATATCACTGAACTGCAAAAAAAGCAAAAAAGCAAGACCTCAAAACTAATTACGTTCAAGAGTTTTTTTTTTACATTGATGGCTATCCCTCCATCTGTCAATCTTCTATTGGTGTTTAATCCCCTCTGGGGTCAATGGGTGGCTGGAGCCTTTCCCTGTGAATGATGGGCAAAGACGAGGTAGACCCTGGAGAGGTTGCCAGTTTACATCAATTTGTAGAATACATTTTTCAAAACTGTCACTGTGTCATTGTAGGATTTTGAATTGTTTGTAATAGAGCTTTGATAAGGTAGAAAATGCAGGAAATTTAAAACAATTTTAAAAGTGTTAAAGATCTTAACCCGTTGACGCCTGCTGATATAAATTCGCATCAAACCATTTCTGATCCAAACTTACTGCAGCTTAACATCTACTTGAAAGCCATAGCAGAAGGGATTTTGCTTTTTTAATAACTAGAAATGAATTTAGGCGCCAAGAGGTTATTGGTAACGGTGATTTACTGAACACAAGATAATGTGGTTTTTAGTACAAGTCAGTACGATTGGGCAAGGGACATCGAACAAGTGTGTTTGTCCTCATTTGGGTTTTAAACTAGTCAAAAGTTTGACTACTGTTAATACATTTGTTCGTAGAAAATGGTCTATACTATTCTGCAATGAAAGAAAGGAATTTAGCATTATTTGGTCTGTAGTTGATTTCTCGATCCTTGGGAGAAAATATGTTTGGGGCACATTTTTAGAGGTATTAGGACAGACGTTTGACTCACTAAATAGATCCTCTGAATAAGAAGACTGTCTCAAACATCTGAAAAAGAAATGTCATCTGAGACTACCTATATTTTTTATGATAGACATTTAATTACTCTGCTTGTCCATGACCATGATTTATATCAGAGATCCTTCTTACTCTTTAAAATAGACCAAATTACTTCTCATTTTAGATTTGAAAGTTTATCACTCTGCTTTAACCTCATTTTGCACACCACAAGCTTCAGGTTGGTAACAAGCTTTTTTTTTTTTTTTTAAAGGAGATGAAGTAACAATTCATTAACAATTTGAATTAATCACATTTTGATCCCAAAACTATTCAACCAATAACCAACTTTAAACAGAACCCTGATAATTGCCTGTATGCTAAAATGTGTTTCACACTGAAAATACTTTTAAATTATGTATAGTTTAAAGTATTTGGCCTTTTGGTTTTAATTATTTTATGATGTTGTTTATAATGTTGCTCTGAATTTGTTCTTTAGGACCTCAACATGTGGAAACCTGCTCGAATGTATCACTGATAACACCCAGCTCTACCTGTTACTTCTTTCCAGTCTGAGTTCCAGCTTGTCAGATCTACTTTGACAGAAGAAGATCTATTTCTTCTCAGATTCCCAGCGCTTATTGAATTGACTATTATAGCCAAGTATGTGCCCTGTGACAGACTTGCAACCTGTCCAGAATGTCCTCTGCCTTCCTGCCTTGACCAGGATAGGCACCGGCAGCCTTGTGACTGAGAAAGGGGCAAAACAGGTCTAAAGGATGAATGAATGAATGAAAAAAACAGCTGTTAAACTGAATATTACATTAATCTAAAAAAAAGAAAAGAAAAAAAGCAGTGTTAAGACTGGTCTTGAAAAGATACTGTAATGTCCCAAAAAGCAAGGGACATTGTTTAAAAGAGTTGATTTTCTTGGAGAAAATTCTGTGCGTTTGAACCAAGCCATAGATCCTTCTTCATCTTTATCGGTATTTTCTTTTTATGGAAACTAAATACATTCTGACTGCTCAATGAAACATCTATGTATATATACACATAAAAACATGGTCCGGTTGAGTGCTCGATTCTGATTGGCTGCTGGATGTGCATTAGAATCTAATAACTGCACGGTGAAAAAAGAAGTTTCGGTCCGCATCGCGCCGCATCAAATGAAATATAGTCCGCTTTTTGTGAGAAAAGCGATCCAAATCGGAAAAAAAACAAGAATTAAGGACTAAAACCTGGTTAATATGTATTTCTTGGTAACGCTTTCTTTTACAGTACAGTACTTACAGTGTACTTAAGTGGTATTTACATGGTACTTATAGTGTAACTACTGGGTACTTTCAGGGTACTTACATGGTACTTTTTATGGAATTTACTGGGTACTTACAGTGTGTTTACATGGTACTTTCTATGGGACTTTACTGGGTACTTACATGGTACTTTTTGTGTCTACTCTGTACTTACATGGTACTTACTGTGTATTTATATGGTACTATTTGGTTCATACCTATGTGGTACATACTGGGTATTTACATGTTGTGCAAAGGTGTCTTTTATGGTACTTACCACATGTAAGAACAAGATAAGTACAAATAAAGTACCTTGACCTTTAGGTCTGCACTCGCTGCACGTTTCATGGTATTTACCATGAATTTACCACAGAAACTACCCCTTAAGTACAGTGAAACTGTAACTGTAAAAGAAAGTCAGCCCTATTTCCACTCAACTA
>CM074490.1:22626885-22642591 GCA_037389245.1 Oryzias sinensis
AAGTCATCTTCATAATGTTTAGACTCCCAGCTTACAGGAAAATAATAATGTACTGCAGTGTTTCTCTGCCTGAGGATCCAGGATTATTATCATGGAAAAGATTTACAGTAATTGTAATGTCCTTTTCATGCTTCTTGGTTAGACTTGAGAGAGGGATTTTTTGTGTGTGGCTGTTTTCATCTCTTGGAATGGGATTGATTCTAATTAGGCATATTATTTCATTTTTAATTAAAGTCAACATAGGGCTGAGTGTCACTGTGAAACCGCTAGATTTACATTTGTGAGCTCACAAGTTGAATCAACTCACGATTCAACCTATCAAAATAATGGAAAATATATTTATCTAACACATTTTAATTGTTAACATTAATATATTTATTGTGGAATAGTTTTTTTTTCACAATTTTTTTTATTTTAACTGAAAAAAGGTGGGCATTTGGTCAAAATGATTTGGTAAAATGATTTGTTACATTAAAAATAAAAAGTTTTGTTTGGCCTGATTTGACTTTAGTAAATCAATTGTTTAAACTCATTTGAAGAAATCATACATTTCTACAAAAACAGACTTATCATTAAAAAAAAACACTTTAAAGCAGGCGAGAAAGCTGGATTTTATTAACATTTTCCAAAGTTTTTTGTTTTATATTTTTATTTAATACATGTCAGTGGTGATTTGTTAAAGTCCCCAGTGAGGGTGGGTAGATGAAAAACCCAAGTTGTTTATAAAATATTATCGTTTTGAGGCACGGTGGGCTTATTTATGACAATATATAAACGTTAAACCAGGGGTGTCAAAATCCAGACCTCGAGGACTGGTGTCCTACAAGTTTTCCTACTTATGCCAATGAAGCTCCTTATTGGCCAAACACACCTGATCCATGGATTCAGCAGCAGCAGATCAGGTGGTATATCTGGGAAAGCAGCGGGAGGCCGGCCCTCGAGGCGTGGGGTTTGACACCCCCTGTGGTAAATGAAACTTGATGTCCTCTGCCTAAATGTGATGACAGGGCCAAGCACAAGCACGATAGACCCACATGTGATGGTGGATGGTTGAAAAGAAAATGCTGAGCTAAAATTATTCAGCCGTCATTACAGTCCAACGTGTGGTAATACATCAGTTTTTGGAAAATCAGAGAAGTTTGAAATAAATCACTTGTTTAAATCCTTCAGTAAAACACAGCAGGAGCAGGACTTCTCTTTCAAACCTCTTAAAATTGTCTTTCCTGCTAAAGACTCAGGCCATGCTAACATGTTTAGAATTTTTAGCTAAAGATGTCGTGGATTGGTTTTAGGTCAGTGACTTGAGTCAAATCCTTCAAAATGAACCAATATCGACGATGAATTGTATCGTCAACTACAAATTATGGTATGAATTGAATTGTTGTTCAAACGAATTGTCAGACCCCCAGTATTTGTGCATTAGCGTCTGCCACTTCACCGCCAATGGGTTCCTAAAGACTGCATTTAAATGTGAAGGTGTTTTGCTACCTTAATATTAATGGCTGAAGATAGAAAAACTGGCAGACATGTCGGGACGCTAACACCATTTGTGGGATGCTAAAGAATACCCTAAATAAAAAAGAATTCAACCTAAATATGACAGACGTAAAAGGGAGAAAATGACTCGTTATTCATGGAATTATGTGATAGAAGTGCAAAAACTAACCTGCCCCGTAGTGGGCCTATCAGTTCATCCATCTGTGTAAAAAAATGACAAGAAGATCTGGCAAGAGAGACTGGAACCATGGCCTTCTGTCAATACTGATAACCAGCTAATGGGAAACAGCTGTGTTGATTGCAAACAGAAACCAGATGTGAGAAGAAAAACACATTGATCAGTGGGACAACATTATGTACTCAAAGAAATACATATAAAAATAGCTAAACAACAAATAGAACTAAAACCATGGTTCATTGCCTCCTATATCTCCATTTCTCTGTACCTGTTTAACAATAAAAGGAGTAATTTCTAACCTTTATCACTGTGAATCTGTTTTAATTTACATGCACAAGTTTTGGGTACAATAATGTACGTTTTCTATGTTTTTATAACTGATATTCAAGCCAATGTGCCAGAGCATTTGGTAAATTTTGCTTGCCTGCTAGTTACCGGTAAATATTAAAGTGTTGCTGGAATTTTAAAATCACGTTCTCATCTTTTCTAAAATTTGATCAAATACAAATAATATATGGGCAAACATATTTGAACTATTTACCTCATTTTGAGAAAACAAATCAATAAATAAATAAAAATATTACAAAATTCTGTAGGAAAATGTTTAGGGCAAATATTTCATAATAATTTTTTGAAAATACTTTCAGCCAAATGTCTGGCATTACAGGGGACTCTGTGTTCAGATACAACATCGCTTAAAGACCCACTATTTAAGCTGTGTGTTTTTGTTTTTGTGGCATTTTGCTTATCATAGAGCAGGGGGGTATTCCAGGAAGCATGTTTAAACTAGCCTGACTTTAAGCCTGAACTCTGGCTGAAATCCGCCTGAACTTGCTTACTCGGGGTATGTCGGTTCCAAAAGACCGGATATGAGTTGGCGTAATTACGCTCGACTTGGTAACCCTGGGTTAACGCACGGTACATAAAGACATTCTCAATAGATCGCCGATTTCTGGAGTCACCATGGAAACGCGTGGTGAAAAAAAAAAGAAAACGCTGTACTTCTGTGAGACGGAGTCTGAGGTTTTAATGACGGCGTATGAAGATTACACGTCCATCAAAAAAGTAACACGGCTGCATCATAAAAAAAAAGAGTTTCTGCGTGTAGAAAAAGAGCAGACAAAGTAAACGCACGAGTTTCTGATCAAATTTCCATTTTCCTCGTGACGCACATACATATATAACTTATCCAATTTTGCCAACTTAAATGAATTACTTCTATTGGTAACAAAAAATTGAGTTAAAATTATTCAACCTAATTTCTTACGTCTATAAAACTCAATAATTGTTTATACAACTCAAATTTACGTATTTATCTTACTAAATGCCATATTACTCCAATTCAATTAATATTTTTTTCCATCTTAATTAATTACATTTCTCGAACTCTCAAATGCCTAAGTCTGAGCCGGCAGATATACTCATTTTTATAACAATAAAAAAGACGGGGGGAATAATGCACGGAGTACAAAAATTTGTAGAGGAATTAACCGTGAATGTCATTACAATGCTGAGCTGTAGGGGTGCTATATAAACTAACCATTCTCTCCTTTACTCTCACTCATGGAGCAGAGACGTAAGCTCAGTACGGCAAAATAACTCGGCGAAGCATGGCAAAACACAGTAAAACAGCTAAACAAAAAAACACATTTGGTCAAAAACCCACACCTAAACCCAAATCCGTCCAGACAGGCAAAGGGAATGATATCCCACAATCCTTTGCGGTGCCGCTCTAACAGCAGCACCAAAGTTACACCTTCTTAACCCTTGTGCTATCCTAGGCACTTTAACATTGGGATTTGGGTCATCTAGACCCACTAGACAGTTTTTCTTCAGTGATTTTTGAACTTCACTGGTGTCCATGGATTACATGAAATCTTTCCACCTTTATCCACCTTTGTCATGGTAGGGAGAACATGTCAATGTGAGGGTGGGGTCGTCTGAGATAGCACAAGGGTTAATTGAATTACTTTGAATGAAAGTAAAATAACTGTCTGAAAACTACGTGTAATTTTTAAACCGACTTACAAAAAAATGATTTATTTTAACTGAAACAAATAATAAAGTTAGATCAAAGTAAAAAAAAATATTTTCCAACATCCATATGTGGTCTTATCACCCTCTCACGGTAGAAAAAGTATTATCTGAGCTTCTTCATCCACTAAATCATCTTCAAATGGACACGCCATGCTGCTTCACCTCTCTGTAAACAAACTAAGCTTCAACTAAACCTGCTCCCGACCAGGTTATGTTCAGAGCATGAGTTGCCATGGCAACTTGACCTACCCTGAAACATACCTCCATTTCTGGAACCGAAAACTGAGGTTATCAACTTCCTTAGCCTCAAACTTACCGTGAGAGCTAGCATAACCTGCTTACTGGAATACCCCCCAGATATTTAAAGAAAATTAAGCTTAAAATTGCATTTCTGAGTATTTCTTTATTCAACTCTTGGTAAATCAGGAGCAGATGAAAAAATGCAGTTGGAAAAAACTTGTAGAAGTGACGTACGAGCTGCAATCCCCCTGCTCTCTTCCATTCTAATGCATCCACTTGTACACAAATGGATCCATGTAGGTCTTTGTTTTCATTATCTGAACTGGCACCCGCCTCAAAGCTGTACAGCTAAATAGCTCTGATATTGGTCGCCTTTTTTTGCACTGCCAATGTTAGGCTTGGGTTCTGAGGGGCTGCAAGCTAATTCTCTCCATTTCCCATCATCCATCATGTAAACAGATAGATGGATACTTACATACTTCACGCCAAAAGTCCTTTCCACATCTCAAAGGGGATTTTCAAATAAATTTCTGTTGCTTTGCAGAAACTATGTTCTAGTTTAGTGTTTTTTTTTCAACCTTTTTGGAGCCGAGGTACACTTTTCCTTGACAAAAATGACACCAACAATCAAAAATGGAAAAAAAGGAGAAACTCTGTAGTCCGTTTTGATGAACAATCTCTGCAATCTCACATGCATTTGATTGTCACTGAGGCACAAAATGCTTGAAGTTCCAGCTTGTTTTCCTAAAAGTTGTGATAGTTGTCAATAACATTTTTCAACTAAATTAGTTGAATGTCTACCCAGGTTTGTGTTTTCTCCAGTTTATTATAATGCCATTTCATGCAACCTCATCCTAAAAAAGCAAAAACAAAACAAATAAAAACAATAATATATTTTTTCTAAATAGCGATTTATTTTTTTGAAATGTTTTTTTGTTTATGCCAAAGCAACTGCAATTTTTGAACAATTATATACTGAGAACATACTTGATAAATTTTACACAAAAACGACCAACATTATATTCATGTTCATTCATTCATGTTTTTCTTTGGTCTAAATAAAAAGAGTAACTTTAAAAAAACATTTTTTTTGATTGAATACATTATTTTCAATTTTGAGAAACCTTGAGCCATGTCTGCACCAGGGAGTAAGGGCTTTAACCTTGTCTGATTGGTCAGACTGATAATTTAATGCTCCAAGAATGATTGGTAGAGAGAGTTTAAGGGGTGGGACGGTTCCAAAACTTCTATCGACTAAATCGCGGTTCCATCATCAAAAATCAAATAAATATGTGTTGTTGAGTACTTTATGATTTTTCACATCCTAAGTACTCTGTTTTATCAAGTTTTTTTTTTTCTTTTTTTTTTTGGGCGGGGGCTAAAAACAGAATAATGATAATTGCAAGACCGGTGGGAACGCTTTAACCCTTGTGCTATCCTAGGCACTTTAACATTGGGAGTTGGGTCATTTAGACCCACTGGACAGTGCGCTGAACCTTTTTTCTTCAATGAATTGTGATCTTCACTGGTATCCATGGATTACATGAAATCTTTCCATCTTTATCCACCTTTGTCATGGTAGGAATAACACATCAATGCAAGGGTGGGGTCATCTATGATAGCACAAGGGTTAAAAAATCGATCAAAAGATGATTAGAGTGGGAGTCTAAGTTAAAAATATCTTCATCAGCCTCAATTAGGCAGGTTGTAATTGATGTTTCTTGTAAAATGTAAAATTTAGGTCCAAAACTGAATCTACACATGTTCAAACTACTCTACTGAGGCAATAAGTGAATTTTTACTAACATATTTTATCTCAGTATTTCAATGATGATCCCACTAACCCAAACTTGTGTTTCCATGTTACATACAGGTTAGCTATCTGTTGTTTTAGTACAAGTTTCTAATGGTGCTTGAGAAGCTGTCATTTCTTATTATTCTTCACTGAACAACCTCTTGAAATCTAAACTGACAGCTACAGCTATTGAGAAGATCAGGTACCATGTACTTTTAGAGGCCTGGGAGTACGTTTTGTGAGGATCACTTATGCGTGCCCTGCGGCATGTGGATGTGAATGCAGCTCTGAAGTTCAGTCACGCTGAGTGAAGATGAGGCCACAGTGAGGAAGTTCTGTTGGCACAGCCAGAGGCCTCTGGAAGAGAAAAGCTGTTATCTGCCAACGTGGCTCTGCCGCTGGCTGCTCGATCTGCGGTGACTCGACAAAAACACACAAGCGCCTGCGGACAGAATCAGAACGACAAACTCATGCCCTCAAAAACACAGGCTGGAGAAGACATGGTATTCTGTGACTTACATGTACTTACATGTGTGTGTCCAAACTTTTGGTCTGTACTGTACATTTGTGGGGAAATACTGTGAAGATCAAAAAGTACAAACATCTATCAAATATAATTCTTTCTGTGACTGACATTTCATTTAAATAGATTGTGGCATCAAGAGTGAAATAAGAATTCTTCCAAATTCAATTCAATTCAATTCAATTTTATTTGTATAGCCCAAAATCACAACAACAGTCGTCTCGATGGGCTTCGAAGTAAAACATGAACTCAAAAGGATCATGAATACAAAGAGTTCAGTAGGAAAATACTAAAATGAACTAACAAACTGACTAAGCTATACTGGCATCCCTGCCCTTAGACCCCCCTTCGCGGTAAGGAAAAACTCCCAAAAAAACCGGATTCCGGAAAAAACGAAGAAACCTCAGGGGTGCCCACATGAAGGAGGGATCCTCCCCCAGGACGGACAGGTGATGTACCAGAACTCTTAGAGAAGAATTAACTTATCTAAATCTACAACTATCTAAATCTACAACTAAATTTTATGACAATGGGTCTGAATCCCCCCCTAATCCCTAACTACTAAAAAAACAATAAATTGTGGGACTATCCAGTGCCTATAAGCAAATCGGACACCATTCCATACTGTTTTTTATAACGGCGAATATGACATCATCGATTTGACTGAAATATCCTTGATAAAAGTATTTTGCGAAGACTATTTATGAATCTACTGAAATCTGAACAGGAAAACTTTGATAGTTTATTAAAAAAATACATTTAAATGCATCTTTTTTTGCAAAAATGGTTTAAAATGCAATGCATTGTAGTCTATATTTGCCAATCTAGTGAGCTTCGATGCACACTGGTTTTTCGCAGAGACATCCGGGAAATTTCAAGGATACTCCATTTTGGAATTGTAGATTCACTACAAAAGAGACACTTACAAAACGTGTCAAAAAGCAATTCTCCTCCCCCCACATAAGGGACGTGGATAACCCTACCGGCGGAGGGAAAATCAGCCCTACATCCCCACTGCTTGTACCTAAAAAAACACTTTCAGACACCACTACAGCTTCAAATACCCTTATACCTGGAGCAGTAGGGAGGAGCCAAAGGGGTGCGGAAACAATTAGGAGTCGGCCTCTGTATGGTGACTTTCTGCATTTACAGTAAATTCAAAATAAATACTATTTGTTATCCACGGCAAAAAGTAGATGGCAAAATGTTATATTTAAGGCATCATTGATGTTCCAAACTTAAAATAGGCTCTCAAAATCAAAAGAAACAGAAATGTCATGAAAATAGAAGTGGAAAATGTGATTAATAAAAACAGAGAGATTATTAAATTGTTACTATTTTTAATCCTCACGATGTCTTTTAGATTTTTTGGGTATCCATACAAAAAAAAAAAACTGTCACGCACAAAAAGTCTACTTCCAAACCAACTTTCTATTGCAATTTGTTCCTTAAAAGTTTATAATTCAAAAGTCCAACTGAGGAAATAGCAACATTGTTAAATGTGTTTTCACCTTTTTATGGCTTTGCAAATCTTTGTTTTTCTTCTTCCTTATCCCTTGTGCTATCCTATGACCCCACCCTTACATTGACGTGTTCTCCCTACCATGACAAAGGTGGATAAAGGTGGAAATATATCATGTAATCACTGGACACCAGTGAAAATCACAAATCATTCAAGAAAAAAGTTTCAGAGCACTGTCTAGTGGGTCTAGATGACCCAACTCCCAATGTTAAAGTGCCTAGGATAGCACAAGGGTTAAATCAACCACCCCAATGTCCTCTTTCATTACATCCGTGAAACTTCTTTAGCATCTTTTTACCAACACAATCCTTATCCCTCCTCTCAAACCGTCCAAACCATCTCGATCTGCTTCCATATTCATCTGTTCCTCTGATAGATTAATTCCTTATCCTCTCCATCCTCGTCACTCCCAAAGGAAACCTCAACATTTTTTAGCTCTGCTACCTCCAGCTCCACGTTTTGTCTCTGTCTCAGAGTCTCTTATCAACAATATGGCTGCTTTCACCAAATTTTTCTACACCTTTCATTCGTACTGACTCTTTTTTTTGGGTCACAGATCACACATGAAACCTTCCTCCACCCAACCTGCTTTCAAACCTCTTTGGCTGTTGACGCTAATGTAGAATCCCTCCTCTTAAAGTCCACTTAAAGTCCTCCACCTTCATAAATCTCAATTCAAACATCCCTGCCTCGTCTAGCCTCATCTGTCAGTCAGTCCATCACCACAGTAAACAGGTAGCTGTAAGCTGATCCTTGGTGTGCGACCCCTCCTCCACCTTAAACTTCTCTGTCACACCTACAGCACATCTCATCACTGTCTTATAGCTCTCGTGCATGTCATGATCAATTCCAACGTACACCTCTGTCACTCCAAACTTCCTCATACAAAACACAGCTCCTCTCTACCCTGTCATAGACTTTCTCTAAATCTACATTGACATGATGCGGTTCCTTCTGAGCTTCTCTGTTCTTCTCCAGATGCATCCTCAAAGGAAATATAGCATCAGGGGTTCTCTTTTCTTTTTCATTGAAACCATGCTGTTGCTCACAAATGCTCACTTCTGACCTCAGCCTGGCTGCCACTGCTCTTTCCCATAACTTCATTGTGTGACTCATGAGCTTTATTCCTCTGTGGTTTCCACAGCCCTGCACATCTGCCTTCTCCTTAAAAATCGGCAACAGAACACTTCTCCATTTCTCAGGCATCCTCCTACTCCAAGATTTTGTTCAACAGTCAAAAACGTTCACTTCTATACCTCCATTGGATTGTTTAAATGCTTTACAATTAAAACTCAAGCTCTATGAATTTCAATACCGTTTTAAAAACCAGAATGACTCACTTTTTAATGAAGCACTTTATTCTATAATGAAAAGTTAACTTTCCTGCATCAACAACCTTATTTCACATGTGCGCAGAAGAGAATGGAACTGAAATGCATCCACATGAGTTAAATGATAAATTACTATAAAAAGAATAATTTCTTCTTAAACATTTGTATGTATGCATACAAATATGCAGACGTTTTTAATTCAATCTGAAAAATTACATGTTTTAAACACATTAAATCAATAAAACTATATTTTGCATGAACATACATGCAAAGATAATTTAACTTATTTAAAGTGTTCTCAGAGGCGTTGTACTCTGGATGTTGAGTTCTGCTGGTTTTTCAGAATCCCTGCAGAACCTGGTGTTTCATACCTGCATGCGATGTGTTGTGCTAACAAGAAACTAGAAAGGCAGGTTCATTGGAAAACGGCCTGGAGTTTGACACCTGTGTGCCAGCTTGACCATCTCATGTCCTTTAATGAAATCAGCTTGCTGACCAGCAAAATGGGAGTACAGTAATTACGGCATTTCTGCTGTGCTGCCCTGTGCTGTGTGTGTGTGCTCAGCAACGATACGCTGCTGCCAAATGTGAAGACGAGTTGGCATTTCAAAGGATAGCAGGGGAGGAGCAAAGCAGGGATGATAAAATCTCTGCAAATCTGCTACAGCATTGTGGTGCTCAGCTTGTGGAGAGGTTAAAGTGTGACAGTGAAAGCTTGTGGACAGGTGCCATTAATACAGGTAACAAATGAACGACAGAAAGGCTTAAAGAACAAGTCTTGCTTGTTTTTAGGAGCTTTTTACTTATTTTCTGCACAGTTGGACATGTAAATTTTTTATAATTTATATGATATGATTTACTAAATTCTTTATTCATATTCTGTCTCTCACAGTTGAAGTATGTGCAACATTATGGACCTCTCTCATCTCTTTAAGTAGATCAACTTGCAGAATCAGTGACTTCCAATTATTTATTTATTTTGCACCACTGTATGCACAAAGCAGCAACTCCTCCACCCAGTGTGACCTGAACCATTTCAAAATGGCTTTTTTGTCAACTTTTATTCAAAATAAATATAAGACTTTTGGAAATAGACTTTATAACAGGGCAGCTATACTGAACTGCATTAAAGTGATGAAGTAGCCGATCAGTGTAAGTGTTGTTACTTCTAATTAAATTACTACAACAGAGAAAAAGGAGAAGATTAGTGTCAGGAATGGTCAATAAACTGATTTTGTAAAGTGAGTCTTTAATTAGATAATTAGGAAAAGAAATGCAGAGATTTTACACAGACTTTATATTCCTGTCACTACAAAATCTCATCATACATCTTGAAAAATATATAAATAAAAGCATTAGCTGTTATGAAATGTCTATTAATCACAATGATGGCTGTTTTCACCAGAACAGTTTTGCTGTACAGCAAAGAGTGTGTGTAGAGGATGATAGACAGAATCAGTGAAGCACTAATACAGACTTTGATAATGAGGATTTTATGAGAATGTAAAAATGCATAGTTATGTTGTTGAAACTTTATTATGAACCAGGTGAACTGAAATGTTCCACTACTTTTCACATTTACTCTCTGCTCCACAGTGTAGAAAGGCTGAATCAGGAGCTGGCACAGTGGGCTGGTTCATAGTACGGCTGCCTTGAGAGGAGCAGCATATAATGTACACCGGTTATAAATCTGCTGTAGAAGCTACAGCTTCAGAACATGGTTCACTGTGTGGTGGAGGGAGTGGGGGGGGGCTCTAGAGCTTTGTTCCAACTTTTGCTGTCCCTCAGTAACCATACTAACTCACTGACTTTATTGATCTTGTGCTTAATTCGATTAATCAGGTACTCTGACAAAAGGTCTTGTCAGTATAAAAAGTTTTTTTTTTGTTTTAGATTTGAAAGTCGCCTTGTCTTTTACTGGAAAATAATGCATAGAGAATGTTTTTTTTTTAACATTTGTATTTATTTATTTGTTTAATCTTTTGATATGAAAAGACAGGATTAGCCCCTTGAGATGCCACATCTCATTTTCAATGGGTTCTGTTAGATGTACAACAAAAGAAAAGCTGACAAAGTAGAGTTGGGTAGCAAATACACTAAGAGAAACAGGCAAAGGGAAATACAACAAATAGAGTAAACAACACAAGACATACACAAAAAAAAGTCTTAATCTTTTACCCCTCATGCCAATGCATTGTAACAAAGTATATTTAATCATAACACAACTTAATTGATGTTTAAATATACTAAATATGAAACAAACATTTTCAGATGATCTTAGTTATCAAGAGTTGAGGACATGTTTATGAATCGCCGTTGCTGTATATGGAAATCCTAAAGAGAAAATATTAGTAAGGATTGTTTTCAGATTTCCTAAGCTTGATTTATGCATGGGGCTCTTTGATCTTCTAAATGTCTCTTTGTAAAAGACATATCAGGATGTGGGGCTGAGATTGGAGTATTCAAGTAGTTTATCCCAAAGCTAGACTGTTCAAACTCTATATACTTGTTAGGGTGAATGAGGCTGGACCCAGAAGCAGGACAGAAACAGATGGTGAATGAGTTAAAGTCTTTATTTTGTCCCACTGGTGGTGGAGAGTTCTGGCTTGGAAGCCTTGTGGCTTGGACGTCTGATGGAATGAAGAGCTGCTGGTCTGGTGGGGGTTGCAACGACTGTGAAATCTTGTGGAGCCTTGCTTGGAGTCTTGATCATGGCCGGCAGTCGTGAACAATGGTGTAGATGAAGCTGGTGTCAAGTCCTGAAGAGGCAGACAAACAGTGGATTAGTTTGCAAAAGGGATGGCATAGGCAGAGCTTGGCTTAGCCGTGGCCTAGAGCTTTGCATTAGTCAATACTCTGAGAGCAGTTGGACTGATGTGGGCTGGAGGGTGAGGAGTCCATTATAGGCGGAAGACTGATGAGGAGATGGGTAATAGGTGAGGAGTGGGAGGAGACCATAATCCCAATGATACTGTGGTGACATTGGGTGAACATTTGTCTTAAGTTTTTTTTTTTTTAAATCTGTACACTGGTGCATGTGTTTTAGTGGAGAGTCTTTCAAATTTTTAAGAGTTTTTGCACGGATTTTCATTTTATGGCTTTTGTTTTTTAATGTTCTTGGGATGAATTGTTGTTTTTATCAGCCCAACTGTTTTTTTAAAAAACCATGTCGATTAAAAGACCATAAAGTTTAGTAGTTGTATTTATTCTTTTATCAATCATCCCGCCTTGTTACATATGAATACATGTTTTCACATGTAATTAGGACACTTTTCTTAACTTCATCTGAACCCTTCCCCCCATTGACTTAGAGAACCGGTCTGAGCGAGTGTACCCTCACCCCTAAATGACCCAGGTGAACTCACCCAAAGTTTACTTCCGGCTCCAACAAAATGAAGTCAAATCAGTTTGCATTTTTTTGCAATAGAAGTCAATGGGATTTCGGCTTTTTGGAGCCAGTGGGTACTTCCTGTTTGGAAGGTGAGGGCAGAGAGATGATTTATCATTTAGAGCAGCAGGGATGACTTAAATAGACAGTAGAAAATGTTTTATTCTAACATTTTACCAATGATTCTGCTTCAACGGAAAATTATCAGCATAAAAAAAGACAGTCTGCAATTTACACAGTCCTGTCAGTACCAGATCCACACAACCAAACAGCCATGCAGCGGTCTTAAGTTCTCACACAGACACGCTGTATTCATGCACACACAGACGCCTACGCTGGGCTGCAACATGGCAGAGACAAGAAGCAGCAAAGCTTTTGGAATTCCAGATAACAGGATTAAACTAATTACATTTCGACTGTGACCATGAATCCTGTTTGCATGTGTGACTTGCTTTCCACAGCAGCCATAGAACTAAAAGATAATGTGGGGGATTTCCTAGAGATGGGCCCTAAATGCAAGAACATACTCAGGTTGGAGATTCTGTTCAATTTAGTGTTTATTCAAGCAAACTTTGTAGTATTGGACTGCAAATAAATGTTTTTAAGATTTAGTACTTCCTTGTTTAAAAATTGTGTTTTTTTTATAAAGTTGTGTTTTTCTCTCACTCCCATTTTTAATAGGAAAAGCATCAACAGAAATTAGGTTGCAATTGTCTTTGACACCACAATGAACCCAGTCCTTTTTTTCCCTTAACATTAAGTCTTTGCTTTCTTTTTATATATTAGGCTTCATGAAAAAAATGTAATGAAAAGCATAAAAAAAAGTGTCATATTTTTCCACACAATAAAGAAAATCCAGCAACATTGTTGATCAGATTAAAGACTTCTTCCGATATTAATGGTCTTTTTGGTGGTACAAAAATATATGTACTGTATATATATAAAGAAAATGTATATATGTCCAAAAAGGGCTGATGGGAAATTAACCCAGCCAGGCTTACTCCTCGTAAACAGTCCCGCCCACAACTCAGACAAATTTCTGATGAACCCTGCCGCAGAAACTATGTTTTAGAATTTGCCCGTTTTTTTTTTTTTGTATTTTATTTAGCCTAAAAACAGATTAATCATAAATAAAAGACCACTGGGAACAGTTTACAGTAGATCAAAAGATGATTGGAGTGGGGCTCAAACACAAAATAATTTCTTTTTTTCTGCTTACACTTTAATGAAAAGTTCTATGAAATTTGTATTTTTGGTGCAATTCATAAAATTCATAAAATCCTAAAAAAATACAAAACAAAATCCTACAAAATTTATAATCACATTAAATAAATAGGAAGAAGCAATGTGTCATGTTCCTCTAGCGTGAGGACCCAGACGCTGGAAACCAGAAGGATGACAGGTAAGAGTCTTTGACAAGACACAGATTTATTGTTTCTCCAGAGATGGTTGTGGTAGTAGGAGGCAATCCAGACTTTAGGACAGCTAGTGGAGTGGCTGGAGGGCTTAGTGCAGTTTTGTGAGCCGTGGAGTCTTCTGGCTTCTTTGAGCAGCAGAATGGCAGGAACCGCTGACGTCACTCGTGAGAAGATGATGATCCATAAGGGGTAACGAACTGGCGTTGAACTGATGAATGAAGACTCCTTTTAAACAGCATGGCAGATGAGGTGAGTGGCATCAGCTGGTGGCAATCAGGGAGCAGAGCAGGCAGAGCTGGAGGGGGAGGAGTCTGACAGGCACCATGACACAATGATTTAATGGTGAACACTTGTTATAAAGCTACATTTTTAAGGCTCAAACTACAGAGGTTTTACACTTTAGCAATCATTGTTTAAGCTGTTTTTACACATTTGTTTTTACAAAATTGAAGTTTCTGTAATGTCAGTGTAAAAGAAAAGAAAGATCATCAGGGCGTTAGTGCTCATCAGAGTTTCCGCTTCCATTTCCAGAGGTCTTTGTGTTGCTTTTTCAGACCTATTGTGCTAGAGAAGCATGTGGTTTTGACTTAAATGTAAAAACATAATCAAAAAACAGTTTTCCCAAACAGACCACGCAGGACACACAGATTTCCACAGCCCTCTTGTTGCGTCATGCCCTTGTTGCTTGCCCCACACCCAGCCTCTCATTTCGAGCTGCAAGAGTGCATGCTGTGAAGTGCATCTGTTAAGAGCTACTGTGGAAAAAAGTCTTCTTCACACTGTTTGCACATTGTCGTGAAACTTTTATGAAAAAGACCACAGATCCAGCTCCAACAGGGGATGTATTAAATCTGGGACAAACTTCTGTCTGCTTCTAATGTTTGCTGTTGCTTTTTGATTTTAGTATGGAATGGTGAAGAAATATTAGAAATGTTTAAAATGTGTGAAAAAAATTGGGGTTTTCATTTGAGCGTTTTTTATAAATTAGCATTTCATGCCGACATGCCAATTCCTGTGTTGTTGTATTGTTTGTCCAAAAGCTTTGAAGGGCCTCATTCAACATCAGATAGTTGTGCAAAACAGCATTTTAATCTATTTAAAGAATTTTAAAATGTTTTAAAGAAAGACTCAAAACGAGTAGAAACTGCTGCAAAAGACTGGAAGAAGTGATAAATATGAAGGGAAGTGATCAATAATACAGGATAATTTTAAAAAATAATACAAGTTAATAATAATAATTCAACTTTACAGTTGTTGTAATTTTGCAACCAGCTTTAAGCAGATGAGACGTTTGCAGTCAGTTGGAGTCAATCAAGTCATTTCTGTTGATCGAAAACTTATCCATTAGTTCTATTGGATGTGTGTTCTGTGATGTAGTGTTTGTGCTTGAATTGTTTTAGTGTGCTAACTGGCTTATATCGGTGCACACAGCTCTTCAGTGAGGGTTTGTAGGGTTTGAGGGTCACTCGTATCTGGACTCGGTAGTAACTGAAGCAGCTTTTTTCCTGCCTGGCTGACTTGTGTGCATTTGCAGTGTGTGCTGACGACAACAGTTTGTCAATTGCAGCAAATGTAGATTAATCTAACCAACTAGTTTGTCTCAAAGTGCCTGCACAGCAGTATGTAAACAGGAGACTGTTTGTTAAGCCATGCTTTGTGCGTAAATAATGATGGTGCGACTCCAGTTCCTTCAATATGTGTTGGCATGCTGGTGTTGATGAGAAAGAAAATAGATCACTTCCATGAGATTTTACGGTGGCAGCAGTTTTTTCTGAGA
>CM074490.1:22643091-22660099 GCA_037389245.1 Oryzias sinensis
TCATTAAAGTGTAATGCAAATAATTTACAGACCAAAGAGAGGAAGTTACATAATGTCCAGAAATGTTATTTTCCTTTTTACAAATTTAGAATTTAAAATTTTGTAAATATGGTGTTAAAACAAAAAGGGTTTCAAAGCAGGATCCTTTAAGTTCAACTGTGTCGTTTTACCAACAAGAGTTCAGGCAGCTGGATTTTGTTAACTGAGCTGTTAGCGCTCTGAGGTCAACCCATCCGTTTTATCCACATCTGCAGCACAAACTGTCATCTGAAGCAGTGACGGGCAGTCAGGTTGACGGCTGGTGGGGCACTGACGTCATCAATCAAATTTACAAACTACAGAGTAGCTTTTTCACCATTTCATTGGCAACAGTTAAAGTGTGTTGTTTCAAATTTCCTTTTAACATTTTTGTTCCGTTTAAAAACTGTAGCATAAAAAGAAAAATCACCAACATTTTTATTATTGATATACTTTTACTTATAGATGAAGTCCCCACGCTGTTCTTCTGAAGAAACACATGGATAACCGATTTTCTTTTTTCAGTTTTAAGTCTCTCTGTCTCAATGGAGATCACTGCCAGAGACGTGTCTAAACAAAACCCTGAGTTTAGACGCCTAACCCTCCATTTAGAAAAGGATGCTGAACAATATTGGAAAATAACTGGACAACTGATTTTCAGTTTTCATTTCAAAAAGCATCATTTATTTCATTTAAATGATGTATTTTGAAAGTTCTGTTTTGCAGGTGAGGCACAGCCTGAACTGCACGTCACTGATCTGAAGATCAATGATTGACACGGAATTACAACAAAATCTAAGAGTCACGAAACAAGCTGCAACTTTTTTTAAAAGATTTTTTTAAAAAGATTGTTGTGATCAATTATTCTAAATTCTGCTAATTTTACTGAGAAGTAACTCATTTTCTTTGATAATATGCAGGCATATTTAAAAAGAGAAAGTCAAATTATTGCAGAAATAGTGTTTTTTCTGAGAAAATCCATGTTTTTTTTTGGAAGTTTTTCTGCTAGCTGCAGGACTCCAAGATCTCTCAATATCACAAAGGCAGAGAAAAACAGAAAGGCCTTCCTCTGTAAATGTCAATGTTTCTGTACTGCAGGGAAACACAGAATCTCAAATTGGTTATATGTTCAAAAACGTTTGAACCTGATGATTTGTTTATCACACACATCAGTGGTTTATATCCTAAACTTCTTTTTAACTTTGTTTTAGTGCGCTTTTTGGTCAAATAAAAGTTAACGTTTGCATCAAAAATCAGTTTTCTTTTCACTAACATGTTACCAGAGAAAGTTCTTGGATTTAAACACCAACTAGTTTTCTTTTGTTTTACAGAAATCACTTTTAAGCTCCCAAGATTCTTTGTAGAAAATATATTCATGGATTAGAAAACCAGCAAAGGATTTTTTTACAACAAAATTCATTTCACTGCATGTGGGCGGAGTCACATTGTGCCTATTTTTAGATCTCAAGGTGACTTTTAAAAACATTTTATGGATTCTTTGAGTCAGAGCTTTGAAATGTAGTCAGTTACTCATTTCAGACAGGTGTCTTCCCCTCTGCCTGTAAAACAGCAGAGAAGAGAGAGACTTACACTATATTACCAAAAGTATTCGCTCACCCATCCAAATGATCAGAATCAGGTGTCCTGATCTCTTGTTCTGGCCACAGGTGTATAAAATCATCACTCAGTCATCCAGACTGTTTTCACAAACATTTGGGAAAGAATGTTCCGCTCTCAGGAGTTCAGTGAATTCCAGCCTGGAACTGTCATTGGACGCCACCAGAACCACAAATCCAGAGGTGAAGTGTCCTCTCCTAAATCTTCCACAGTCAACTGTCAGCTCTATCAGAACAAAATGGAAGAGTTTGGGAACAACAGCAACTCAGCCACCAAGTGGTAGACCACATAACTGATGGAGAGGAGTCAGAGGATGCTGAAGCACAAAGAGGTCACCGACTTTCTACACAGTCAGTTGCTCCAAACTTCATGTGACCTTCAGATTAGTCCATGTCCAGCACGCAGAGAGATTCATGGAATGGGTTTCCATGACAGAGCAGCTGCATCTAAGCCTCACATCACTGAGTGCAATGCAAAGCGTCTGATGCAGCGGTGGAAAGCACGCCGCCACTGGACTCTAGAGCAGTGGAGACGCCTTCTCTGGAACGTTGGATCAGGACTCTGCACCAGAGCACCAAGCAAGGTCCATACAGACATGGAGGACAGAGTCTGGTGTGGAAGAACTGGACTGGCCTCCACAGAGTCCTGACCTGAACCCCATAGAACACCTTTGAGATGAATTAGAGTGGAGACTGAGAGCCAGGCCTTCTCCACCAACATCAGTGTGTGACCTCACCAATCCGCTTTTGGAATAATAGTGAAAAATTCCCATAAAAACACTCCTCAACCTTGTGGACAGAAGAGTTGAGACTGTAATGACTGCAAAAAGAGGATCCACATCATACTGAACTCTACGGGTTAGGAATAGAATTGAACTAAGTTTTTAATGACATAGATTGCTGGGAAAACAGTGAGAAGCAATGCGTAGATCCCATTTCAATTAGTGTCTGTGTCATCGTTGTGGCGTTATCGCACAGACCTTACTGTGGTAAGGTCACTTTTAGAATGACGTCACAGCAGCGGCGGGCGTGTGTCGCATAACGAGACATAGAAAAGCGTGGAAGAAGCGTTTTCAGTGGTGGTAAAAGAAAAGTTTCAACAAATAAACAGTTGGACCCTTTTTTCTGTTTGATAACATGACAAATGTTGGATTTCATCCAATGCTTCTTTCCCACTCTGTTTATCATGTGACCAGCGGCTACGGTGGCCGTTTTGGTTCAGTTGCTCTGAGCATAAAGCATACTCAGACTGCCAAAATCCCTGGAGGGACTGAGACAGGGGGGCAACTCAAAACAGAACATGACCACAGAAAGATCACAAAACAACAACACATTCCTTGTGTGAGGTGCATTTAGTAAATATTAAACTCAGAGCGAACCGAAGCTCAATCCAACTTTAGGGAACCAAATGAGTCCAGTCTGGACGCAGCAGCCATCCTGTCTGTGGAAGGAAGCTGGCATGCCTGTGGAAGGCCCATGCATACATGGGGAGAGCATGCAACTCCACACAGAGAGAACCCAGCCAGGATTCAATCCAGAGCGAAAGTGCTAACCGCTGCACTGCAACGCAGCCTCACTCTGTACTTTAAATGATAAAATCTGACTTGTTTGTCATCCAGCAGAAAAACCTTCTGATGTTTGACCCTCACTGACCTGTAGACAGTAAGCAGAATCATGCAGAGCTGGACTATAACTATCACACGGGGATATGAACTAAAGTCTAACATCCTGGATTGGCTCGGATGACACCGTTTATTGGATTAACAGATTTGCTTTTAAAATTCAGGATTTAGCAGCTTAAAGAAATGAACATCCTGGTCATGCTGCTCTCAGCCACACACTAATTATTTGCTGCAGGAAGTTAGTAAACCTCTCTAATTGCAGTATTGGATTGCTCATGCTTTGCTGCAAACCATTACCTAAACGTCTGAGGAGGCAGATAAACGCTGTGAGATACTTAATTAGGATGGAGCCATGCCAGTGGTACAGACATCCCATAATACTCCCTAATGCCTGAGTGATTTCGGCTGAACATCAGATATCGGAAAAACCTTTAGCCATTTGCTATTTTGTCTATTCACTCTGCTTGTGGGATTTCTGACCTTAGGGGAATCCTGTCATCCAGTCACTTTCTTATTCACCCTCCTCCTCCTCTTCGTCATCTCCTTCAATCACTACTCATGTTTCCTTTATATTCATTTTTCCTCAGTTACCATCATCTTCCATCATTTTATTTCTGCTTCTTCCTCTTGTTCGCTCCTGTTATCTCTTAACAGCATCTCTTTTTAAAGATAAGGTTATGGAATGACCAGTAAAGAGACAGGATGTGTGAATGATAGAGAAACAGGGAGATGAGGAAGAAAGAAAAAGTGAAAAATATTGAAATGTTTAACTGTAATACACAAACAAAGACACCCACATACACACTTGTGCTCCCACAAATATACTGTGGTGCAGTGGTCAACCTCTGTTCAAAAGTCAGAGGTTTGGTGCACTGGTGTATTTGGATGAGACACTCTACCGCATACTGCTCCTGGTGGCAACTAGCTGCCTGCAGAACATGGCAGCTTTGCACGTAAGAAAAGCACTGTATAAATATGCGTCTGTGCCTCAAACACACACAGGAACACAGACAGACTCAAACACTCTGTCAGGAACTGGTGGTCAAGTGAAGGACCCAAGATGTTGGTGACCAGGCTTGGTGTCTGAAAAACTTAAACATTCAATAAATAAACTCAAACATGAAACAAACTAGTGAGCAACAGAAGAACGAAAGCACAGATCACCAAGATGAACTGAAAACCATTCCAGAACAGAAGACAGATGTGGAGGAATCTGAACTGGAAACTCCGGAGGGACTGAGACATGGGGACAACTCAAACGAATATGACCACACAAAGAACACAAACTAGAGCAAGACACCCTCACACACACATTGCTTGTGTGAGGTGCATTTAGTAATATGAACCCAGCAGAACAATGTAAACCACTGTGTTTGGTAACTGTGGAATGAAGTGAAGATCTGTGATGAGCATCTGCCCGCATGTGTGGTCTAATCCTCACTAAGCTACCTTGTGTGTTTGAGGTGATACAGTGGGGGAGGGGGTGTACTACTGTCGATACACATGAACACGTTTGCACTGGAAGTCCAGGTTAAAGAAAATCCATTTTAGGAAGAGTGCAGAAGGCCATGGGCATGAAGTGAAACTAAGCCCCTCCCCGTCACACTGTCTTTGCTTAGAAGCTGCAGGTGGACGTCTGCCTGCTCAGCCAGCTGCAGGAAATGAAAAAGGCTGGGGGGGCATGCTGGCTGGGGGCTAAAGATGGCCATGTAAAAACAAGAAGATCTAACCTTTCAGAGGCTGAAGTCCAGATCGAAAATCGTTTCTCTGAAGTGACTAAGAAATCCCTGAAGATGTAGGAGCAAGACTTCAAGACTTTCTAATCTCTGCTAAGATTTGTTTTTCCTCAATCAAGCTTCTCCACTCTATCATCAGATGAAGGAAATTGCCATTGATTGACTTCTAATGATCAATATTCCACCCGCAGCCGCCTTTCTGCTGCAGACTGATATGTGAACATCAGGACTGCAGCCACTGTCAAACAACCTGATTTAAAAAAGTAATTTCTTTATCAAAGTCCTGTTTTTTCAAAAGAAACAGAGCACCTCCAAAATTGCTCGCCATTTTATGTTGCACCGCTAATGTTAGCTTTTGGTTGTGAGGAACTGTAAGCTAGTGGGACAGTGTAAACAAAAGGATGATGGGATATTAGCGGAAGCTTACTTCCATGCCAACATCCCCACCAACAACTTAAAGGTGACTTTCTGATGGCCTCTGAGTCTTTTTGTCCAATATCAGTCCCTCCCCTTCCCCTTTGGGCGGGTGGTCTCCCTGGCAGAAGGTCTATGACATAGTTATGGGGACCGTGGGAGGCAGAGATTTATCTCATACCTTGCTGAATACAGCATGATCAAGAAGTTCAGGAGGAGGGTTTTAACAGAGAAATGACCAGCAGCTGCAGCAGATAAACAGATTATACACGTCCATAGGTCCAGTCAATACAAGGCGTGTGTCTGCACAACCATGGAAAACCCAAAATAACCGGGGTCTCAATGACCTGCAACATAAAACCTAATCAGGTCACTTGACTGCGACTCGACTGAATGAGTGAAGCAGGAGACAGAGGCTCGACAGGAATCGTGAGTTTGCTCACCACAGCTTGAGAGATCAAGTCACCATCAGAGCTTGAGTCAATTAATGTCTCCTTCTACTTCTGCGCTGCGTGTTCCACCAAGACCATAGTTTGTGGTCTTGAGACAGGAGTAAAGATGGAAACACGACTCACCAGTTTCCTCCTAGCTCTGGCGTTTCCCAGACAGTTGAAGAAAAAATGGCTGTACAGTCCACAGTGCAACACAGCCCTGCCCCCTGGTGTTTCTGTCGCTCAGCAGGAGCTGCATGGGCTCCAGAAGAGGAGTGGAATGCTCATATGGAGCTTAGGTGTTGGGTTGGCATAGGTGGAGAACTCACAGGAAGTGGAGATGAGAATCTTGTGTTGCAACGCTGCTATCGCTGCTATCCTTGATGCAGATGGCCAGGTCGATCATCTCCTCCAAAACTTCCAGACCCTCGCTTGTCGTAAGCTCATCTTTGAGTGCACTAGAAAGACCCTGACGAAAGACGTCCACCAGCGTTTCATCCAGCCAGTGGGGGCTGGAAGCCAGAGTCCGGAACTCCACAATGTAATTCCAGAGACTGCAGGCTCCTGCTGAAGATGGAGCATCTCCAGCTGACTGGCATTAAAGAGCGGTCATGAAGCAGGAAACGGCCGGTAGTGCTCAGCCGTCCCATCAGACTGTTCTGGAACACCCAGTGGGGTCTTTAGTGATGAAGACTGAGGGGCGTGATCCAGTCTTGAGAGTCGATAGTGGACCTGCTGCTTCCCAGACATGCTGCCACGCCACTCCTGGACCAGGGTGGACATCTCATTCCAAGCCATTTAATCCTCACCTGTGGGCTGCAGGGGTAAGTTTCTAGCCTGCTAACCTCCTGCTGGGTC
Source organism: Oryzias sinensis (assembly GCA_037389245.1). Taxonomy (NCBI): domain Eukaryota; kingdom Metazoa; phylum Chordata; class Actinopteri; order Beloniformes; family Adrianichthyidae; genus Oryzias; species Oryzias sinensis. Next base: position 22,649,787 of record CM074490.1, read on the forward strand.
TGGCGTGACTGGAGCATGATGTAATAATAGCTTGTAGGAGAAGACCCCAAAGCAGGAAGGACTCGAAGAAATCCAGAATGATGAGTGGATTCAAACACAGAATGCCAAACAGAAGTACTAAGGAGATGCTCCCATTGTGAGAGCAGGAGGAGTTCGAAATACTGAAACCCAATGCGATGATTGCTGGCAGCTGTCACCTTCTCATGAGAAACCACAGCCAACCTGCAATGAGCAAAAACGCATTCTAGGGGGCCAACCATGACAATTATACATTCCAAAGGACTCCAACTTTGAACAATGGTAGAATACTTTACATAACATCCAAAGCAGAAAACATTTTATTACCAAAAAATACAAAAGTTATTCATTAAACAAAGAAAAATGTATTTTTTAGGGAAAGAAGTAAATCTATTATACACAAGGCAAACACAAAGAAAAAAGTTTTTTTGTGTCCATATGGAGCAAGGCTGTGGAAGAAAACTAGAAGAATATTTGTTTTTACATAAAACAAGTTTGTGTTACTCTGTGTAGTTATAGGAAAACTACTGGTCAGTGACACATTCCTGGTTCAATTTGAATCCTGTGATTCCAAAGCCATCCTTCCTAACCTGTCAGACAACGGCTGTAAGTCAAATCTGTTCATTGCAATCACAACATTTAATGATGATCCCTTTTTTCTGAATTATTTTTTAAGTTAGATTTGAATTGGAATCTATTTCATGCCTACTTGTGACTGGTTTTAGTTTTTCATTTGAACTGTGATGTTACTAAGCTTGAGTATTCATAGTTTCACCACACTTCATTTTGTCATTACAGCACGCTCACTTCCTGACAGTTTGTCAATCTGTTCATTTATTGTAGGAGCCATAGTGAGTAACACGTCCTGTGGGTGTCGCTGTTATCATTTTTTGCTGTGTATTATAAATTAATTGATTACCTGACCTCAGACAGATGTGCGTCACGCAGCTGGAGAAGAGGTTTTTGACCGCTGGGGAAGTGGAATTATAGAAGTCAAATCTGTTTTCAATAATGTAAAAAATAAAACAAATGGAATAGCAAGGACGATTGGAGTGAAAGACTTCTTTTCTTTGTCGTAGAGGGAAACGACAGCCCGCTTAGCGCGTCAGCCAGGTCTGGCATCACATCTCAGTGCTGGGATTTAGCTAAACAGTTTCTAGCTCCTACATTTAGACTAAAACTGGTATGTGCAATACAGAACGAGAAACGCCCCCCACACACCCACACCCAAACCTACGCACACACACGCACCCACAAACACACAGCACACACATACATCAGTCAAGATCTTCACAAATGTCAGACAATGGTTTCCACTGATGCTTAGAGGAGATGGACCAGAACTTAAAACATGTTAAAGTTCTTCTGACAGTTTTATTAAAGTGAAAATTATTTCTAGATTTTAACATCACAACATTCTCAAAATGACACATGACTATTACAGTTACCCTGGATTTTTTTACACAGGGGAATTGAGACAGTTCTCCCAGTATTTTGATAGACTGCATCTCCTCTTTTCATCAACTTGATACCTAAACTTTGAAATGTGGCAATGAGCTTTAGAGTGTGTGTGTGTGTGTGTGTGTGTGTGTGTGTGTGTGTGTGTGTGTGTGTGTGTGTGAGAAAGGCTGGTGCATGAATGATTTGTGAGTGTGGTTATGTGTTAATTGAAGCTGTTGTCTTGAAAGATCATCCATTTGTCTCCATCTGCCCCTCTGGCAGCAAACACCTCCCTGCTCACACAACACATACACACACAATCAAACACAGGCTTAAACAGGTACACACATATACACAGACACACACGGCAAACACACACAGATCCATTTGATGAAAGCCGCCTTTAACACCCATTTTAATCTACATCTCCAATCAGATTTTCTCAGTTTCATATTTCTGCAGTGAGAGCCTTTCATATTGATTGTGAAGTAGGAGGCCTCTCTGCTGCAGCCTCATTCATCTGAGATGGAGAAATGATGTATGGCTGCTCCAATAAAACAAACAGCTGCCTCAGTACTCCTGCGTGAATAACCAGCTCTGTTATACGAAAGCATGAACCAGTCTTTGAGGCCTAACACCCGGGACAGCAGGGCGCGAGCGTGAGTGCGCATGTGAATGTGGGCGTGTCACAGCAGTCCTGAAAGTAAAGCAGTAGAGGCGTGTTTGAGATCAACCAGCGCCTGCATGGATCTACAGGGAGACCAGGCGGCTGCAGGCGGGGAAAGGCGCCTGAGATGAAGGCGAGAAGCTGGAGATGTCCTTAACATTCCATTGAATTAACATTCCTCTCCCCCCTTATTGCTGTGCTATAATATATTTTATAATCATTGTAATGTTTTGTAATGATAGGTATTTGGATTGTATGTCCTGAGCTTTGTAGGCAGACAGTTTTGACATCTGTCCCGGGACAACAGATGACAAGTAGCCGCTGGGCTGAATCTGGCTCATTGCAGTGATGCTTCCTGCTATAATGTGCACTGTCCGTGAAAAACAAATAAAGTTCAAATAAAAGTTAACTTTTAAAGTCAGCAATAAAACACAGAACCACAGATGATGCATTAGGAATTCCTTTTGTTGCATAAATGCAAATGCTTGTCTGATGTTTAGCATTAAAACCAAAATAGTTATCATTAGAAAACATCAAAGAATTGAATGTTTCAAGTAAAATAATTTCTAATGATGAAGTTATCTGAGTGATGCTGATTTAAATGACCACAACCATTTGTATAAAAAGAAATCTTGTTTATTTTTTCATCAGGGATTTACAATTTTCAAAAATAATAAGATTGCCTTTGTTAAGCACCAGCCATTTCTGATCTGCATAATTAAGAACTACAAGAACTGCCAGGACACCTTTTCCCACAATGCATTGCTTTGTAGTCATATAGGCGGCTCGCAGTCAGTGCAGTATCAGATTTCTAGCTGCGCTCGTCTAGGTAGGCGCCTTGCACTCGCCTTTTTCTCGTGATATTTTTATGATGACGTTAGAGCAAATCTACCAACATGTATGAAGTGATATTTCTGCCACTGCAAAACACATGTTTTCGCATGCATAGTGTCAGATCTCACTTTTTTCATATCTTTGATTTTGCAGAGATAAGCTGCAGTTTAATGTGACAAAGCTGCCTCCAAACAGCTGCTGGTTGGTCCAGAATCTAACCAATCGAATCACCACATTCATCTAATATGGTGTCTGCTACTGAGGCTCAATGTTGTCTCTTTGGATGAAGACGTTTTCATTTTTTAAATCATTTTAACAATAATTCATACTTTCTTTCTTTTTTAGCATTGATACATTTTTATTATGTCAGATTTGTGAATTTATGGCTGAGGATATCCTGAAACTGTAAAGTTTATCTGCTGACATTAAATCAACAGGTCTGTTTGAATCCTGCAGGGCAAATTTTGGTAAATGGTTTGATTTTGTTCAAGATCTGTTTGTCAAAACAAAACAATAAAAGATTTAAAGCACATATTATTTTATGCTGCACACGTGTTTGGGATCAGATGAACAGCAATAATAAGCAAAAGAATGAGGGGTCACTAAAGGAGACTCAATGTGTTTAGCAAATGAAGCATGTTTAACTTTTATGTTCATTTTTATGTTCATTAAAAATCGTCAGCATTTGTCCAAAGTAAAAAAAAACATTTACTCATGAAAAAAATGCTATTTTAAATACTATTATAAAAAGTCCATGTCTGCCTCCAAGCACCATCATTATGAGACAGAGACACTGATTGGTTAGAATCTGGACCAATCAGCAGCTGAAAGTCAAACTTAACTCAGCAAAATCCAAGATGGGAAAAAAGCTAGATGCGACTAAACGCATGTGAAGACGTGTTTTGCAAACGCAAAAAAAGTTTTTGAAAGCAAAAAAACGTTTTGAAAGAAAAAAAACGTTTTGAAAGCAACTATTTTATATTTTCATTTTGTAACTTAGAAAGTTTTGTGTGAAATGTAGTGGCAGAAATATCACTCCATAAACATGCAGCACACACCACTTGATGTGCGCAGCGCTGTGCCCGCCAAGGCGATCTCAAACATGCCTGGTGGCGGTGTGCCCCTTGTTGCACCCCAATTCGTAACAGCGACAGCATCTGATCCATCCACCCATCAGGAAATATTACGTCATTTCCTCTATGTGGACAACATCGCAACAGTTACGTTTTTCTTTTTACTCCCGTAACTTGTATATTTTTTGTACGCTTGTTGTTTCAAGATTGCAAACCTTGTGACATTATCCAAAAATGTTTATAACAACAAATATTTTAAAAAGATCAGCTCCCAGCAGCTTTTCCTGATAGTTCTGCCCTCTATATGTCTACCTGAGCCATTTAAACAGCTGAGAACTCCGTCATCACAAGAATTTATGTTTTTCAACAACACAGAGCTTCTGGATCACAGCGCCAACAAAAAAAAAGAACGTCGCATAAACGCAACACTAGCCGCGGTTACATGGGCAGAATATCTTGATCGGATCAATGGTGGGGTTAAAATTCACCCGTGCACATGGGCACAGAAAACCTTTTTCCGATTAGAACAAACGTTCCCATGGCTCACACTTTCATTCGGAATGAATCATCTGGGCATGCGCAGTAGTGTAAAATCACCCGGATGAGGAAATAGGTCCCGTTGTAAACAAACCGCTGCCACAGACAGACAGCATGTGCTGCAGCTCCGTAATACGAGACGACCTTCCAAACGTGCTTTTATTAATGTCATGAATATTATGAAGTGCCTGTTCGCTCATCGTTATATTTAATCCGTGTGGTCAGTGCTTTTTTGTGGAAGAATTAAGATGGACGAAAGCTTAGGACAGGCTAACACGGGTTAACATCATTAGCCTGATGGATGGACACAAAATCCAGGACCGTGCGAGAAACGCAGCAATCTGCAGCTTTCTAAGGACTGAGCGACATTTATTTCTGTTCTGAAAAGTTCACACAGACCGCCCCAAAGCTACTCTGTGAGCTAGCGGCCCGAGCTCTGTTCCAACACGGTTCCTCCTGAGTCCTGCAGCCGCTAACTCAGAGCGGCGGGACGGCTCGCAGTCTGGATTCTCCCACATATAACAAAACAACAAAATGCACACGTAAAAAAGCACCCCCCCCCCCAGACACAAAATTATTAATCCATCTGCTCAGCTTACTCGGGTGCCAGTGGACTGAGTGAGCGTCGGGGGGCACGAAGCGCTCCTCCTCCAAATCTCCCCCGTGAGGGGTGAAAAAGAGGGGAGGGTCAGAGGGGCGAGAGCGGAGCGGCGCTTTTCACGGGGCGTCCGCAGAGCTGGTCGGTCCCCTAAGAGCTCCAAAGCTTTCTCTCAGCCAAACACCATCTATGCATGACGTAACCCAGAGCAGCAGTGACACACGATTGGAATGACCGTTTACATGCTCCACGATCGGATAAATGATCGGTATAACCACCTATCTCCATCGGAAAGAAATTCTGATCTGAATGAGTCTGATCGGGGCAGAGTATTCCGAACGGGCGTTTACATGACGCATTTTCTTTCAGATCAGGCATTCATTCTGATTACTTTTGCCCATGTAAACGCGGCTAGTGTATAATCCTAAATCGTTGTTGTTACAGACAAAGAAAATCTCAATGATCAGTGACAGAATGGCAGCCACACGGCTTGGAGTCATTCTCTAAATTGTCCCTAGGTGTGAATGTGAGTGTGCATGTGTGTGTGATTGCAGCCCTGAGACAGACTGGCAAGACTCCGGCAGCCCCGCAACCCCGAAAAGGACAAAAGGGGTTTAGAAGATGAATAACTATTATTGTTGTTAACATCTGAAGACATACCCTGACCGTAAAACGCTACAGCGGTAGTGACATGATATTTGCACGTGCGCAGAGGGATCAGGGAGGCGGTGCAGATCAGGGTGTGACACCCCTCCTTCTGTGGTTGTTACCATATCTTCACTGAGGCCTTATCAGTGTTGCAGTTTCTTCAGGTTTAGTTTCAGCTTCTCCACTCCAAACTGGTGCTGTGTGCATGTGTATGTTTGTGCCTCAAGGCGTTCCCAGGCCAGCTGAGAGAGTCGCTCCCTCCAGCGTGTCCCGGGCCTCCAGCGTCTTCCCCAGGGCCTCCACCCAGTGTCCATTTATAAGCCCACTAAAACTGGAAACTAGGGTTGTTCAGGTGATTACGAACTAGCTTTGAAAATGCAGCTGAGAGAAAATAGACTACAAGGAGTCGATCATCTGATTCTGCAGAATTATGTAAGTAATGATGCAACGTTCAAGCTTCCAAACCTTACTTCCGTACTTCCAAAACCCCAGACCTTTCAAAAAAAAAAAAAGTACCCTGTACCCTGGAAAGTTTGTAGCGGTGCCGATAGACGTGGCGTTCAGTTAGCTAATGTGGGTGCTAATATGCTTTGAAAATAGTCAACGCATTGCATGAAGAACAAAGTGGTTGCCGTGGATATGCAACGCTACTCTGAGGTGTCACGTGAATTCAACCTCCTGAGCTTTATTTAAACTCACGCAGAGACAGAATAACAAAAACTGTGTTGTATTAATGTTATGAAAATGGATGATTGAGTGACGGGGCACCGTCGTATGCAGAGTGTTTGCTTGACAATGAGATAATAAAAAGAGAGAAGGTGACGAGAAGGCAGAAAACTGGATCTTATTGTAATGGAGTGTAAAGAATGATCGGTGGGTATTACGTAGTTACAAAACACGACAATCTGTGTCGAGAGTTTTTCTGAAGGAGTATAAAAATTGAGATCATAAGGTAGTTGTTCATATTAACGGGCACAATAGGGGAGCTAAACGTATCTAGACAGAGCTCTTGGATTCTGACGGTGAAACGTGCGTAACGTGGATGAATAAAACAAAGGAGCAGCCTGGGGTTTAACTATTCAACTTAATTATGACAAATTAACAGCATTCTGCACATTTAAAAAATAATCACTTCATATCCGTGTACAAATCTGATAGCTGTTCTAAAATGCTGGCAAAGCCTACTGCCCTTTTATTTACAAGATCCAGTTTAAAACTATTTATTTTTTACTTACCTTCTGTTCTTCCATTAGTGCAATGACCTCCTCCGTTAAACCTCAAGCACGCAAAAAGACACTTACAGACGTCCGTGTTGTTGGCTTTACTCCTGCAGCTCCTCAGACTCTGCAGTCAAAGTCTGAATTCTGATTAAAAAAAGTCAAAATTTTCTACGCCCTTTTCTTTTTTACTTTCTCCGTGGCCATAATCCTCTTCCGTACGTGTGTTTTGGTTTTGTTTGTGTCTTTTGACATTTTATTTTAGCTCCATAAATGGGCCATTTTTTCTTGGCCCATTTGTTTTTTTTAACTGTTTTGCTTGCTGTGATGTCATCGTCTGGGAGGGGGGTGTTGTTTGTTATGCTGAAAATTCATTTTTACCAGGTATTAGGTGTGTGCAAATCTTGGTTAGATTTTGCACATTTGTCAGGGGTTAAATTATTGCTGGAAAAAAAGCTGGAGCTGGATAAAAAGCTGATTTAGCCATTAACCCTGGGCTCACGCTGCATCCAGTCCGGCTCCAGCGCAGCCACCGGAGCGGATGACTCACCCTGGCTACCCCAGTTTCAATAAGGGGGTGGTTCTGGACCTCTGTGATCAGCCGCTCATTGTCTATGGTGTTAAATGACCGATACCACTCCCTTTGTGACCCCGTGTCAGCAGAAGTTATGTAATGTTCACACCAGGGTGAAAACATAGCGAGTACAAACTTCCAAACCTTTCAGACCTTTCTGGAAACCTGTACATTTTCACATCAACCAAACAAAAATATAAACGAATTGTTGAACACAGGAAATATTAGAAACTAAAACATGACTGAAAGCTTCTTTAGGCACTGCTGCAGATGCCACACCTCCTGATTTGCTGGAACTCATCTTCTGATGATCCATAAGAGAAAGTGAGTGTAATAACCCACAACTTCAAACACTCTTCCCTTATCCTTTCTTCCATTCCTGTCTTCTTCTCTCCATCTTCCTCTCTGAAGTCCATTGACCGCATCAAGGGGCCAATTAAAGCAGCAATTTAATGTAGGAGTAAAGGGAAGAAAGAGGAGGAGGTGGAGAAGAAGGAGGAGAGGAGGAAGGAACAGAGGGAAAAATGACAAGAAAGGGGTGGGGGTTTCTGGATGCTTCATTTTGACCAAAGCAGTTCATTTCCTCTGAACTCCCCTTTAAAACTCTTGTTTTTGTGATGAAAGACTTTAGCATCTGACGGCCAGAATTATGAAATACGGACACTTGCTCTCAGTTTCAATCAAGTCTTCACAATAAGAGGCTGCTGTTGTCTGCCTCCTCTTAATTCAGACAGCATTCAAATTCTAGGTTTCCCCTGAAATTCCGACCTCAAAATTCAATTCAATTCAACTTTATTTATAAAGCCTAATATTGCAACAATAGTCGTCTCAATGGACTTTATAATAAACATCAAATCATACAATTCAATAGATCATGGCTAAACCAAACTACACAGACTAAGGTAAACTGGGCATCCCTGCCCTTAGACCCTCCTTCTCCATGCACCATGAGTTCTAACCCAACTCGCAATGAGGGGAGGGGCCACACACTTACACTCAGGCTCAGTGGTACGGTTCTGTTTGGTCCGGTCCGGTAGAATGCTCCAGACTATTCAGGTGAGCATTTCTAATCAAAGTTGGGCCGTCATGACACATGCAGGGGTGAAGATAACAACAACAATGGAGGTCATCCAGCAGCTAATCTTTTCTGCTTGGCTTTTGGTTCTTTGTATATATAAAGCATTTAATGTTGTTTGAGAGAAGATTGGGGAGGAAAAAGAGGAATACAGTCGCTTTCTTCTTGTTTCCTTTTGTGGTAATGACCTTCAGCTGATCAATGGGTTTTAACAGTAGCTCTTCCCTAACTGGTCCCTTCCATTTCTCTATGGACCTACAACCAACATGAACCGTCTGTTCACATTTTTAAAGGAAGGCTCAAGACCAACCTGTTTAACCCTTGTGCTATCTTAGATGACCCCCCCCCCCACCTCCATTGACGTGTTCTCCCTACCATGACAAAGGTGGACAAAGGTGGAAAGATTTCATGTAATCCATGGACACCAGTGAAGATCACAAATCATTGAAGAAAAAAGGTTCAGAGCTCTGTCTAGTGGGTCTAGATGACCCAACTCCCAATGTTAAAGTGCCTAGGATAGAACAAGGGTTAATCTAACTTTTAGTTAAAACTTTAGGAATTGATTTGATATTTTAATTATTTTATGTTGTCTTTTTAATAATTTGATATATTTTTTATTCACATTTATTTGTTTATTAAGGTTTTTTATTTTATTTATGTGGTTTGTCATTCATTCGTCTTCTAATCCGTTTATCCCGTTCGGGGTCACGGGGCTGCTGGAGCCTATCTCAGCCACTTGCGGGTGAAGGCAGGGGACGTCCTGGACAGGTCGCCAGTCTGTCACAGTATCTGGTTAATTTTCTGTTTTAACTTTTATTTACTTGAATACTTTCCCATTTGATTTATAATGTTTTCCTCATATGGATGCTCTATATCAGTGACTGACCCTTCTCAGTGAACAGGGTTTCTGTAATAGGATCTCCCAGGTCTGACTCCTTGCTTAGATTTGGGGGGGCCTGTATATTCTGTAAACTTGAGTGTGTGTGTGTGTGTGTGTGTGTGTGTGTGTGTGTGTGGGGGGGTCATGATGTGATGTGGACACGTCCCCAAAATATCATTTCCCCACCCTGGTAAAAAGCCAGATTTCTACATTGCATCATTTGTCTTACCATGGTGTCATGGTGTGTGTGTGTACGCCTGTGTGTGTGTGTGTGTGTGTGTGTGTGTGTGTGTGTGTGTGTGTGTGTGTGTGTGGGCATTGTATGGGATCTGAAAATATTTGTTTAATGTCTTGTCTTGTTTTTTCCAAAATGTGATTGTTTTATGTAAAGCACTTTGAGTAGCACAAGTTGGAAAAGTGCATAGAAATAAAGTTTGATTTAGATGTAATCATCATTTTACTCAGTAATCTGACACAAGTGCATTTTGAATGACTGATAAAACACATAAGGCCTCTTATTTTAGTGTAATGTCAGGAGTGGTTAAAAACAAGTTTATTTTAGTATTATAAGATCCCCTCACCTAATACAGAAGCAAAATGTAACCAACAAACTCTTTATTTATACACAAGAAGAAACAAATCAGGCTACACTGAAGCTCCATGCAAAAACCTCTGGTGATTTATTTTAACGCAAGAACATTTTTAAGGAGCCCGTGATCTGACATGGGTAAAAAAAAAAGTTCCCAAGAAAT